>JAVSCE010020401.1:0-568408 GCA_032199065.1 Smutsia gigantea | reverse complement strand
TCAATAGTGGTAGCAAAATGGTAACCAGAATTTCCACTCCACACCTTGTTACCCGTGCAGGGCTGAACTCTTCTGTCAGCCGCAGTAGCCATCTCCCCACCTGGCACAGCTCTGGTTCTAATGAGAGCTAACTAGAGAAGGAGCGCAGAACCAGTATTGTCTGTGGACACCTCTTCCCTTCGAAGGGGTGATTCTGCTCTAGAGGGGAAGACCTAGTAGACTCTTCTAGGCTTCTCACATTTACCATGCATACAAATTCCCTGAGGACCTTGTTAAAAGACAGATTCTGATTCTTCAGGTCTCGGAGAGGGCCTGAGACTCCACATTTCCAGCAGACTCCCAGGTAATGCCAACCGCCCCAGGTCCACAGACCACACTGAGGCAAGTGTCAGGGGGCCACTTCGACTCCATATTCAAAGGCTATCTCCATCCACAGTGATAGGCAGTTCTCAAACTAGTGGCAGGGTGTTATATCCTTCTTGTGAGTTAGAGGAAAAAACATTGTTTGTAATCAGAAAGCTTGAGAGAGAGAACACAAACAAAGGCAAGACGGACTGAGGGAAAGGAGGGAAAGAAGCAGCAGCGAAGAAAAAAGGGAAAGTTGTGCAGGAGTTGCAGGTCTCTGACATTCTTTGAATACTTAGTCTTTGTATGACAATGTCCACTTTGCAGCTTTTCCCCCAGAGTATTTTTCAAGTCCCTATACTCTATTATTTGATTTTCACAACTAAGTGCATTCCTCAAGTTCTATATCTAAGTACCTGCCATATAATGAACAATTATGTAGGGTTCTCTCCCTCAATCCAGCCAATAATAGTAACAACTGTTACCGAAAATCAGTAACAACTAACCTGCATTCTAGAACCTGGTGTATGAGAAGGGAAAAGACAGTATCACCTATTTCCATCTGGCTTCTAGCAATAATGAGCAATAGTGTAACAAAGCTCACCTTTCATTCATTGTATAGGAACAGTCTGTGGAGGTTTTTAACTTGGCAAGCTATCTAGCAAAGGCAAATTGCCTGGATCTGGGTCTAACACTCCTGGGGTCCTATCCTTATAACCTTGGCAATTTGGAAAAATTACTGATATTCTTTGATCCTCTGTTTCTGTGTCTATAAAATATGGGTAAGTATGTCCATCTTCTGGGTTCTAAAAAGAACCAGATAAGATAACAAATCCACTGTAGTGCTTAGTGCAGGATAGAGATGTGATAAATAGAAGCTATTAGTGCTATTTTCACTTTGAAAAAGAAAATTACCATTTTATTTTAAAAGCTTGATAAATGAAGATGACTTAGAAATTAGCCATTTTAAGGTTACATTAAAAAGGAACAGAATAGGCCTTAACCACCATAATCCACATCAAGACCCATGTCAAGCTCTCAGATTCTACCTGTAGGAGGATAACTACAGAATATCTTCGAACCACTCAAAACAGTATTTTAATTCTAGAAGATCAGGGGGAAATAGAAAGGAAGAAAAGTTAACATTAGCAGTTTGGGCCTTTACAAAGTATCCTACAATTTAGGGAGAAAGATATACTCTTCCTTTAAGAGCTAAGAACATTAATAATAACTAAGCTCAACCCCAAGTTGACTATATAGATAGTGTAATTATTTAAATATCAATTGGTAATTGGGCACATACCATCCTAGGTCATTCCATTTCATCCCTACCCACACTATCTAAACATAATGGCCGCTCACTTTTACCATCACAGAGAATTTCTCTTTTACAGGAAAGATTGACTTTTAGACCATCTGGATATCATCAGAAATGAAGATCAGAAAGAATAATTTACCGACTGAACAGACATTGAAACAGCCAGTGTGGTGGATGACAAGAAGCCCATGTTTTTGTTTTTTAAAAAAAACATTTTTGTCATTTGGCTCGCACACACTTCACATTTTGAAATATTTTGGGACAAGCATTAAACTGTGAGACTGAATTTCATCATCCTGGGGAAAGCAGCATTCCTAAGGGAAGTGTGGCCAAGTCACCCAGACAGCTGACCCTTCTCCTCACCTCACTGTTCATCTCAGAAGGGAAGGCTGGGGTCAGAAGATACCGGCAATGAGACGGCCCCGTGGCACTGCGGGAGGGAATCTTGCCTAAGAGATTGGAAATGCTGTGAGCTGAGTTCTGTCTGGCTCTGCCTGCACCCCGTGCTGCTTTGGAAGATTCTTCCACCTTCAAATCTTTCTCAGTCTTTTCTGCTGCCAAATGTGAAGAGAACTGTTTTAAGCTCTCAGATGGCTTACAAACATGGTAAGAGGATATCATTAATAAATACCTGTAAACTACACATATAATGGGGCACAAAAAATTTCCACCCAACGCGGTGATGGTGGTGGAAAAGGAAGCAGCGTGGAGCCCAGAGTTGCCCTGGGAGCAGGAGGTGTGCCGTTAGACTGCAGGCCCAGGCACCGGCCCCTCTCTCAGCAGCAGGCAGTTAGAACCAAAGACAAGATCCCAAGCAGTGAAAAAGGAAAGGCTAACATCTAGGGCGGGACAGCTCCAGCAGGGTTCTGTTACATGACACACATTCCGTTACAGAAACCACTTCTTTTAGAGTGAGGTCAAAAGCAGATTGGGGCATGTCTGGGAAATATCAGGCCTTTGCGTTTTCCAAGGTTTTCCCTCCCTTCCTCCCCATATTTGTGTGGTAGTCTGTGGCTGCTTCAGAACCTCAGTTTCCTTGAGGAGGAAAAAGAAGGAAATCTACACCCAACCATTAGTAAGTAAAACAAATATTCAAGTGCACCTGTACCTGATTAGGTTTTTCCATCAAGGTCTTTCAAATGGGGACCCCACTCCCAGGTGCAAGTCAAAGACACTGTATAAAAAGTTTGATGGGTGAAAATAGGGCCACAATAAAGGATTACTGTGATAAAGGTAATCACATATAGAGTAGTATATATATATTTTAATAAGCAGGCCACATACAAGGAGCATAGAGAATAGAGAGACAGGAAAACATAATGGTTATGACAGTTGTTCTCAACCCTGCCTGCCTTTCACTTTTGTGGCTCAGAACGTCTGGGATGGGGCACTTAACGTTAATAGCTGAGGCTGTTGTTTTAACCTCCACAAATAAGAATTCAAGAGTTGAGTGCTTGGCTCTGGAATCAAGCTAACTTCTGTTCAAATCCTGATTCAATCACTAACTTTGTCTCAACCCCTGCCACTCCCTCACAAGATGCATAAACCACTTAATCTCACTGAAATATGGATAACACTGTACCTATATCAAAGAGGTCTGGCAAAGATTAAGTGAATAATCTTAGGGTTGGCATATGATATACACTAAGTAAATTATGAACTCATTATTTATGATTATTTTTCTTCTTATGATTAAAGTGAGTACAGTTAAATTTTCCTAGAAGGTTGTCAGAAGACACCATCAATGTTCTAGGGTGTTTGGGTTATATCAAGATTTTACTCTGGACTTTTATTTCAGAGGAAAGAAACTCTGATCTGTTGTAGATCTACAGCCCTGCAGTAGTGAGCACTTACGGGTGTCCGAGCACTGCATGTGGTGCCCGGTTTCACTACAATGAGTGGACTGCCAAGTCACAGGGATGTGTATCTTATGTTTTGGTTCATGTTGCCAAACTGCCTTCCAAAAAATTTTATCAACAACAAATGCATGTTTTTTTTTTAACTACTGTGGGCCAGGCACCATGTTATATCTCATTTAATCTGCAATGCAATTACACAAAGTAGATTTTGTTTTCATATACCATATAATAAAAATGATGCTCAAGTGTCAAATAATGTGCTGAAATCATACAGGTAGTAAGTGATAGACAAGGACTTGAATGAGATCTTAATTTAGACAGAAGATGTTTTCCAACTGCACTGTGGGAAAACATAACCCAAGATAAAAATTAATTTGAGGTATTGAAATAGATTCATAAATTTGTCAAATTTATAACTGTATGGGCATCTAGTCCCTCATTTGTTTGTGTGTCTATAAAACTAGGTGGCTCAACTTAAGTAACGCCTAAGATCACTTTCCAACCCAGTAATCTGTGTTTGGGGCACTATTCAGCATTAGTCCTGATGGGATGTCTATATTTAAGCATTTTAAGACTGTGACCATGTTAGCTGTTTCTCAAATTTACAAAGTACCAAAGGAGAAATGGACTCCAGGTAAGGCCAAAAGATTTTAGAGTTGAAAGAGCATCACCTGAGATTATCTATCTCAGTGATAGACAACAGGTATATGAATGGGTTCTCTGTCCTTACGTATCTCCAGTAAGGCAACAGACCATTAACAGTCCAATGTGGTTTGGGAATAAATATGCCTGAAGCACAAACTTAACCAAATGGTCTTTTAAGGTCCTCTTAGCTTTGTGTTTCTATGACTCATATCTGTTAGAGATTCAGGCTTCTTTCAAGGCTAAAGCTGCCAGAGGGACCTTACTGATGAAGGTATGCATAAATTGTAGTTCTGTGTTCCCCAAAGTTAGCATCATATTTGCCTGTTGTCAGTTCCTAAGCTGTAATGACTAGGCACTAGGTCAACAGTTTTCAAAAACCGGTTTCTTGTTGAAGACACAGTTCCCTAGGCCTTGCCTACTAGAAATTTTAATTCCCAGGTTTCTGAGGGGCACAGGATAATAACCTCAGGTGATATAAGTGCGATGGTTCCCGTGTTCCACTCTGAGGAACTAACACTGCACTCGGCTGATACAGCAACGGAGAGAAGGAGGCATTGTCTCTGGGCTTGTAAACAATCTACTTGCAGATGCTCAATATATGGAGGAGAATAGTTAAGAGGTTAAATAAGGTACACCGGAAACAAAGTCCCTAGGGGTATAGTCTGCTGCTTCATCTTATTACCGAGATATCAAAGACCATACACATTGTATTTTGTTGTTCTTTAAATTACATTGTGAAGTTGTCTTATTTATTGATAACAATAAATCAAGAAAAATTATAAAAATAAGTGTCAGCATAAAACCTTTATACTTCCTTTTGAAGGGTTTTAGTTTCACAAACAACACTGACAATTTCCTTCACTGTTTTAAAATATCATTTCAACATTCATTAAGAGTTTAAATTTGTCCACTGTTTACTTTGAAGATATTAACAACTTAATCCTACCCTATAGAAATATATGACTCAATCAGTCAATGTTTATTGAGCACTTAGCAATAGAGACACATGAGTAAACAAAGTATAAAGAATTCCTCCTCTCATAAAGCTTATAGACTATTAGGGAAAGTAAGCATTAAATGCAAAATTCTAAGTTTGAAAGGTATTATAAATACAACTAGAAGGTGCTATGAGAGTGTACGACAGAAGGACCCAACAATTTAATGCATGGAATCATGGGATGTTTTCCTGAAGAAATATATTAAATCTGAGACCTGAATAATTAGTGGGAGTTTGCTAGAGACATAAAGGGTGCAGAGAAAAGCATGTGAAGGACAGACACAAGGCACTCAAAGACCAGAAAGGAGGACTGTGTGGCTACCGCATGAATCTCAGGGCAGGGCAACTAAGGAGAGAAGGGTCATTTTTTAGGCTAAATTAAGGATAATAGACTTTACACTAAATTCAGTGTGGAACTGTTAAAGGGTTTGAAGCAGAAGACAGGACTGATTTAATTTGTTGTTTTGAGAGATCCCTTCTAGCTGCAGCATAGGGATAGACTGTGTAAGGGTAAAAATGGATGCTGGGAGACGAGGTCTGAGGCTCCCGAAGGGATCCAGGTGGGAGATACTGGCAGCCCGGAACGCGGCAGTGTCAGTGAGAGAGAGAGAAGTCGGTGCCTTCACAGAATATCAAGGAGGTAGAATTGGCACCAAGTGTTGGCTGGGTTGGGTCTGGGTAGAACGAGGAGTCGAGAACATTCAGGCTGTAGCTCGAGCAACTGGCTACCATTTCCTCAGTTGGGAAAAGCTAGGATAGAACAAGGTAGTGATGCCAATGAATGACTCCCAGTGGAAATTCAAGAGTATATGAAATGTGATTAATTGGCAACTAGCCACATTAGAATCAGGCAAAAAATATGCCCCTCCCCGTTCTGCTCACTCAAGCTATTATCATTTCTAAAACATTTACCATGAGGCTCCTTGATCTAGGATCCAGCAAATGCAAAGTCCCACAACAATGTTCTGCCCAAGCTTCCATCTCCACAGAGTTCTGAGCTTAAAGCCAACAGTTTTCTAACCTAAACCATATATTAAATCAAGCCATTTACAGAGTATGTCAGTAATGATATTTGATCTGCTCTTTTATCTTATCTATGATAAAGTGTTTCAGGGAGGCCAAGGGTAAATCAATTCACCACTGTACATTCATCATGAATATAGCACAAAAAGAAATAAAGAAATCTTAAAGTCAGAGGTCCTTTAGCATTGGAGGTCTCTTTGAATATAGGTATTCCTACACTTAAATAACGTATGGTTATTTACTGAATTTTTCAAGTAAGTATTCTTTATAATCCAAAACTATAATCCAGGTCAGTCAGACTACCATTTGGTAGGATTTACTGTTATACCGGATCAGAAAATATCTAATAAGATATGCCATTCGTTACTACTTAGTGCTATGTATATACTTTCATATCTTTCAACAACCCAGAGACCATCTGATGATCAAGAAAAGTGGACCTGAGTGAGGCTGAGCTGGCCAAGGTCACGCAGTAGACAGCAGAGCTAGCATTCATACCCAGGCCCACCCAGTACCTGAACTCTCTGCAGTTCTCTAAGCTACCTCTTGTGAACTCATCCAACCAATAAAGGCAGGTGATATTTTCGAGCTTAGAGAACAATTTGAATTATTCTCACCCCCACAGTTGGGAAACAGGTTTTAAGACAGTCAATCCTTTTTATACAAATAACATAGCAACTCCTTAATATATATCATTCATTTGTCTCAATGCCTTTGATTTATTTTAACCTAATTGAAGAACAATGTGTATAGCAACATACCTTTAAAAATAATGCTCAAATCATCCCAAACTAGAAAAAACTCAATTGTTCCGTAGCAGTAGAATGAAGAAATTGTGGTGGATTTAGACAATTAAATACTTTACACCAATGACAATGAACTTATTCTAACTGCAGGCAACAAGGTGGATGAATCTCACAAATACAGTGCTTAATGAAAGAAGACACAAGATCCAGAAATTCCACTTCTGGGCATTTATCTGAAGAAAATGAAAACACTAAGTCAAAAAGTATATGCACACCCACATTAATTGCAACATTATTTACAATAGCCAAGATATGGAAACAATCTAAGTGTCCATTGGTGGATTAATGGATAAGAAAATGTGGTATGTATACATACAATGAACTATTATTCAGCCATAAAAAGGAGGAAATCTTGCCCTTTCCAGCACTTGAATCTTGAGGACATTGTGCTAAGTGAAATAAGACAAAGACAAATGCCTCATGATCTCATTAAACAAACAAACAAACAAACAAATGAGCTCACAGATACAGAGAAAATGTTGGTGGTTGCCAGGGGCAGGAGATGGGCCGTGGGCAAATTGGGCTAAGGGAGTCAAAAGGTACAAACTTCCAATTATAAAATAAACAAGTCACTGGGATGTAACGTACAGCATGGCAACCACAGTCAGTGATACTGTATGGCATATTTGAAAGTTACTAGAGAATAAATATTCATCAGAAGCAAAAAAATGTTTGTGTGGTGACAGACTGTTGAGTAGACTCATTGTGGTGATCATTTCACAATATATACAAATATAGAATCATTATGTTATATACCTAAAAATAATTAATATTGTATGCCAATTATACTGCAATTTTTTTAAAAAAGCAGACACATATGAGTGCCTACAGTATGATTCATGTACCTAAAGTACAGAAACAGGCAAAGCTCATCTATGCTGTGGGAACACAGGCTGCTGGTTACCTGTGGGAGGGCAGTGACTGGAGTGGGGACCCAGGGGAGGGGGTTCTGGCTGCTGTTAATGCTCTCTGCAAGTACACAGGTGTGTGGACGTTGCGAAAATTCATCAGGCCTTATATTCATGATTTCTGCACCTTTTTGTATCTATGTATTACTTCAGTATAGTTCAATAAAAAGTTTACTGGAAGATAAAAATATTTAAAGTGACTTTCATGTTCAGATGAGACCTTAGATATTTAGAATAATTAATAAAAATATCAAAAATCTCCCTATAATTTAAACTCTGACTTAAAATTTAAAATCTATATATAATGAAAAGGATTCACAAAAGCACAGATTAGAAAAATAACATAATTATAAAAATAAGCAGTTGAAAATACTTTTCACAAAGATTATTAATAATTTAAAAGCTGTCTGGTGAAAGAGAAGACCACAGAGAGACTTCAACCATTTGGAACCTTGGACAATTCCCACTGTAATCATGGATGAATTACTAAATTCTTTAGTTGCCATGTCACCACGTCTAAGAGCGGGATAATTCCTACCTTCCTCACAGGAGTGTTGTGCTGCTTAATTAATGTTTGTAAAGCACTTTCTATTCCCTGGGTGAAAGGTACCACAAAAGAGCAAAGCATAATTATGTTTTAATTGCAGGGCTGATTTTGAAGACGCCAAAAAAAAAAAAGAAAGGAAGAAAGAAAATGTGCCTATGAATTGTGATTTAATCAGATCACTCCAGTAGAATAGAGGCATGACATATGCCTTCTGACTTCTGCTAGACTTAAGGAAATGGCCTTTAAAAATTTTTAAGCCTTTCTGACTCAACTTCTCATTCTGTAACATGGGGTAACATGCTTCCCATGATCTGGAATTATGTCTTCCTTGCAAAGCCCTCCGGTGAACCTTTGATGAACAGAAGGCATATGTTGCTATGAAAGGAAGAAATGCAACCTCCTGCTGCCTGAGATGAATAGAATCATTTTTCTCTGAGGGAAACTGGAGTGCTAGATGTCTTGCACAAAGGCCGCTGCGGGAACTGGTCCTGCAGAGAGTCTGCAGGAAGCAAGGATGCTAGAGGACTTTCAGGAGTTTGTTGACATTCAGGGTGGTTACATTCCATTCTCTCAAAGGGAGTAGGCTCTACTATCCCTTTCCTTGAGGCCCTCTTCATTCCTACTCTTAAACCAAAGGGTTTATACTTATACAAAACCATCATTAGAAATCCACTGATACATACAACTCAAACTATCACCTTTCATGTATTATGAGATGACCAAACTAACTGAGCCGTGTGATCATGCTTTCTGAGTCCTGAGACTTGGTCTTTCATGGATCTTGATCTAGGGAGAGGAAATAATTGTGTCATTGTGGATTATGTATTTCAGAAGAGAAGATCTTTATAAGAAGAAATTCTAACTATGTATTTCATTTTTCTTTTTTAACAAGCTAAGTAAAACATAAAAAGACCCACAAAAAAAGTTTTTGATTCTTGATGACAATGAAAGAACTTCAAATCATACGTGAACAACATAGAGCTTTTCTGGCATTGATTTCCTCCAATATGTGGAACTTCAGTTATCTGTTTCTTTGATGTCCTCTATTTAATTAATATGTAGAAATATTCCTCATCACCCCTCCTTGATTAAAGAAAATAAATGTCTGATCAGAATAGATTTCTCCCAGCTGCAGGTCACATTTTTGGGTAATACACTTCTATTTCTGTATGAAATTTTTCAATAATTAACTGTCTTCTTTCTACAAAAGACAAGTCATATGGAGGTACTTCAAAAATAAAGAGCAATATAAATCTTGATGACAGTAGATGTGACTTTTCAGTAACTAAAGTGCCCCTGAAAGATTAAGTTGTCTGAATACCTCTTCACACCCACTAAAATCTGTTAGGCAGTAATATTGATGCATTCCCTTAAGGAAAATATAGCCCAGTCAAGCACTCTGACTTTGGGATTAGAAGTCCTGAGAGTTTTCTGAAATCATACTTGGTTATTTGATGATCTGATTTTCAATTCTCAGCAAGCTACTCACTACCACTATATAAACATACCTGGGGAATGTCTGTGTGAGTTACAGGATTTTAATAGAAACACTAACTTGTCAATACATCCGAACCATGCCATGTCCAAAAGCATACATACTGAAAGTCATTTTGAGAGTGGCATGAGAAAAAGAGAAATGAAGGGTCATGGTAATGGTTTTATTTATTTGTTTTTTTCTTTGGGGAAGAAAACAAAAGCTTCAGTTCTTCTGCTGTGCTGTCACAGTGGGGACGGTTTTCAGTGCTCTGGGAGAGAAACCCTTTAGAAACTTACCTAGACTCAATCTGTCAAAGATCAGCTCCTACCGGACAAACCTCCTCAAAGTTCATGTCCCAGTACATGGTCTCTGATTCCTTGGCTGTCAATATGACTGGTCATGTGAATATTTATGAGTAATTCCTTTCTAAAGTTTGATTTACAGTGGACTGATTCAAACTCCTATGTAGGAGCAATCAATTAAGAGAGATCCTAGAGGTTTATGTCACGGTCCTTATGCTATGAACCAAATGTTTCCAACTCTCTAACGTCTGGGCTGGGTTGGCTTGTATGAAGTATAATCTTTGTGATTAAACATTACCACGGGCCCATCTTTGGCCAATGAATGTGAGCAGAAATACACCGTGTGTTATTTCTAAGGGGAAGTTTCAGGAGCCAGTGAGCAGTGGGCCATAGCTCTTTCTCCTGATACCACAGATATTGGCAATGTTTCAGTTGGTATCTGCTTCGTCAGCTGAGGTGCAGAAATGATAATGGCATGAAACAGAGTCCCCAGCTCACACAAGATGGACATATGTGGTATATGGAAAAAATAAAACCCACTGCCTAAGACGCTGAGATTTGGGGTTAATTTGTTTTCCATAGCATAACCAAGCCTCTGGCTGATTCAGCTTTTCACTTGGGAAGAGACCTCTTCAGCATGTCCGGGAAGATGACAGAGGGCTGTGTAGCACCCCTACAGTTCCCCCTCCCCTCAGTCTTCCACAGCCTGGTCCTGGGCTCTGACATCTGCTTCCATTGGATTCTGTTACCCCTGGAGAGACTCTAAGCACTACTTCCCCAATGTCCCCAGGCGGGTCACCACTTCAAATGACCACAGGGGCAGGCAGGTGACCTAAAAGGGTAAACAGGACAGTGTGTTCATATCAAATACTTCTTAACTTCTCAGCTCTTTCTCAAGAAAACTCTTTTCTTGCAACACGGGGGTGCCTGTGGCCTAGCTTTCTGTTCGAAGGAGCAGTGCAGTGTAATGATACACTGCAACCACGACTCTGCACCAGGGCTGGGGAAGCACCAGGGCCCGTGGTAGCTCCAGCCCCCTTCTGGGAGCTGGTGTTCAGACTGGAATGTATACCAAGTACTTCCAGACTTTTTTTAGAAGCCAGAATTCTAGATTTTTATTCTAAGTCTCCAATGTCCTTAAAACCCTACCCAGGCCAAAGACACATGAGCAGGTTGCATGCATCGCTCAGGCCCCCTGTCTGCATTCCATAGGCAACAGCACCTGCTGGTGAGCCTTGTTTTGGGGCTATGTGGGGACAGGAGCTGTTATCCACTTTCCAGAAGCCCCAGATTGTTGAGCCCAAACTCAGGCCAACAACCAAGCTCAATTCAAGGAAAAAATGTTCAATTGTGCTACCTTTCTTATTGGAATAAATTTCCTTATCTTGCTAGCAAAAACTATTCTAACCATACTCAAGTCCAAGTCAGTACACTGATTTGACCTCTGTCAGTTTCATTGGCTTGCTAGCTCTTGAATTCACTCTGTCTCCTTTTTTTTCTGATTATTAAAGTAATACATGATCATGACTAAAACACAGCAAAGTATCAACTCTAAGAGAAGCAAGAGAAACTCTTAAGCCTAAGATCCAAAGATAATCAGTGTTTCCATATTAGCATAATCCCTCTGGTCATAAAGTTTGAAATATGTTTAGAACTTTGTATTTTTGCTTATTCAGTGTTCTGATATTTTTCTTTTTAGATGCTTTTCACATAGCCATAGACTAGTCAAGATTTAGATTTTGACTTTTTTTTCCAGTTTCCAGAAAAAGAAATTTGTCCTTAAAATTATGCTTTCAGTGCTTCATTATTTCTTGCAGTAATTCTATGGCCAGACTTATTCCAAAAGAGAGTGGGAATTGTCAACTGTTTTGTTATGAATAACTTGTCTAGGGATGAATAATTTAATGATTATTTTTATTATGTGCTTTTTCACTTATTACATAAATGTTAACACACCTCTACTACTCATACTTCACTTTGCTTGAGGGAGAAAGTTCTCCCTGATGAGAAAGATGTAGGAGGCACATTCCCAGCCTCACTCTCTATCTCCTTGGTGAGAGTAATGCATCTTTTTGGTGAGCTGGTGAAGTTGACATCCACCGTTCCATTGGTCCACATATCCATTTGGGTGGAGTTAACGGGTTAAAAACCTCCACGTACAAGTGGTCTTCCTCCGGGATCTGTATAATTGCATAAGCATATATCCTGGAGCAAGATGGCTTATAATTCTGGGCGAAAGAGTTTAATACAGAAACGGAATTAATAGGAAGCCTGATTATGGCCATAAGTCAAGTTGCTTTCTCCAATCTAGCTTAACCAGTAATGTAGCTAATGTTTCTGTGTTATTATATATCTTCGTAAATAAAGAGGCTGTTGTCTTGAGCAACTAAATTTTGGAGTCACTTATTATGCAGCATTAGTCACTGGAACAGCCCTTATTTTATACATAGAGCATCTCATTTTCATTTCCATAAACATTCACTGAGTATTTACTATTCACCAGGCAATGAATTAGGTTACTAAGATTCCATAGGTAAATCAAATGCAGCCCCTTCCTTAAAATGCTCACAGCAGTGGGAGAGACATGATTAGAGTTGCCCTTTAGAAACGTGAATGCAACAGCATGGTGTGAGGGACACTGGAGGTCTCTTTCTGCTGGAGGCCATTTGGGTAAAGGGTGGTGCTCAATACATTTGTGGACTGATCTCTTTCTGTTTCACAGCCACAGTGTCACAACTTTTGCTCATAAATGGAACTGAGATTAGTATACCTTCTAAAATGTAATAGGTTCTCATAAAGTTATCATTTAAATTAAATTCCAAAATAAAAACAGAGCCTATACCCTGCAAAATGGTCATTTTTTTGTAGGCTGAACTGTGTTCCCCCCAAATTCATATATTGAAGCCTGAACCTCCAGTGATTCAGAATGTGATTCTATTTGGAGATCGAGTTTTAAAGAGTTGATTAATGTTAAATGAAGCAATTAGAGTGGAACTCTAATCCAATATGACTGGTGTCCTTACGAGAAGAGGAGAGACCAGGATGCAGACATGTGGGCACCCAGAGGAAAGGGCATGTGAAGACAGAGGAAGAGGCTGCCATCTACAAGCCCAGGAGAGAGGCCTCAGAGTGAGCCTGGCCTTGCTGACACCTTGGTCATGGACCTCCAGCCTCCAGCACTGCGAGGAGATACATTTCTGTTGTTTAAGCCACCCAGTCTGGTATTTGTTACAGCAGCCCTAGGAAACTAATACATTGATCATAGGGCTACATTCAAGTCCCACAGCTGAGCACCATGAGAAGTAACAGAGGGGAAGAGGTGGTAACGGTAAGAGTATTTGCGAGGTGGTGGTGCTGGGGAGGCTGTGGGGAGACTGGCCTATCCTTTTCCCTTCTGTTGCCATCTTTCCTTAGAGGAAAAGTTAAACTGATATATTTTTTTATTGAAGTATAGTTGACATACAATATTATACTGGTTTCAAGTATACAGCATAGTGATTTGACGATTATATACATTGTGAAATGCTCACCACTATAAATTTAGATAAACTTGTAGCTATTGACAAGGAGGCCAAATTAATTTTTACTTATATAGATCTTCCTTACCTTAGGATGGGGTTATATCCTGATAAACTCATCATAAATTGAAAATATCATTAGTCAAAACTGGATTTAATACACCCAACCTACTGAACATCAGAGCTTACCCAGCCTATCTTAAACATGCTCAGAACACTTTCATGAGCCTACAGTTGGACAAAGTCATCTAACACAAAGCCTGTTTTATAATGAAGTGTTGAACATCTCATGGAATTTACTGAATACTGTACTGAAAGTGAAAATCAGAATGGTCGTAAGTGTATTGTTGTTTACTCTCATGATCACAGGGCTGACCGGGAGCTGCGGCTCGCTGCCACTGCCCGACCTCATGAGAGAACATTGTACCAGACATTTCTAGCCCAGGAAAAGATCAAAATGCAAAGTGCAAAGTACAGTTTCTGCTGCATGTGTACCATCACAAAGTGGAAAAACAGTAAGTTGACCCATTGTACATGGGGGATCATCTGTACAGTGTAATTGCCTCCCTGTCTTTAGCTTACAATATAATAACCTTTCCAGTGAATTATTTAATTTATAATCTTATCACTTTGTACCTGAATCACTGATATAAATATTGCTAGAACTTTAGCCCTGATAAGATTAGCCAAGAATCCTTGAAAAAGGAACATTTCCATAGAACCTGAAGAAAGTACATGTCTAATAATGAATTACACAAGAATTTAAATTCTCTGAACAATTCCAAAGGGCAGTTTGAGCAAGTATCAAATTTAAATTAAACAATGGAAAAAAATATTAGCATATATCCCCAGCACTCTGCAAATACTGAATATTTGTTGAATTAATCAATAAATGGGTAAATGAATGAATGTCTAAATGAATGAATGATGTTTATATCAGGGGTCAGCAAACATTATCTACAAAAGATTGGATAGTAAATAGCTAAGGCTTTGTGGGCCAGATGGCTATGTGTCTCTGTCACAACTACTTAACTCTCCCATGTAGCCAAAGGCAGCTGTAGCCAGTACATAAATCAATGGGCATGGCTATGTTCCAAAAAACACAACAGCAGCCTGGATATGGCTCCCTGGCCAAAGTTTGCTGACCTCTGGCTTAAATATTCACTTCCCTGATCAAAATCCTTTTCTAGCACCCTACCGCCTACCAATTTCAGGATAAGCCCCCCATTTGGGATCCAATATCCTGTACAGCATGAACACCTTCTAGTGCCCCTGTCATATCTCCCATTACTCAGATATGCATAATGTCTATTCTGAATGAGATGGTCTCTTATTCCATGCTACAGGCTTCCAAGTTCTCACCTTTGCTCAGACCGTTCCCCTAGCTACTAAAATTGTATTTATCCTTCAATGCCATTCTCCAATTCTACATTGTTTGAGAAGCTGTTTTGAATTAATCCAGTCGGATGTGAGCTTTCTCCCCTCTGAACCCTGTAAGTGGCATTTTTTCACTTCACTAATTGCACATATTAAATTCAGTCCCATGTTAGAATCATGTAAGTGATTTCTTATAATCTTCTATAAAAGCTTCTAAGTGCAAAGGCCGTGTCCTCTTCAGCTTTGTATTCCCTACAATACCTTGAACACATGATAGTCTCAATCATCTTCAAAAAATACACTGAAATGATACCATTTTGAATTTTCTGCCCCAACAAGGTAAAAAGGAACTCTGACTGGTCTCTGTTTTCAGTGAATTCCAAGACTTGGTATTTCTGGGATATTTGTACAGGCTGCTTCTCTGTGGGGTTATCAATCTAGCAAGAATTGCAATAACCTTGTTTGCTACAGAACTTTAAAAATGTATTAGGGAACTAGAATTCTTGGAGCCAGCTGTCTTTTTAACTTTGGTCTCGGAGCAAGGAGCTAACGACCTCCTCAATTGCTAAGCTTCTAAAGAGGTTAATAGGAATTGAGATTTTTTTACCTATTGTATTCCGAAGGACTTGCTTACAGATTGTTTCCTTGTGACTGCAAGTGAGAAGTTCTATTCAACTCAGACATTTCTGGAGTGAGTGCCTGTCAGCAGTGCAGAAAGCACTATGAGAAATGGAAAGATAAATAAGACATGAGCAGCCCTGATACTCAGGAGTTAACAGTCTAGTCAGGGAGACAGGCACAGATCCAAGGCTTAAAACACAAAGCAGGCTGTGGTAAAGGTCATAATGGAACATGGTGAGATGATATTGCAAAGAGAGAAATTAATTTTGATGGACGGGGAGCCCAGACAGAGAGGCCTCACAGGCTGGATGGAATTTGAGCAGGAACTTGATAGGAGAACAGTGATAAAGATGTGGATAGGGCCATATCGTGGTGTGTTACAGCTGCCAGTGACTTTGGACAACCCTCTTCTTTATCAGTTGAGGAAGGTGAGAGGAACTGTGACCTAAGGCAACTTACTGGTCTCCCTTTGGAACTATCTATATGCAACTTCAAATTCACAGGAGAGATGGAAAATGAATCTTAGACTAGAATATTTTCATTCCTAGGCATCTGTGACAAACATCAGAGGCAGCAATTAGTCACCTGACCACACATCAAGCCCAAGGCCAGGGCAGCCTCTGTAGGAAGTCATGGCCTTTAGTTGTATCAAGAAACCAGATTTGGCTGCTAGCAAAATTGCACCTGGGTCCTAGAACTGAAAGAGAAGAACCTTGGCACCAGAACAAAAGCTTGCAGTGACAGGGAACAGATCAGAGCTACTTTAAACTCTGGGCAGGGAATCTGGTGAAAGAGTCCAATTTTGGTTTAAAAACAAAAGGTCTCAAGAGCAACTAAAGGAATGATGCCTTGCCCTAGAATTACAGGGACAAGACATCACAGGGGAGGGCCTGGCTCTGAGCTTCCCGGAGCAGATCTGGGCGGAGAAGCACAGGCGTCCCAGGCATCCCAGGCCTCCCCTCTTGCTGTGCCCCACCCCTCCTGCCCCTTGGGTCTGCCACCCTGGAGACCACAGGCCCACAGGATCCAGCTGATGCCGACCGAGAACACAGACTTCCCAGGGCGAGTCAGAGAGGCAGCTAAGACCCCCCCAACATGCCCTGAGATGGTTTAATTTAGATAGATTATTCAGTCTCTCATCATTCTCATCACTAACAGGAAATATGTAACTGAATAAGTTAAACAACAAATCTTCATTTATTTATCTTAGATTTACAGGAGCAGTTGTGTCTTTTTTTCTTTGCTAAAGGAAACAGACTTCATTAGTATCCATTTTGTTTCTCTCTCCTCTGTCTTCCTCCAACCCTACATCACAATCTCCCTCCCCATTCCCACCGTGGAAATATGTTGTGCCCATATTAATCTACTGAAAAAAAAAATATTTTTCCATAGAACAGAATATATTGCCTCCAGATAACAGATGAAGTAAAATGGTGGTCTGCTTAAATTCTGAGTCTTTATCTCTTTTGGAAAAAGTTATTCTTATTTTCCATACATGAAACAGCCAAGTTAAAAGAGGCATGACAGTAACATTACAAAAATAATCCATTCAAGTCGATTTATTTTCCAGTGATGGAAAAAAAAAGTGGGTTTTTGAATGGCAAGCAAAGCATCTTTTACCAATATTATCAATTTAATATAATTTAAATATAGTTTATATCAGTTTACTGAGCATTCTGAGGATATAGAAGGTACCACTTCTTTCGAACAAAAGTTAAAGAAGACATGATAATGGATTGTTAAAGCTGGGGGAAGGGCATAGTAAGCAGCTTCTAGCCCAACAGATGGGGAAACTGAGGCATAGAGAAACCAAAGGATTTGCCCCAAGTCAGACAAACCAGGACAAAGCCTAGTAGCAGATTGAGAAAAGTCCAATGAAGAAATCCTGAGTTCCTATCCAGTCTCTGTCTCCTTAACAGTAGCCTCTGGCACATATGAATATGAAGGAGATAGATATATCTCAGGGAAGCCTCATGCTTGCTGAAAGGAGTTTAGCATTGAGAAGTCTCAGTAACATAATATACTAATTCACTAAGGAACTCTTGTCTCAGCATTGTCCAAATCCCAAACCGAACTGCATCCTACTGGGAGTGCTGCAGAGCTTTCTATCAAGGTTTCCATAGAGACAAAGAGCCAGACTCAGTCAACATGGAGGGAATTTTTTGCACAGGAACAAACACAGAGCATAGAGTAGATTTTCAGGAAATGCTTGTCAACTTGCTATAAAGAACCCGGAATATGCTTTCAGGGCACAATATATGATCATTTCCAGAGCAGTAAGTCCAGATAGATAAAACTAGCAAAATTAGGAGAATGTAGGAAACATTCCTTGGATGGAGGATGAGGAACATGTGGAGCAGGAAAGGAGGAGGAAGACAGGCCTCAGGTTCTCTTCTGCCCCAGACACTGGAAGGTCACGGGGCACACACCTTTTTATCATTTCAGGTCAAAGAGTCAGCATCTGGAAGCCACAAATTACAGCTGTTGGGTCAAGGTCTCATCCACTCAAAAAAGATCTGGAACAAAAGGACTTAGAAACTCCTATTAACGTTTTGCTTCCTCACCTCACACAGAGAATCAGGTAAATTAAAAGGTCATTTTAAAATTCTGATTCTTTTATGTCCATGAAAGATACATAACCTAGCCTCCTTTCCATTATTCACCAAAAGCTGTGAAATCTGGTATAAATATTCCTTATTACTGAAACAAGGAAAATTCTGGAACACAAGAATATAATTATTCCATGAGCTAGTAATTATATTGAAATCTGCTTAGGACACCCTTGTATTCAAAAGCCTCCGTTATCACCAACTTGTTCAAATGCCCACTTTACTAAAAGAGCAGTAATGCGCGGTCAGAAGCTGTGCTGGTCAGAGGAAGGCAGAGAAATACAAATGGTCATCATACTTATACCTGCTTTTCTGCAAGGAGACTGAAACCTTTACAAACCTTCACAAACGGAAATCTCATTGAAGAACTCTAGTCTATACTTGACCCATGTTGCAGCTTGAAGAAACACCTTCCCCAAACAAGTCCCAAAAGGGGATAAAGTGGTTTTAGTGTTGCTGTTCTGGTAGCAGAGAAACCCACAGATTAACACTGAATATGTCATTCTGATGAAGTTGCTCCTCAGGATTGTAGTCTCACTATATCTTATTTGACAGCTTCCCTCATGGAATTAACTTGGTGATTTTAAACAAGCCAGAGAACTCGTGTTATGTAATACCCTCCAGCCCTGTGCTCCAATAGCACCGGAAATGCTTTCAGAGAATTGCTTAGCTGCGTGGGAATTCAAGGAGCCAGGTCTGTGGTAACTGAACTGCCATTCTTATTTTCCCCAGCCTCAAAACTGAAACACCTTTTATTCCCTGCTTCTTTGTAATCAACCATGTCCATTTCACTACTAAGACCTCCATGCTTTGCTTTTGATAGTCTCTTCATTTGGATCTTCTGCTCTATCCTCTCATCCGAATGTTAAGTCCAGTCTGTCATACGTTGGCTATTACTTTATTTAGCCAACCCCTGTAAGTCAGCGTCTCGTCATTCCAATTCAACCTGTAAACCTATGCAGACATCACTTTTAATATATCACATTCCTGCTCACAACTTAAAACAAAGTCAAGGATATCTAATTTATCTCCAAAAGACCCACCCTATCTCTGAAATCATATTTCCTACAGATCCTCTAATCCAGGCAGGTAAATCTCACTGAATCATGAATTTGTGATGTTTATTCCTGTCTATGCCCTGACTTGTGGGGTTCTGCTTAACAACATATTTATTTAACATCTCTCAGCCTCAGTGTCTTTAACTATAAGATGCAACTATACTAGATAGTGTTTTGGTGAAGCTCAAATAAGAATAGTTCATTTGCAAGTTCTCTCTAAATGTCCAGGCTCTGGAAAAGTTTGGCTATTCATCAGTCTTGGTTTGCATTCACAGTCACACCCCAATATTTGACACCTAACCATTACCCACTGGAGCAATTCCACTTCTGGTGCATGTGTGTCTCTACTAAACCAACCTGTGATCTATTTGAAAGCAGAACTTCATTTTGTCACTAATCACCTTGAGCCTTTTTTTCCTAAATAGAAGGATCTGGTAGGATGAACTTAGGCCAGCCTTCCTGGTCCTTTTCAAGGCCCAGCACGAAGTATACAACAATACACATTTGTCGATTGCCTTAGCTGGACACTGGACATGAATAAGGGAGAGCAGCAGACTCTCAACTCACCAAACCAACTTTCCTATTAAAGAACAACAAAAATACATGGTGATTAGTGAGAAAATGTCCATGAAGTGCTAGAAAGAATTTGAGAAGCATTTGCCACAAACAGCAACCTCCTGCTCTGGGGACTTTGAGGCTATGATTTCCAAATGGTGCTTTGATATCCAAACCTTGCATTTTGCATTTTATAAGCTCAAAAAAGGCAGATAGATCAACACAGGCAACCAAGTGTTGTGAAAGATAGGGACTCTCAGTGAGTTCCAGTGAGTGTTCAGTATCTTGATTTAAAGATAGTTGAGACTCACAAGGTTTTTTGATGTGTCTTTCCCTCCTTTCCCATCCCCTGCCTTTACCTAGAGGAATATGTGTGTGATTTTTCTTAAGCGGCAAAAGAAAGCAAGCCCCTAGTCACATTCTCTAACAGTCCTCTGACCCTAAAACTGTGATTTGTGGTCAGCAAGTTTCAGTGAGCCCATCCTTCCCCAAATTACCCATCTTCCCCTTATCAAACATCTTTTCTCCTTTCGTTTCTCTCTGGGGGCCCCAGCTGCCATCTCTCCTAAAAGAGTCATTCCCCCTACACAAAGATGACACAGTTCATATTATTTATAAATATCCATTTTTGAAGTACAACTGTGCACCTTGCAGATGGAAATAATGTTTAGGGTAGCCAAGAACTGTAGGCCTATCAGAACATCTAAAGTCATCTATGACAGACTTTTAACTGAGTTAAAACCTTTACAGAAGAACAGGCTTGCTCAGTTGAAGATTTCCTGAAGAGGTGAGGACATAATCTGTAAAGATCCTGCAACAGCCTATCACCTAGCAAATCAGCAGGGACTTACTGTTAAATTGTCAACACTCACTCTTGGAAATGATGTGACAAAACGGCCATTCTCATACATTACAGGAGAGATGGAAATTTGAAAACCTCTTTTGGAAAAAAACTGGGCAAAATGTATCAAGAAACTCCAACTGTTCTTATCCTGCTATTTCTGGAACTGGCTTTGGGACATAAAGCTGAAATACAGAAAAATGTTTAATGCCTCAAACATTTATTAACTATTGTTATAGTTTAAAAAAAGGGAAAACTTAAATGTCCAACATGAGACTGAGAATGGAAATTCAGATATTGAATTGACCAAATAGGAATGGCAAGCACATCCCTCATCATGAAAGAAAGAGGGAGAAGAGTCCATTACAAAACAGATTTATTGCCATAACTGATGAAGCATACACCAGAAATCCACAGGAAGTTCAACCACTTTTGTTTGTTTATTCTTGCATCTACTGATAGAAAGACCTGCTGGGATGAGATTTGGCCCATCTCCTTGCCTTTTTCAACCTACTGTAAAGTAGACAACCAATACTAGCTTACTCACTGCTTTAGGTGGTCATTGAAAATGAATAAGGGAGAAAAGCAACTCTCAGCAGAGAAAGTCTATTGTTAAGGAAAAAAGATAAATGACAGCAGGTGAGAAAGCATGCAGTGAGTGCCAGGGATTCAAGATGAGCCCCCATCATCTATTCAATTCACCCCAAGCCCAAGTCCTACAGGAACTTAACTTCAGACCCCATGGCACTTGGAAAACATTACAACTATCAAAGCACTGTAAAGGATAACCTGCCACCAACACATTGCTTATCCTGTTTTATATTAAAGGATGCCCTTCTTTTCCCAGTATTAATTGACATCACATCAGGCCCCCTTCTTTCTAGCTTATTCCAGGGTTCCCAGACTCTAGGAATGGGGACTTGGAGATGAAGGCAAACTCATTCCACTATAGATTATGTAATCATTGAATGAGGAGGGGGAAAGGCAAGATAAAATGCTGCATGGGAATATGGATGACTTGCTATTTTTTATTTCTATTTTTCCATTTTTTCCCCCAAATTTCCTACAAGGAATAAGTATTGTTTTACAAATCAAAAAAAAATTTAAGATGAGACATTTTACTAACAACTTAATTCCAAGCAGCAGAGGTTTAAACCAGTGTGCGTTCCTTGTTCCAACACACTGTTAACTGCCACCTTTTGCCAGGTGGTGTGTTGGATAAAAGGAGGAGGAAATCATGGCGCACGTTGTCAAGGAGGTTACAGATATCTGAGGGACACAGAGAGGGCTGTGTATTCAAGAGGTATGAACATGGGGAAGTTTTGCAACCTAAGAATGTAAAGAGTACAACAGGAGCACAAGAGAAACAGTTAGTAGTTCTGCCTGGGTAGAGAGAAAAAGGGGACTTCATGAAAAATGGAAAAAGTTCAACTCTTAAAGTTTCATTTCACTGCTTGGGGGTAAATGATGGAAGAAAATTCCAAGCAGAGAGAACAGAATGAAGGAGCAGGATCAGGCAGTGAGCTCATGAAGGTATACGACAATCAAGAAAAAGATGATGAAGGTGTGATCAAATGTCAGCTACAAAGAGAATGACAGACAGGGAGGGCTTGAACGACCAGACAGGTGGTCACAGGACTCAGTGACTGATTGGCTCCGGGAGGTAAAGGAGAAGAACTGAAAAGTGACTCCAAGTTTTGTAGTTCAGATAAGATTAACTAAGCTTTACCCTTGATAATTGGGGGGTTGGGGGTAGTGAGGCCATTAACTAAGTCAAGAATATAAGAGAAAGGGAGAGGGGAGAAATAGAAGACAGGAACTTATTCTGGACATGGGAAGTTCTGAGTGGCCCCTACCTCCGCCAGCCAGGCAGGAATGCCTCATGCAGGAAAAGAAACATGTTGCTGAAACTCAGGCAAAGATCAGGGGCTGGAGGCTGACACAAGGAGTGGAGATGACTGTCAAAATAATGGGGAGAAGCAGGAGAACAGAAGCGGCCTAGTTCCAAATCAGCCTTCCCTTCTCCTATCCTAACCAATTCTCCATGTTGTAGCCCCAGTGAGCTTTCAAACTAGAAATCTTGCTACTTAATGCTGCAGCTTAGAACCCTTCAGTGCACCCAATCTCACTGGTAGTCAGAGAAATGTCAGTTGAAAGGACAATGAGATTCTATTTTTTGCCTGCTCGACTGAAAAAAATGAAAGATTGATAATATCCACTGCTGGTAAGCACATGGGGAAATGAGCACTCATATATTTCTGGTAGGACTGCAAATTGCTGTGCTATTTTGGGACATTTATTACCATTTTAAAATATCATGATTTTTGACCCAGCAAGCCCTCTTTTTAAGACCTTTTAGAAACAAAAGCAATGATACAAAAGGATATATGTACAATAGTCTTTATTGCTATATTATTTATAAAAGTAAAAGCTTAGAAACAGCCAAATGCCTACTAAAAATGTAATGTTCAAACAAATAAATGATAATCTCTATTTAGTAGTATGCAGCTGTTAAAAGTTAATAAGAATTTTGTATGTTTGGATTTTAATCTAGAATGATGCTTGTGATAGATTAAGTGAAAAAAATGAGTTACCAAGTTCCAGACAATGATTTGATTTAAGAGAAAACAAAGAAAAAAGTGACATCTCATAGTAGCTATACTAGTAATAGTTAATATGAATATAGTCTAACTTTTTACCAGGTATTATTTTAACTGCATTATGTGCTACTCACTTAATATGTAAAACAACCCCATCGAGTAGGTAAAAGATTATCACTCTCATGCTATAGATAAGAAAACTGAGGCCAAAACAGATAAACTTGTACAAGGTCACACAGCTTGCAAGCATCAGGCAGGATTCATACCAGGCAATCTGGCTGACAGGCCATATTCTAGACCTCTGCACTAACCTACTATACAAGGTATTAGAGAAGGATAGGGTTGTTAAATTTTTTATACCATTGTATTATTGGACTTCCTAAGAACATGTTATTTCTATATTAATAAGTTCAGTAGAAACATACGGAAAGAGACTTCAAAGACACCAAATTGTCCTTAAACAATAGTTCGAAACTCCCCCTCAGTCTCTTTTCACAAGCAGTGTCCTATGGGCTCATTTTTCTAAAATACTTGTTAACTATAGGCTAATGTCTAGCCAGCTGGTGATTAAACTGCTTGTCCGGCTTGAACATTCATTTCACACAAGACAATGGCAATCCATTTTCATAAAGGTCTTCAAAAGCTTCTGAGGTCTCAGCCTTGTAGCGGGAGAAGTGGGGAGAGAGGAGCTGGGCTTACCAATTCTCAGTTTGAGTTTCAGAACCTGATGGCGCCTCAGAAAGGAAATCCATTATTAGCAAACACAGAGGGTGCTGCCTGGTCAGGCCTGACAGGGAGCAGACTTAGTATAACAAAGTTCAGGCACCTTATTTATGTGGCAGCCCTCAGCTGTCCCCCTGGAGCTAACAGGCCCCTCAGGAGGTTATTCTTAGGCCCACTGGGCTGTGATCATCTGCAACCAGGGACACAAGTTTGTAACCCGAAATGCATACCCAGAATGCTCTCTTTCCCCGCAAGAGCCATAGGAGTGGCTGCTTCCCTGCAGCCAGATCAAGCCTCAGTTCCACCTCTCAGAGTTCTTCCATCACAAAAAGCAGCCCCTTTCACTCTCTATTGCTCTTTCTTTAGAGCTCCTATCTCTACCTGCCTCAGCAGGTGTACGTTTATTTCCCTTACCAACACCACTTCCTCCTAGGGCTTCCACGTAGTCCCTGGAAATGGCACCCTCCTTGAGTCCCAAAACAGGGCAGTTGGGCTCCCTCAGGACAACAGAGGCTCATTCAGGCAGGGGCTTGCTTTGTTCAAAGGCACAAAGTAGGTGTTCAATGGACAAATGTGTTAACTTCTATAATTGCTTCTCTGCTGGGCTCTAGCAGAAATCTCTTCCAGTTCTTTCTCTCTCCAATCCAGGTTTTCTCAGTTTGGGATATCAGATATATATGGACATACTGCACAACAAATTTTTCTTTTTCACTAACAATTACTAATAATCAATAACAAACAATAATGCCATTCTCACACCTGTACATTCCAATATGCTTGAGTGGGAAAAAAGTAGATATCACAATGTCCATAATATAACAGCCAGTAGCACACATACACACATGCACACATACACACAAGAATTTAAGAATACTTACATCTTTACTCAAGTTTTTTCTATTGATAGAGGAAGATAATGTTGAAAGTTCAAAGACTGTTTAAAGTAAGCGGTAGAATAATGCTAAGCCCCTTTCAAGAAAACACCGGTTTCTCTCAAAGCTGACTCACTTAGCAACAGCTCTCCTGGCTACACAGAGAATAGAAGGAATGATCCTTTAGGTGATTCCTATCAAAGAAAAAATTAGGGGCATGTCCTGGGGTGCCTATCATCTGCTTATTCAGAAATCGGCAGGCCCAGCTTTTCTTCAGAACGACATACTACTTACTGTGCTGATTGCCATTTTTCTTTCTCTTTGTATGTTTCTGTCCATTTTGTGACTAGTAGGCCCAGTGGGCTCTGGGTTCTTATGTGGAACAGCTCTGCCCACTCCCACGGCACGCAGAAACACAGAGGGGGGAAGGAGCTTTGTGAGCTTAGGGTGAATGACTTCCTGCCACGGGAGCCATCACTAACCTACAGCTGAAGACTTTTGGTTTCAAACCATTCATCACCAACATCTCCACGAGACTGACTCCCTGACAGGCACGCAACAAAGGTCATAAAATGGGGGCATATTCTGATTTGGGGCCAGAGAGGGTGCACTTGCTGCCCTCGCACAGCATCTTTCATTAAAGATTGAAATGCAGTTTCCTGCGAGCAACACGTGCACGTGGGTAGTCCTTCGCTGAACGTGGAACAAAGAACGGCATAGGCATGAGGCTAATTTATCTTCTCCACAATATAGAATATTCTGTCAGCTTTGCAAGTAGATTTATTGAATATGTAAGCCCTGAAACATTATTTTTACAGACTCAGAAAAATGTCAGCATCTCCCCTCTCAATATTGCTCTCAGGCACCTCCTGCCAATGGGACCACCGCTGTGCATCTTATGTCTGCCAGTGTCAACCGGTTCTGCGGACATAAACTACACCAGTGATGCCAGCCAGCGGTGTCACAAATGCTAAGTGGAAGACCATGGATGCATGGGTGCAAATACATCCCTACACACACAAAAATTACATTTCAAAGCTTTACCTCATAATAAGAAGAGCCAGAGAACTCAGCTTTACGCTTGAAGGCCTGTCTTGTATAAATGTTAGGTATTGGCCATTAGCTGTTCAAAATATAAGGCCCAATTCTCATGTAATATAAAAATTTCTGCTTGGCTGTCTTTTTGTTTGTTTCTTTGCTTTTGTTTGTTTAAAATCTGGCTCAAATTCTTTTAGATTCAGATTTTTCTCTGGAATTCTAGAACCATATACCATCAGCCAAATAAACCTCTCTACCTGCTGACCCCAAAGATGCCTCAATCTCAAACTGTCCCAAATCACACTCTTCCCTGGTCTCCCCAGTCTGCTATTCCTCTAGATTCTGCATTACAGTGCACACATCATTCGAGTGGTCTCTAAACCAGAAACCTTGGGCCCTCCCTTCACTGCACTTTGCATAGCCCATCTATCGATCATAACGTCCTTAGAGGGTGGCAAAGAATTCAAATCCTGCCCCTACCACCTCCTAGCTGTGTGTCCTTGAGCAAGTAACTTGACTCCATGCCTCAGTTTCTTCATCTGAAAAACACCATAATAATAATAATAATAATAATTAACCACATATGGCTGTTGTAAGCATTTGATGAAATAATGAATGTGGAGTGCTGAGAACAGTGCCTGACCAATGGTGAGGACTCACATTAGTCACTGTTAATTACTGCTTTATACACAGCACACCTTCCATACACAGCCTTTCCCCTGCAACCTGTCACTGCTCCAGATCCTCCAACCAGCCTTGCCTTCTTCAAACCTCCACAGCACTCTCCTTGCCGTTATCACATTGCTGCTACTGTGATCTCTGCAGCCCCCCCTCGGGTAGGGAAATGAGGGCCGCACAGGCCTATGCTTGGGGAACAGAGAATAGTGGGAAGAGTGAGTGAGCCACAGAAGCTTCATCGCTCTCTTTTCCCAATATCATTAAAATTCAATTTTACATCTCTGTCTTAAACTATACCTCACGGGGCCCACAAAAATATGCCAACAGCCCAGCCTTCTTTTGAGTGCAAATTCTGTGGGCAGCCCCTGAACCGATGGACTTGCCCTCTCCCACAATGCCTGAACTTCTAAGGGCTACCACGTAGTAAATAATGAACTAATTGAAAGCAAAGTCTAGATCATTTATCTTTAAACCTTCTGGTACAGCCTAGAGCCTAGCCATAGGTTTTCAAAAAATGTTTGTCAAATGGCTAGTTGGATGGCCACCATTCTGTAAGTCCAGGCCAATTCACTATTTTTATTTTTTGGTTTTATAAATAAAGTTTTTGGAATACAGCCACACCCATTCGTTTACATATCATCTGGGCCCATTTTCGCGCTATAGCAATAGAGCTGAGTAATCTCTGCAAACCCTGAAATATTTACTATCTGGCCCTTTATAGAAAAAGGGTGTAGACCCCATCCTGAACGATAATAGCCAATATTTAGTGTTTACGAAGAGGCAGGTGCTATTCTGAACAGTTTACCAGATTATCTCATTTAACCCCCCAATTTTCCCTATGAGGTAAATTCTATTATTAACCCCATTTTACAGACCAAGAGACTAGACCGAGGCACAGAGAGGGAAAGTGACTTGCCCCAGGTGTCACAGCTAGGAAGAGGCAGAGTGGGGATCTGAACCCAGTCGGGATAGCACATCGATGGGTCAAATACCTGAAAGCCCTCAGATAATTGTACTGGCTGGGGCCCTGTGGGCAGGAAGCACAACCAGTACCCAGGGTTTGTGCTGGTTCGAGTCAAGATGAATAATTTCTCCTTGCAAAATGGAAGATGTCAAGTGTAAATGAGTTGCCACCAAGTAACACAGATGGTTCTGTCCTGGGGGCTCCACTGAACTCTCTGTAGCTGGCAGACTGGCTTTTGGCGGCAGAAGGAGTGAGAAGAGATTTGGTGGGTGAGGATCAGGGCTCTGTACCACTGCCGTCCTTGCCCTCCGAGACGTCACAGTTCTGTGATTGGCTCATAGAGCCTGTTGAGCTTCAGTATTGGGGAAGAGTAGGAGAAATGACCAAGAGGGTAATGCTAATGCTAAAGTCATGTGGTCAGATCATAGGCTCTGAAACCAGATTACCCAGGTTCGAATCCTGTCACATAATACCTCTGTGTCCTTAGGCAAGTTGCTTAACCTTTAAACACCTCAGTTTCTTTCACTTCTGAAAAGGGCATTATAAACTACCTGCCTCATGGGGTAACAGAATTTTTTTTTTATTAAGGTATCATTGATATACAATCTTATGCTCAGGTTTCACAGGAGCAACATTGCTTTTACTATATTCCCCCCTATTATCAAGTCCCCACCACATACCCCATTACAGTCTATCAGCATAGTAAGATGCTATAGAGTCACTACTTGTATTCTCTGTGCTATACTTCCTTCCTGGTGACCCCTCTATATTATGTGTGCTAATCATAATAACCCCTTAATCCCCTTATCCCTCCCTTCCCACCCACCCTCCCCAGCCCATTCTCATGTGGTCACTGTTGGTACATTCTTGGGTTCTGTGAGTCTGCTGCTGTTTTGTTCCTTCACTTTTTGCTTTGTTGTTATACTCCACAGATGAGTGAAATCATTTGGTACTAGTCTTTCTCCACCTGGCTTATTTCACTGAGCATAATACCCTCTAGCTCCATCCATTTTGTTGCAAATGGTAAAATTTGTTTTCTTCTTATGGCTGAACAATATTCCATTGTGTATATGTACCACATCTTCTTTATCCATTCACCTATTGATGGAAACTTGGGTTGTTTCCATTTCTTGGCTATTGTAAATAGTGCTGCGATAAACATAGGGGTGCATATGTCTTTTTGAATGTGTGATTCTGTTTACTTAGGGTAAATTTCTAGGAGTAGAATTCCTGGGTCAAATGGTATTTCTATTCTTAGTTTTTTGAGGAACCTCCATATTGCTTTCCACAATGGTTGAACTAATTTACATTCCCACCAGCAGTGTAGGAGGGTTCCCCTTTCTCCACATCCTTGCCAGCACTTGTTGTTGCTTTTCTTTTGGATGTTGGCCATCCTAACTGGTGTGAAGTGATAGCTCATTATGGTTTTAATTTACATTTCTCTGATGATTAGCAATGTGGAGCATCTTTTCATATGACTGTTGGCCATCTGAATTTCTTCTCTGGAGAAGTGTCGGTTTAGATCCTCTGCCCATTTTTTAATAGTGTTATTGCTTTTTGGGTGTTGAGGCATGTGAGTTCTTTACATATTTTGGATGTCAACCCCTTATTGGATATGTCATTTATCAATATATTCTCCCATACTGTAGGATGCCTTTTGGTTCTACTGATGGTGTCTTTTGCTGTACAGAAGCTTTATAGTTTGATGTAGTCCCACTTGTTCAGTTTTGCTTTTGTTTCCCTTGCCTAGGGAGATATGTTCATGAACAAGTTGCTCATGTTTATATTCAAGAGAGTTTTGCCTATGTTTTCTTCTAAGAGTTTTATTGTTTCATGACTTACATTCAGCTCTTTGATCCATTTCTAGTTTACTTTTATGTATGGAGTTAGACAGTAATCCAGTTTCATTCTCTTACATGTAGCTGTCCAGTTTGGCAAACACCAGCTATTGAAGAGACTGTCATTTCCCCATTGTATATCCATGGCTCCTTTATAATATATTATTTGGCATGTATGTGTGGGTTTATATCTGGGCTCTCTATTATATTTCATTGATCTATGATGCTGTTCTTGTGCCACTACCAAATTGTCTTGATTACTGTGGCTTTGTAGTAGAGGTTGAAGTTGGGGAGCATAATACTCCACCTCACCCCCCACTTTATTCTTCCTTTTCAGTATTGCTTTGGCTATTCTGAGTCTTTTGTGGTTCCATATGAATTTTAGAACTATTTGTTCCAGTTCATTGAAGAAAGCTGTTGGTATTTTGATAGGGACTGCATTGAATCTGTAGATTGCTTTAGGCAGGATGGCCATTTTGACAATATTAATTCTTCCTACCCAAGAGCTTGGGATGTATTTACATTTATTAGTGTCCTCTTTAATTTCTCTCAAGAGTGTCTTGTAGTTTTCAGGGTATAGGTCTTTCACTTCCTTGGTTAGGTTTATTCCTAGGTATTTTATTCTTTTTGATGCAATTCCAAATGGAATTGTTTTCCTGATTTCTCTTTCTTCTAGTTCATTGTTAGTGTATAGGAATGCAACAGATTTCTGTGCATTAATTTTGTATCCTGCAACTTTGCTGAATTCATCTATTAGATCTAGTAGTTTTGGAATGGATTTTTTAGGGTTTTTTATGTACAATATCATGTCATCTGCAAACAGTGACAGTTTAACTTCTTCCTTACCAATCTTGATGTCTTTTATTTCTTCGTGTTGTTTGATTGGCATGGCTAGGACCTCCAGTACTATGTTGAATAAAAGTGGGGAGAGTGGGCATCCTTGTCTTGTTCCCAATCTTAGAGGAAAGCTTTCAGCTTTTCACTGTTAAGTATGATGTTTGCTGTGGGTTTGTCATATATGGCCTTTATTATGTTGAGGTACTTGCTCTCTATACCCATCTTGTTAAGAGATTTTATCATGAATGGGTGTTGAGTTTTGTCAAATGCTTTTGCAGCATTTATGGAGATGATCATGAGATTTTTATCCTTCTTTTTATTGATGTAGTGAATGATGTTGATGGATTTTCAAATGTACCATCCTTGCATCCCTGGGATGAATCCCACTTGATCATGATGTATGAACCTCTTGATATATTTTTGAATTTGGTTTGTTAATATTTTGTTGAGTATTTTTGTATCTATGTTCTTCAGGGATATTGGTCTGTAGTTTTCTTTTTCTGTGATTTCTTTGCCTGGCTTTGGTATTAGAGTGATGCTGGCTTCATAAATAAGTTTGGAAGTATTCCCTCCTCTTCTGTTTTTTTGGAAAATTTAAGGAGAGGGGGTATTAGGTCTACTCTAAATGTCTGATAAAATACAGTGGTGAAGCCATCTGCTCTGGGGGTTTTGTTATTGGGTAGTTTTTGATTATTCAGTTTTGTGGCTGGCAATTGGTCTGTTCAGATTTTCTGTTTACTTTGGGTCAGTCTTGAAAGGTTTTGTTTTTCTAGAAAGTTGTCCATTTCTTCTAGGTTATCCAATTTGTTAGCATATAATTTTTCATAGTATTCTCAAATAACTCTTTGTATTTCAGTGGTGTCCATAGTGATTTTTCCTTTTTCTTTCTGATTCTGTTTATGTGTGTAGATTCTCTTTTTTTCTTGATACGTCTGGCTAGGGGGTTATCTATTTTGTTTTTTTTTTCTCAAAGAACCAGCTCTTGGTTTCATTAATTCTATTGTTTTATTCTTCTCAATTTTATTTATTTCTTCTCTCATCTTTATTATGTCCCTCCTTCTATAGACTTTGGGCCTCAGTTGTTCTTCTTTTTCCAGTTTCCATAATTGTGAATTTAGACTATTCATTTAGGATTGTTCTTCCTTCTTTAAATAGGTCTGGATTGCTATAAACTTTCCTCTTAGAACTACCTTCACTGCATCACACAGAAGTTTGGGTGTTGAGCTGTTTTCATTTGTCTCCATATATTGCTTGATCTCTGTTTTAATTTGGTCATTGATTCACAGATTATTTAGGAGCATGTTGTTAAGCCTCCATATGTTTGTAAGCCTTTTTGTTTTCTTTGTACAATTTATTTCTAGTTTCATACCTTTGTGATTTGAGAAGTTGGTTGGTACCATTTCAACCTTTTTGAATTTGCTGAGACTCTTTTTGTGGCCTACTATGTGACCTATTCTGAAAAATGTTCCATGCGCACTTGAGAAGAATGTGTATCCTGTTGCTTTTGGGTGGAGTGTTCTATAGATGTCTCTTAGGTCCATCTGTTCTAATGTGCTGTTGGGTGCGTCTATGTCCTTACTTATTTTCTGTCTGGTTGATCCGTCCTTTGGAGTGAGTGGTGTGTTGAAGTCTCCTAAAATGAATTCACTGAATTCTATTTCTGCCTTTAATTCTATTAGTAGTTGTTGTACATATTTGGGTACTCCTACGTTAGGTGCATAGATATTTATAATGGTTATATCCTCTTGCTGGACTGACCCCTTTATCATTATATAATGTCCTTCTTTTTCTCTTGTTACTTTCTTTGTTTTGAAGTCTATTTTATCTGATACAAGTATTGCAGCTCCTGCTTTTTTCTCCCTATTGTTTGCATGAAATATCTTTTTCCATCCCTTCACTTTTAGTCTATGTATTTCTTTGGGTTTGAAGTGAGTCTCTTGTAGGCAGCATATAGATGGGTCTTGCTTTTTATCCATTCTGTAACTCTGTGTCTTTTGATTGGTGCATTTAGTCCATGTACATTTAGGGTGATTATTGATAGATATGTACTTATTGCCATTGTGGGCTTTGGATTTGTGGTTACCAAAGGTTCAAGAGCAGCTTCTTTACTATCTAACAGTCTAACTTAACTTGCTTATTATGCTATTATAAACATAATCTGAAGATTCTTTTTTTCCCCTCCTTTTTCTTCCTCCACTCTTTATGTGTTAGGTGTCATATTCTGTATTTTTTGTGTATCCGTTGACTGATTTTTCAGGTAGTTGATTTAATTTTGCATTTGGTTAGTATTTAATTGGTCTACTTCCTTTACTGTGGTTTTATTTCCTCTGGTGACAGCTATTTAGCCTTAGAAGCACTTCCATCTAGAACAGTGGATGTGTTTGTGGGAGGTAAATTCCCTCAACTTTTGCTTATCTGGTAATTGTTTAATCCCTCCTTCAAATTTAAATGATAATCTTGCTGCATAGGGTATTCTTGGTTTGAGGCTCTTCTGTTTCATTGTATTGAATATATCATGCCACTGCCTTCTGGCCAGTAAGGTTTCTGCTGAGAAGTCTGATGATAGCCTGATGAGTTATCCTGTGTATGTGATCTTTTTTATTTCTCTGGCTGCTTTTAATACTCTTTCCTTGTCCTTCATCTTTGTTATTTTATTTATTATATGTCTTGGTGTTGTCCTCCTTGAGTCCCTTATGTTGGGAGGTCTGTGCACCTCCATGGCCTGAGAGACTATTTCCTTCCCCAGATTGGGGAAGTTTTCAGCAATTATTTCTTCAGATACTTTCTATCCCTTTTTCTCTCTCTTCTTCCTCTGATACCCCTATAATTCAAATATGGTTCCATTTGGATTGGTCACACAGTTCTCTCAATATTCTTTCATTCTTAGAGATCTTTTTTTCTCTGTGCCTCAGCTTCTTTGTATTCCTCTTCTCTAATTTCTATTCCATTTACCATCTCCTCTACCTCATCTAATCTGCTTTTAAATCCCTCCATTGTATGTTTCATTTCAGCTACTGTATTTTTAGGTGTCTATCTTCCTCCTGAATTCATCCCTTTGGTGTTGAATATTTTTCTGTAGCTTCATTAGCATGCTTATGACTTTTATCTTGAATTCTTTTTCAGGAGGATTGGTGATTTCAGTCTCACTGAGCCCTTTTTCTCGTGTTTGAGAGATTTGGGATTGAGCAAGGGTAGCCTGCCTTTTCATAATCCTATTGGATAGTGAGAAGTATTAGGTTTGTGTAGGCAGCCCCCTCTAGTGCCCAGAAGTTCTGCTCTTTTGAGTTACCCAGTATCTGGAGTGATGGCAGTGGTCGCAGGTGAGTGGCACCAGTGCCTTCCGGGAGGACAAAACCCTTTCCTGCTTCCTGGCTGCAGTGCCTGCCTCTGCTGTCAGGACCAGGTGGGCCTCGTGCAGGGAGCAGCCTTTGTGTTAATCTCCTAAACTTCCATGGGCAGAGATGCCCTCCTGCTAGCCTGGAGTGATGGCAGTGGTCACAGGCAAGTGGAGCCAGGGACTGCTGGGAGGACAAAGTCCTTTTTTGCTTCCTGGCTGCAGTGCCTGTCTCTGCTGTCAGGGCCAGTGAGCCATGCAGGGAGCAGCCTCTGGGTTAAGCTGTGTAGTTGTTGTAAGTGGGGCTGCCCTCTGGCTGGTCTGGAGCAATGGCCACTGGGTTTGCACGCAGATGCCAGCAGGGGGAAGAAGCAGCAGGCTGCTTATCGTGGTGAGGGGCCTCAGGGCTGCATTGCCAGCCAGGGGGATGGAGCGCCTGAAGCTCCTGAAAGTTCCCAACCTGCTGGGCTGAGTGTGCCAGGATGATTTTGTCCACCTGTTCCTTCTCCAAAACCCTGGCCCCTTTAGCAGCCCTCTCACTGCTGGGAAGTCTTTTAAAGCGCCCACCTTTCATTTGTCCCAGGGAAGCTGGTTGTGGAACCTGTGTGCAGTCTCAGTCTCTGACTTTGGTTTTCACCCCCTCTAATCTCCAGAGCACCATGCAACATGGGTTTGTGCTCCCAGAGTTGATTCCTGGGGCTGGGTATTTAGCAGTCCTGTGCTTCTACACCCTCCTGTCTCTGATTCTCTTCCTCCCACCTTTACTTTATCTGTATCAGTGAGATGTTCTCTTCTCCCAGATGTAGACTGGCTGGTGCAATCTTATTTCTGGTCACTCTTTTAGGAATAGTTGTATTTGCTGTATTTTTATAATATAGGTAGTTTTGGGAGGAGATTTCCACTTCACTTCTCATGTGGCCATCTTTTTCCTCTCCAGTCACTTAGAATATTTAATTCACTATTATTTGACAATATAGCAAGTTAGGGCTCTAGGACAAAGATGAAACAATTCTGGTTTCTAAACCCTCAATACACTAGCCATTTACATACATGCCTGTAAAGGGTGGCTAATAATAGCACCTACTTTGTAACACAATATGTCATATTGCCCACCTGTGCTTCAACTTCCCAACAAGGAAGACAAGAGTTGAGGAGAGCAGCTAGTACATATATCCATCCAGCAAGTATTTATTGAACACCTACTATTCACTTGGTGCTGCCCTCATGGGATGCCAGCACTTCTGTCATGAGCAATTCAAGGGAATGATGTTTACGCCCCTGTGGAAGGTATGGGGTGAGGCCCAGGCAAGTTCATATACAGCCTGGCACAGCACTTGGAAACTCTGATTCCTTTCGATAAAGAAATTAATTTTCTTTGAATGAAATTTTTCATTATTATTTCTTCTGACAGTTTGTTGATCACAATGTGTCCTCTCTGTTCACACAATGCTTTATATTTGAACAGGCTGATTTTTTTCTTTTAGTCCCGCAAAGACACACTCCTATCTTCTTGAGTAGTACACCTAGATAATTAAGAAAAATGGAATGTCAGATGCCACAGAAAAAGTATCCATCTTTGAGGGGAAACCAGCTTGCTTTTTATCCTGGAAAATTGGGTGTTCAATTGAATAAAGCTCCAGTTAAAGTCCTAGGTCCTAAACTATCATTGACTCAAGTGACCTTTGGTGGATTGAGTGTCCCCTCTGAGCCTCCAGTTCCTTCTCCTTAATAGGTAATTGATATTCCCACCCCAGGGCTACAATAAACAAGGGCCACCTGCCCATTAAGACCGATCAACAGCAGCACAGAGAAGATTCAGGCCTTGGTTCAGAAGTGACAAGGAGCTTTAAAGGACCTAAAGATTATGGTAGAAAAATGGCTTTTCTTTAAAGATCTCTTGGTTTTTAGAGTGGAAGAAAGGTGTCTCTTCTTTGCTTGCATATGCCTCTCTTGGCCTGAATTCTAAGTATTTTTGTTTAAAATACTCAAAATACCACCCTCCCATCCACACACACATACTCAATTACTATTCATTAATTGTCTAGAGTATTTTGAAATGTACCATGAAACTCCTGTACTCCACAGATGTTCACTAGCTCTCTCATGGCAGTATTGAAAAACTGTCACACTTAGAGATGAGTTTCATATTCCTCTTTTACAAAAATACAAATGTTCAAATTTTCTGACATTTTCTGTAATATAAGAGATTGCTAACCCTGGTTAGGTATCTAGAAGATATTTTTTCAAAACAACAAATACACTAATTACTTTTCTAAAGATTTAACTCTTCTTTTTCTTTTTAATCTGCCCCTCCATGATAGAGGAGTATTTTAATAATGAATTTTAAAAATTACTTTTTAAAAAAGAGAACATTTTGAAAACAGATGTCTGGAATTAGGTGATCTTGTTGACTGAAAACACTGTGTATCACTTAAAATATTCTCTTATCTGCTCTTTTTAAAGACTTGCATCTATTTTCAAATCTCCCAAATAAAGACAGTCAATGGGATTTGAACCTATTTGCTAAAAGTTTAGGGACTTGACATTATTTGATTAGTTTATAAGAGCAACTGATTGTCAAGGTTAAGGTAGAATGCGTTGGCTGGAAAAAGAAATATATTTGCATAATGCATAAACTATTTGCATTAGTCAATGAGACTGGAAAATAAAAGAATGTCCTCATGTAGTATAGTCAAGGATGTTCTTCTTTCTTTTGAATCAGCAGTCCTTTTGAGGTTTTTTTTTTAGCTACAATAACCATTAGAATAAAATACATAAATAAATTGAACTTTTATTCAGACCTTTAACAAAGTGTTAAACCAAGACTTTCAAACTAATGAAGCATATTCAATCACTTGGCTTTCACTAGAATAAAATAATTCTTAGCAGGAATAAAAGATTTTTATACCATTAGTAATATAAAATTACTTATATCATTTATTTCCCTTCTTACTGCTTCATATGTAATTTTATTTTGTGTATCTTATAATGCATATAATATATTGGCATAGCGTTATATGTAAATATTTATGAGTAAATATATTTTGGATGATATGCTCAAAACATTTTACTAAGTACAAAAACAAAAAATTTGGAGAATGCTACTTATATCAGTTTGCTGTGGCTGCTGTAACAAATTACCACAAACTCGGTGACAATAGAAATTTATTTGCTCACAGTTCTGGAGGCCAGAAGTCCAATATCAATATCATGAGGCTGAAATCAAGGTATCAGCTTGGATTTTCTGGGCCACCTGATGAAACTGGACAAAGTTCCTTATTATGGATAAATCCCAGAAATGTCCAATTCTAGAAAAGTTTCTCAATGCATTTTACTTAAATTTGAACTAAAACCAAGGATAGATTAAACATGATTGGGAACCGTGAACAACAATGAAGTACCTAATATTGCTTAAATATATGTATATAGATATCTAAGTATATAGATATAATTGTTAAGATCTGTCCATTTCATTTAGTAAAAGAATGGTTCTCAGACTTTAGCATACCTGTGTATCAGGACCTAGAGGACTTGTTAGAACACAAATTTCTGGGCTCTAGGCTGAATATGTCTGTGGTCAGCTGGAGAATTTGTTTTTTTAACAGGTTCTGATGTAATGATGTTCTGTTGTTCTCAGGTTCTGATGTTCCTGGTCCTGCAGCCACATTCTGAGAAAACTGAAGAACATTTATTGAAGGCCTACTATGTCAGAGACAATCGGCCAGGAGCCAGGGGCATCATATGAATAAGCCAAACCCTAGGGCTGAAGGAGCTAATGGGTGAAAAGTCTAATATGCCCCAAAGTCATAATACAGATAATTTTACTATACAGTGGATGCCTAATGATCCAGTATTCAGGAACCCAGATATCTCAATGTTTCAACTTTCATCTAAGGTAGAGTAATACAGGACGTTCTGATGTCTTAAGACCTTGGTTGCCATGAGAAGATTGTTAGGATGAAATTCCTTAACTGACCAAGTGAATCTATAATTAACTCAGAAGTCTCTCAGGAGATAAAAAATTAAGAAGAAAATACCAAGTAAATCAACCTATCACCATCTACTGTTTATAAAATAAAGTGTATTCAATGATATGAGCCATCAACAAACTATCCATGAGATAAACAGACATCAGAACGTCATCAAAGAGGCATCATTTTCGTATAACAGGTGTATCAGCTACTTTTGCAACTTCAGGTGCTCCTGGGGCAACTGTGGATGGAGATGCTGTTGGAGATAATGCTGATGAGTGTACTCACAACATTCAGTCATTTATAAATACTCACTTGCAAATCTGGTCTTGGAGTTGATGTTGTTCCAATGGCAAATGTAGCTATTCTCAAATTTACAGAATTTATATCAGTTTATATCATCTTTTAAAAATTGTATATAGTGCCTTATATTATGAACAGATTTCATTGTAATATCTTTATACAACAAACAGATTTTCTTTTCTTTTAAAGATTTTTAAAAATTTATTTGATATGGGAAATATTGCTAGTATTTACTAGTATCTGTGTTCTTTCTTTTTATCTGGCCGTCACAGCTAAACTACTACATTTCTAATCTTCCTTGTACTGGTGTGTGGTGGGGCGAACAAATTCTAGGCAATAAAATTAAGTGACTGTAGTGTGGACCCCTCCAAGTCTGACCCATAAACATCTCCAATGCATAAACCTCACTCTCTTTTCCCCTTATTGTCTGAATGGACAAGACACAGAAGCTCTAGAAGAAGGTGGAGCCACAAGATGGAAGGAACAGGGGTCTCTGAATGGCTGAATGGAACATCTCCCCACCCCTCCCATCTGAATAAGAAATTCATTTTTATTGTCCTAAGCCACTGAAATGTGGGGGTTAGCAGCTAGTGCCCTGACTTATGTGTATTATTAGTAGTATTCATAAAGTGAAAGTGTTAGAGAAAGTAAGGGATATGATTTAAATTACAAATATATATGCTTATTTTAAGTTTCATACTAGTAAAAATAAGATACTTGGAGATATCAACAGAATAACGTCTATTGGTGTGGAGCATCTAGCATGGTCCTTGTCTGTACTGTGGCTTCAACAGAGTTAAGTACTGGTTGCTAGGACAAGGGACAGGAGAGATACTTTCCCATCTGAGAACTCAGGGAAAGATGAATTTAAAGTATGACATAGTAGGTACAACTTTTAGAAGAATCACAATATATGGGAAAACCATCCCAAACACTGACACACAGCTAAACCTAAAATAAATCTAGCTGTTTAGACCATAAAAACCATAATCAGAATCAATTATTCATTTGGTCATTGACCATGATTATAGAAGCACCAAACGCAGGAGGAAACAGAGTTGCTTCTAAACTTCTATCCAAGAAGATCTGACCAAGCCTGGAAAGTCACAGCACATGTCTCACTTGCATTCACATTGTCCCACCTTTTCTTGCATGAGAGAATAGAAAACTCAGTCGCACAAGGTGACAGGTCACTGCAGTAAATACACAGCAAAATGGGCTGCCCGACAGAGGGGATGCCTGTAGCCAACATGTTAGCAGTATCATAGAGCATGAGGACTTGGCACAACCCTGAAACTGAGTAATTATTCCCTCACAGCTCCTGAGGGTACTGCGGGAGGGGAGAAATCATGGTCAGAATCAATGAGGTCTTTCAGTCCTCACCTAGGATCAAGCCCTAGCTCCTTCCTCACGTAAAAGTCACTTGCTGTTGATTCATCAAAAGCCAAGTGCCCTCATCTGTGTCCCTGGGAATGAAAATCAATGAGTTCATTCTCTGGCTGGAGCTGATGAACATGGGTGTTTCCAATTCTTCTCACTTCTGTTGCCGCTTGCCTTCCCAAGTCCCACACAATGGTTTTGCTTTGTTTCTCATCAAATACAAAGAGAAAGAAGCTACTTCTTAAATTTCAGCTTCTGTTATGTGAACATCTGTGAGCAAATAAACTGTGAATGCTGTTTCCATCTCTCTCCCTGCTTGGAAACCCCACATTTCACTTCCAGCCCAATGCACCTGGCAGAGATGAGGCGCTGCTCAGTGGGGTGGCTTTAAATCCATAAATGATTCAAAGGCAGTAAATAAAACAAGGACTCCAACACTTTCACTGAGATAGGAGACTGTAATTAGGAGATTATCACCTTAGGCCACAATTGAGAAAATTATTTCAATCTCAAAAGAGATGATAATGAAGGGAAATAAATTTTTCCTGAATATTATTAGAACAATATCATTTTTTAATTTTGAGTACATGTTAGTTATTATTAATACTGTTACAGGTACTTAACCAAAACACCACACTGGACACTCTAGTAAGCACTTTAAATATAAACAATTATAAAACTTAAAATAGCATCTTTGTCTAAGAAAATACATTTTAAATGTCCTATTATAACCCAGGTGTGTTGGAGGAGTTATTTTCCAAAGAATGTTCCCAGGGTCTTATTGTATAAACTGAGGAGAGTTATTGGGGACACCCCAGAATGTTGGGGTCTCGTCATCTTTCCTTTAAGATAAATTTGGAGACTATCAGGCTGAGCCAAAAAATAAGTCATCCTGAACACTTGGCGATCTGGTGAGACTCCTCCCCCTATTCTCCGGATGCTAAAGTAAGACCTGAGAAAGAGGTATAGGGCTTTGGAAACAGCCTGTTTCCGAGATGATCAACTCCCAGAGGGATAGGGTAGCAGTCTGAAAAGAGGGTGGATCCCGATTATCCACTCTCTTTATTTTAAAGCTGCTTGTAAAGGCACACACTTTATTTAAAGAAGAATAAAAAGCTCCCAAATTCAGGAGTAAAAGTCTCCCAATTTTTTTTTTTTTTTGGTACTCAGTGTCCAAAGGACATTTAGTCATCTCGGGCTTGGAAAGTTACCAGATTCAGCAGGACATGTGCAGACTGGGCATGAGTAGAAGACATGTAGACTAGCCCCTGGACATCATCTCTGCTCTCAGACAGTGCTCTCTTATAACGAGAGCTGTCTTCCCTTGGTTCCTTGTGGCTGGTGTTTGCAAGTGTGAGGGGTCACACTGTCTACTTGGGTACACACAAAAGTTACAAACCATTGGTAGAATCAGTACATGTAATTCCTAGTGAGTAATGACTGTAAGAAAATCTGATTGTTCATTTATTCATTCATACACTCCCTTATTTATTTTTATTTTTTATTAAGGTATCATTGATATACACTCTTATGAAGGTTTCACAAGAAAAACAATGTGGTTATTACATTCACCCTTATTATCGAGTACCCCCCATACCCCATTGCAGTCACTGTCCATCAGTGTACTAATATGCCACAGAGTCCCTATTTGTCTTCTCTGAGTTACACTGTAATTCCTGTGACCCCACACACACCATGTGCACCAATCATGAACCCCTCAATCCCGTTCTCCCTCCCGCCCCACCCACCCCTCCCCTTTGGTAACCACTAGTTCCTTCTTGGAGTCTATGAGTCTGCTGCTATTTTGTTCCTTCAGTTTTCCTTTGGTGTTATACTCCACAAATGAGGGAAATCATTTGGCATTTGTCTCTCTCTGCCTGACTTATTTCACTGAGCATAATACACTCTAGCTTCATCCATGTTGTTGTAAATGGTAGGATTTGTTTCTTTCTTATAGCTGAATAGTATTTCATTATGTATATGTACCACCTCTTCTTTATCCATTCATCTACTGATGGACACTTAGGTTGCTTCCATATCTTGGCTATTGTAAATAGTGCTGCAATAAACATAGGGGTGCATATGTCTTTTTGAATCTGAGAAGTTGTTGTCTTTGGGTAAATTCCTAGGAGTGGAATTCCCAGCTCAAATGGTATTTCTATTTTTAGTTTTTGAGGAACCTCCATATTGCTTTCCACAATGGTTGAACTAGTTTACATTCCTACCAGCAGCGTAGGAGGGTTCCCCTTTCTCCACATCCTTGCCAGCATTTGTTGTTCCTACCCTTTTCTATATTGGCTATCCTAACTGGTGTGAGGTGATACTTCATTGTGGTTTTGATTTGCATTTCCCTGATAATTAGCGATGTGGAGCATCTTTTCATGTGTCTGTTGGCCATCTGAATATCTTCTTTGGAGAAGTGTCTGTTCATATCCTCTGCCCATTTTTTAATAGGGTTATTTGCTTTTTGGGTGTTGAGGTGTGTGAGTTCTTTATATATTTTGGATGTTAACCCCTTGTCAGATATGTCATTCACAAATACATTCTCCCTTACTGCAAGATTCCTTTTTGTTCTGCTGATGGTGTCCTTTGCTGTACAGAAGCTTTTTAGCTTGATGTAGTGCCATTTGTTCATTTTTTATTTTGTTTCACTTGTCCGAGGAGATGCGTTCAAGAAAAAGTTGCTCATGTTTATATTCAAGAGATCTTTGCCTATGTTTTCTTCTAAGAGTTTTATGGTTTCGTAACTTACATTCAGGTCTTTGATCCATTTTGAGTTTACTTTTGTGTATGGGGTTAGACAAAAATCCAGTTTCATTCTCTTGCATGTACCTGTCCAGTTTTGCCAACACCAGTTGTTGAAGAGGCTGTCATTTCTCCATTGTATATCCTCGGCTCCTTTATCATATATTAATTGACCATATATGCTTGGGTTTATATCTGGGCTCTCTATTCTGTTCCACTAGTCTATGGGTCTGTTCTTGTGCCAGTACCAAATTGTCTTGATTACTGTGGCTCTGTAGTAGAACTTGAAGTCAGGGAGCATAATTCCCCCTGCTTCATTCTTCCTTCTCAGGATTGCTTTGGCTATTCTGGGTCTTTTGTGTTTCCATATAAATTTTAGAACTATTTGCTCTAGTTTGTTGAAGAATACTGTTGGTAGTTTGATAGGGATTGCATTGAATCTGTAGATTGCTTTAGGCAGGATGGCCATTTTGACAATATTAATTCTTCCTATCCATATGCACAGGATGTATTTCCATTTATTGATATCTTCTTTAATTTCTCTCATGAGTTTCTTGTAGTTTTCAGAGTACAGGTCTTTCACTTCCTTGGTTAGGTTTATTCCTAGGTATTTTATTCTTTTTGATGCAATTGTGAATGGAATTGTTTTTCTGATTTCTCCTTCTGTTAGCTCATCATTAATGTATAGGAAAGCAACCGATTTCTGTGTGTTAATTTTGTATCCTGCAACTTTGCTGAATTCAGATATTAGTTCTAGTAGTTTTGGAGTGGAGTCTTCAGGGTTTCTTATGTACAATATCATGTCATCTGCAAATAGTGACAGTTTGACTTCTTTACCAGTCTGGATGCCTTGTATATCTTTGTTTTGTCTGATTGCCATGGTTAGGACCTCCCGTACTATGTTAAATAACAGAAGAGAAAGTGGGCATCCCTGTCTTGTTCCCAATATTAGATGAAAAACTTTCAGCTTCTCGTTGTTAAGTATGATGTTGGCTGTGGGTTTGTCATAAATGGTCTTTATTATGCTGAGGTACTTGCCCTCTATACCCATTTTGTTGAGAGTTTTTATCATGAATGGATGTTGAATTTTGTCAAATGCTTTTTCAGCATCTATGGAGATGATCATGTGGTTTTTGTTCTTCTTTTTGTTGATGTGGTAGATGATGTTGATGGATTTTCAAATGTTGTATCATCCTTGCATCTCTGGGAAGAATCCCACTTGATCATGATGAATGACCTTTTTTATGTATTTTTGATTTCGGTTTGCTAATATTTTGTTGAGTATTTTTGCATCTATGTTCATCAGGAATATTGGTCTTTAATTTTCTTTTTTTGTGGGGTCTTTGCCTGGTTTTGTTATTAGACTGAATTTGGCCTCGTAGAATGAGTTTGGGAGTATTCCCTCCTCTTCTATTTTTTGGAAAACTTTAAGGAGGATGAGGATGGTATTAGGTCCTCACTAAGTATTTGATAAAATTCAGTGGTGAAGCCATCTGGTCCAGAGATTTTGTTCTTAGGTAGTTTTTTGATTATCAATTCAATTATGTTGCTGGTAATTGGTGTGTTCAGAATTTCTGTTTCTTTCTGGGTCAGCTTTGGAGGTTTGTATTTTTCTAGAAAGTTGTCCATTTCTTCTGGTTATTCAGTTTGTTAGCATATAATTTTTCATAGTATTCTCTAATAATTCTTTGTATTTCTGTGGTGTCAGTAGTGATTTTTCTTTCTCATTTCTGATTCTGTTTATGTGTGTAGACTCATTTTTTCTTGATAAGTCTGGCTAGGTGTTTATCTATTTTGTTTATTTTCTCAAAGAACCAGCTCTTGCTATCATTATTCTTTCTATTGTTTTATTCTTCTCGATTTTACTTATTTCTGCTCTAATCTTTATTATGTCCCTCCTTCTACTGACTTTGGGCCTCATTTGTTCTTCTTTTTGTAATTTCATTAATTGTGAGTTTAGACTGCTCATATGGGAATGTTCTTCTTTCCTGAGGTAGGCCTGTATTTCAATATACTTCCCTCTTAGCAAGGCCTTCACTGCGTCCCACAGTTTTTGCGGTGTTGAATTATTGTTGTCATTTGTCTCCATATATTGCTTGATCTCTGTTTTTATTTGGTCATTGATCCATTGGTTATTTGAAGCACGTTGTGAGGCCTCCATGTGTTTGTGGGATTTTTCATTTTCTTTGTGTAATTTATTTCTAGTTTCATACCTTTGTGGTCTGAGAAGCTCGTTTGTACAATTTCAATCTTTTTTAATTTACCGAGGCTCTTTTTGTGGCCTAGTATATGATCTATTCTTGAAAATATTCCATGTGCAATTGAGAAGAATGTGTATCCTGTTGCTTTTGTATGGAGCATACCCTCCTTTATTAAACATATATACAAGCACTGCTTCATGCCAAGCCCCTACTCTTTGTGCTGAAGATCCATCTGTGAGCAGATGAGGACCCTGTCCTCATGATGTCTACATTCTAATAAGAGAAACAGAGGACCTAAATGAGTCGATAAACACAGTAATTGCTGACTGTGACATATGCTACAAAGAAATTGAATAAAGTGCAGAGATACAAAGTAACAGGGAAGACTCACTTCAGATGGTATAGTCAGGGAAAGGTCTTGGTGACATTCAAGCATTTAAGACTTGAGGCAAGTGAAGAAGCTGCCTATGCAAAAATGAGGGGATGAACATTCCAGACTAGGAAGAGCAAGCTCCAAGGCCCTAAGGTAGCAGAGCATCAGGCAAGGCTAGAAAGGAAACCAGAGCCAGAAGCAGGGGGTGGGAAGCCCTGTCAGATGTGCATAATGTATTTTAAGGCAATGGCAACATTTTCGAGTGCTTTAAGCAGAAAAATGACACAATCTGATTCATGTTTTCTAAATGCTCTTTGGTTGCTGTGTGGAAAATGGATTGGAAAGAGTAGGAGTGGAAGGATGTTACATTAAGATTCAAAATAAGTTAAAACATGGTCTATGCAACCAAGGAGTTCCCACCTGAGGTGAGGCAAAGGCAAAGGAAAGATGACTTGAGGGTGGTAGGTGCAGTGAGGTGCGTGTGCCTAGGGCATGGCAGCACGAAGAAGGAACAGTGGGTTTGGCTTCTGGTCACTGATCAGGTTAAGCCATGTTCAAATACAGCCAAGTGGATATAGATGACATTTCTTTCATAATTGATACTGATCTTCCTTCAAAAAGTACAACTTGAAAACCACTGAGCATTTTGTCAGAACCTGAAGACTGTGCATAAGGAGGAGGAAGAGATTTTGCTTGATCCCCAACTTATAAAAAGATCATGTTTTGGCAGTTGATTTGGGAATCTTTGGTTTGGAACAGGTTCTCTTCTGACAAAGTCTAACATCAAGTTTTTTCTGGATGTAGCAAACTTTCAATTGTAACTGCGTACTGGTGATGAATATTGAAGAAACCTTCCTGAGCACTCAGAGAGACTTAGCCTCAGATTTATCTGGCCAAGGAGTTTAGCAAAGATTATCAAAGTCTGTGTGGGAAGAGAGCAGAGTTAGGAGGTGAGAGAGGAGGTTTATAGTTGAACGGGGGAAAGGATACAAAAGGGCAGTTAGACAGCAGGATGCCTACCATCTTCCCCCTTTCCATCCTTCAGCAAGGAGGCTGACATTGGGAGTGACAAAATGGTCTGGAAGGAAAAGCAGAGGAGGGAAGGGGGTGGGCATCAAGGTGGCAGCATGGTTTTTCCCTTCCCTTCCTACATCATCATAACTACCTGGTGCTGGAGACATGCTGATGAGCAGGAGTGGGTGTAGCATGGAAAGTACTGCTCTGGATGTCACGGTCTGTGCACAAATCCAGTTTGTCTATTTACTCATTGTGTAGTCTTGGGTTAGCATCTTCTTTGATCTTTAGTGTCCTCATCATAAAGCAAAGAAAATACTTCTTAGGATGGTTTTGAAGATCAAACAGGAGGTGAGTTGATTCTAAATCCACTCTCCCTTCTCTTCCTCACTCAACTTGAGAACGTGTACTGGTCTCTAGTGCCAGAAAACTGATCCTCAGGACACGAAGAAACATGACTGGGAGAAGTGTGTGATGCCTGCTGAGTGGACCGCGGTTACATAAGGGAAAAACAAGTTCAAGTAAGATGGTCCTAAGTCAAAGATTGTTCATTGTGCTCAAAACCCACAAAGCTTTGCCCAAAAGACTCCACTCATTATTCTGACATTAGCATCTGTCATTTCAGTTCCCCCAAAAGCAATTTCTGTGACCTAGTTATCTTACCTCTGATAACAGATATTTTTTGCAGATCTCCTGTCACCTTGCAGTGATGTTTTTTAAATTACTCATTATTAATAGTTCTTACAATAGGCATCAGTATAAATTCTTTAAGAACTCTGTTCTTTTAAGTTCATTTGATTAAACACCAGTCCTCTCATATTCGTTATGCCAGTGTCTGCAGTAATTTGCAAAACAACATAACACATGATTGGAATCCTGTTAGCTGGAGGAAATTGTCCACCTATAGTACAATTAGGCACGTATCTTTCAGAGATTCCCAGGGACCTCAAAGTATTTCCATGGCTCTTTATCCTCAGTTCTCCAGGATTACATTAGCCTCAATTAACTGTTCAATCTCACTGAAGCCATGTTGTACCCTGGGACTGGCCAAGGCAAAATGCTTATTCCCTTTTCTCTGTTGGCAATGCAGCCCAGTGCAGTGTTTTGCAGGATGGGGCCATGAATTGTAGTAGTTTGAGCCTTGGCACCACCATTTACAAATGACCCTGGGCAGGTTATTAACTGTGTAAAATGGAGACAATATTAGCATCTACTTCATATGGGTCATTAAGAAGAATAAATTGGTTTTAATACATGTAAAATGTTTAGAACAGCACCTTGGCACATAATAAGCTCCCAATAAATGCTAACTATTATTATTAGACAATAAGGTGAAGAGCTTTGCATCCTCCCAAGTATGGATAGCTGTACATAACCCAGGAAAACCCTGCCCATGGGTCCCTGCCTTCCCTCAACCGAAAATCTCAAATAATAAATGATGTTTATTTTGAATGCCTGATTCAAAATTAAATTTAAGTGTACTTTTGCAAGTATCCCAGCAATGAGTGTCTTCCACAGTCAGGATGGTCTGTCTCAGGGCTCTCGCCTTCTGCCCTCAGTACTAGAGACAAGAATGGAAGGCCAAGGTGTGCTGGGAGCGCTCCCTCCCTGAGTGACAGCTGGTGCTGTCAAAAGTCGTTACTGATGGTGTGCACAGACCTTCTGGCAAAGGCAGGCTGAACAGAAGAACTGCAGTCTCCCTGCCCACCTGTCAGCCTTGTCCGCGAACAGCAGAGAAATTTGCTCTTTTCTTCCTTCAAAGGCTCCAGCAAGCCTCTGCGCCTTCATTAACGCTTGCCTCTTCAATTCCAGCCTGCCTCGTCACCCTCCCTGAATACTTAACTCTCCAACCTATTCTTCCAAGAAGGGGATTAGCCCAATTAATCTCTGGACAAATGTCAAGGAGTCTGGGGGAGGGGCCGCCTTTCAAGTGCCGAGTCCCATCGAGCAAATAGGATGAGACACGCCTCCAGGCCACACAGTACCCAGGCGAGCCAGAGCAGCTGCCCACACAATGGCACCGAGGCCCCGTGACCTCAGGCTTAGCCGCCGAGGGGCTCACTTTCTTGCCAGCCTGTCCTGACAGACCTCAGGCATGAGGGGCTGGAGCTCTCCTCTCACCATCTGCGACAAGTTGTGACAAGGAGGGAACTGAGGGATTAGGATCCATTTCTGACAGCATTTCACTCATCTCCGTCTCCACACCCTCTTTAGGCTTCTGCTCTTGCTCTGTGCTCTCTCAGCCCCCCACTTCCCCCACCCTCAGACAGGCACTCACCTCAAAGTGTGGTTAGACTAGGAAGAGCCCTAGGTGCAAAGTAAAGAGCTCAAACAGGGAGGTGGAAAGGCCTCTGTAAGGGCACCAGGACGATGATGGGGGTGGAGCGGATTCTCCTTATATATACACAAGTCGTGATTATTTATATTATAAATCCCCCAAACCAGAGGTTTCATTGGTCACAGAATTGGGGAGAAAGTGCTGGGAGTGTTTTTTCTTTGCCCTAGAGTCCCAGAAAGACATTATCCAATCATCCCAAGGGAGCTGTTGTTGTCACAAGAATTCTCTGGAATGGAGGTTAGCCAATTATCCCATAAAGCCATTCCAACTGTCCCACTTATAAGGCATTCTCTAGTAGTTTCGTCCCTCCTTACCTCCCTCTCTTTGTCTCTGTCTCTCTATCGTGCTCTCTCAATCTCTCTCTCTTTCTTCCTCTCCTCTCTGTCTCTCCCTCTCCTCTTTTTTTCTGCCTACAGCCAGCAAAACCTGGCTTACCCTGCAGGCTATTAAACAGTACTTCCACATGCTACAGTCCAATGATTTCGTAATTAATTCTCATAATGATGATCTGGAAGGATTTCTAGAGCCCCCTGGAAGATCCCAGAATTATCTCTACCCTACTGGTTACGCATATGCTTTGGCTGGAAGAGACAGCATGGGTGTCCAGTTCTGAGGGTGCCATTTAACCAGCCATACGACCTTGGGCAAGTTACTTAACCTCTCTGCCTGTTACTGTTTCCTCATCTTTAATATGGGGATACAAAGTTTATTAAGAAAGGTAATAGCTAACACTCTAGTTACAGAATGTGTCCTGTGAACCAGACACTATGCCAAGTGATTTACCTGAATTATCTTATTTAACCCTCACAACAACTGCTGAGTCAGTATTAAGTCTAATTCATAATACTCTAATTTGTTCAGCTTTAGCAGTACACAGATATCACCTACAGTGACTACTTGCCAGAATACTTGGCTAATGGAAGCACTTCATTTCCCGACTCTGTGAGATGGCAGAAGCAGTCTACTTCAGGGTCAAAATTATTGTCCAAAACTCTTTTGTTATGATGCACTTTCGAAATTGGAATTTTGGAGTTTATTTTAGAAAGACAATATGACCCACACAACAAATATAACACACTAGTTTGGGGCAGCATTTGGTAATGGAGCACATTAAAATTTCTGCAACAAAATACATGAATAGTCTCCCTGAAGAGGACAATAAAGAGCTACGCATCATCTCAACACAGGTTTTGTTGCTAAAAGTAGCTCAGGACAGGTGAAGGTTTGCAATCAAATGAGTTAAGAAATTAAAAATTGGTATGTTATTTTTGTTGGGATTTCAGAATTTCATATAAGAAATTATGAACTTTGCTATACAAAAGCACCAGATAAAGAAGCAAAATTCTAGTTCTGGTGGTTCTTATAACCACTGTGTATCCTTGGGCAAATCACCAAACGGCTCTGTTTCAGACGTTTTTATCTATGGAATGGTTGACTGCCACCACCTTCCGAATTATGCAGAACTAGCTGTGAAGATCAAATGAGACAAGATTCATCAGAACGTTTTGAATAACTGAAGTGTTTAGCAAATCCAAGCTGTTTATTATCTCTTAAAAATTACTTTTAACGACTGTAATAGTTTTAATTATTGACTACCACTTCCTGTTTGAAAAGCAGAGTGTTGCTTGCACAGGAAGGGATTCCTTCTTAAACATCAATGAAGATCATCACATGCTTGCTGACTGCAACACTGCAATATTTTTCTGGCTTAACCTACGAGAATCACCTCCAGAAAATAATGACAAGCTATTGTGTCAAGTCACTGCACTCACTGAACACCCTGAAGACCTTTTGTGCTTAGAGGAGGCAAGCTCTTCAAGAGTCTAGTTGTTCCTAATCTGATTTCACAACTGCTTTAAAACCTGCTTACGTCTCCCTTTCTGTGTGGTGGATGGAGCGAGCACTAGCCCGAGAGCCTGACCATCCATTGCTAGAACCAGCCTGGTTTCTATTGTTCTGGGTGATCTGGGGCAAGTCAGAGCACCTTGTCTGGGCTCCAAGGTAGCCAAGCCTAACTGGGGTTTGGACAGCAAGAGGGCTCACTGCTGCTATTTGGTGTCTTTCAACTAAAGCTTTTCTTCTCACAGGATTCAAACCTTGGTTGTCCCTGCCACACACCCTTGGGCAGCTGGCGCTATCTGTGCACTGATGTCAATCATGCACTGCTGATGTCAGCCCAGCTGCAACAAGCTGAGTCCAGAGCTGCCCATAGCTGACCCAGTGAGTCACATCTGCCTGTTTGCTCCTTGCCATAAACCCCTTTAGAAGCCTGGGGCAGAACTCATGGCCTGCTTCCCCTTCTGCATCTCTATGCTCTTCCAGCTTGAGGAATCTCCATAGCCAAGTGATTTGTCCCATTAGCCATGGTTCTACAAAATTAACCGTGAAGGTTCCCCTGTGGCAACCTTTCTGCCAGGGAGCAATTATATCTATAAGCTATCCTCTTCTGATGCTAACTTCTGGAAACACAGTTGCCCTGACCACTAAATGCAGTGGGATCTCATAAGAAAGAAAATGCTTGAAACCAATATAAGATTGTATATCAATGATACCTCAATAAAAAAGAAAAATGAGAAAGAAAAGAAAGAAAATGTCCTAAATACTCCTTTCCATAGAGAAGGAGGATACATCAAGTAACCATAACTACATAGCAAAGTAGTAATTATTCTCAATAACTGAAGGGCATTCTGTGGCTTAATACCCTAAGGTCTATGACATGTATGAAAACGGCAGTGTAAATATAACAGAGAAAAAAAGCACTGGACTTAGAAACTGAACTTTCTCTAGCCTTAAGGAGACTGCAGTCTAATAGAGGAGACATACATAAAACTGTTTACTATATAACTATATTTACTGTAGAACATAATAGGTAGGGGATATGATAAAGATAGCCACAGGCTGCTATGAAGGATATGACAGCATTTAACCCATCCTGAAGGTCCTAGGAAGGATTCTTTGGAGGAGGCAATTTATAGATGTTATTTGCTTAAACTCTCTGGATTTCAGTTTTCTCATTTTCTAACAGAATTTAGAGTACCTACATCTACATTATGGCAAAAAAATTCAACATGTAGATATAAGTAGCCATAACATTCCTGGCTCAATAAATATTAGTTATTGAACACAACCTGCTGGTCTCCCATATTGATAGGGAAGCTAAGGTTCTTAAAGCAGAAAATCCCTTTTGCCCAATGTCCCACCAAGAATGTCCTGGCTTATGTCATTCACTACTGCATTGTTTTAAGACATACCAGAGTCTGCAGATGGACTGATAATTGTCCTGAGCAGCTCTGCTCTCTGGTACCTTCAGCAAACAGTTCTCCCAGGTAAAAGAACAAACTGTGTTTCTAAATATATTTTTCTTTCTTTCTCCCTCCCTCCACACCACCACGTCCAGAGTCCTCTATATCCAGTACTCTTTTGCCTGGGAGAAATATTTTAGTGTTCAGAACTTGAACTGCGTGGCGGCAGCCCAAGAGCTGAAGAAGTAACAAATATGGTAACGAAATAGTACGGTGGCTAGGAGCTAGGAAAAGTCTGGGCCAAGACTTTCACACTAAATCAATTATTCAACAAGTGTTCACTTTGCTCGGTGTTGTTGTAGAGGATGTTGTTAATCATAATGGTAAGATACAGCTCTTCCCTCAAGGAGCTTATGACCTACTTGGAAAGCCAAGACTAAAATAGTTGGAGAAATTAAAGGGTAATAAGGTGCAATCTATGATGAAGTACAAAGTAATGGGAAGCATGCACACTGTAATAATTTAAAGGAAGAACATATGGTTTAGTTGGGGGTTGGGCAGAAGGAGGCATTGAGGCTCTGAATGGTGGCAAGGAGTGGGCCCTGTAGGTGGGAGGAGGCGTGACCTGCCTCAGGGCAATGTGGAGGCCAGGCCCTTGGGCATGGAGGGGTATGCTAGGTATGAGAGCCACCCTGCAGGGCTTACTCCTGACCACAGGTGAATCTGAGGTAGATAATTACCTCATCCCTTGCCTGACCCTGTTCAAATTTCTTACCGTATAAGGATATTCTAGAGATTTAAACACACTGTCAAGCCCTATTGATTTTCAGTCCCTCACCGTGTATTGAGTAAATGGAGGGAGTCCCACTTAGTTTACATCCCATGCCCTTGGTACATAGTCAGTAGCACCGAGGTCTTCAGAATCTTGGTTACTCACTTTCTGCCTCAGATGAGGAGACAGCTGAGCTAAGCCACTCTGCACATTTCTCAGAATTCATCAAAGAAGAGCTACTGACCAGTTTCCTGTAGTTAGTATGAAAGTTCCACAAGATGGAGCGTTATCTGGGTTGAAAGTTATATGAAAAAATAAAGGAGAAAGTCATGAAGACTCCAAACCTCAGAATACTTCTCAAGTTTTCTCTCCTCCCTCATCCCCTATCCTAATGATCAAGTCTTATCAATTCAACTTCCACATCATCTCATGCATCCCCCTGTAGCTTCTATTCCAAAGTTAATTCAATTCTTTAAGTACCATAACAACATTATAATATATAGTGCATGCTCATGTATATATGTACTATGTAATAGCACTCTAATAGTGTCCTCCACCCAGACACCCTCCCTCCTCCCCATTTCTAAGTTCAACCAACACAATTTTACCTATTTTCCTAAACACCTAGTGAACTCACTCACTGGTCTGATTACATTGTACCCCTTCCCCTATACACACACACACACACACACACATACACACACTCTCTCTCTCTCTGATTAACCTAGACTTAAATGCTCTCCACTACTTGATCCCATCCATTTATTGTTATTATTTAAAAGAAGAAGATAATTTAGGGGCTGTTTTTCTACTGCTGGTTTAGCATTTTACTTGTCCTTTTTAGAATGCCAACTTTTTCATAAGACTAGTATAAATGAATTGATGCTATCTTCAGATTCCTTCAGTGTTTTCAGACCACAAATATTTTAGCCTAACTTATTCCTATTAAAAGAGTCTAAAAATTAAGCCTTAAATTATCAAGTCCAAAGTCTTGGATTTTATGTAGGGTTTAATGATAACTTAAGAGCATCCCCATCCTGATCCTGAGTAAATTCAAGGTAAGGAAGAAAGATCTCAGTTTTCTATGTGAACTGCAACAAAGGGAATTCATCATCTGGCCTAAAAGAGCAGCCAGAACTTGGTGGCTCCATGGATCTGTGGGGATTTCCCAAGGAACTAAGTTTTAGCGGACATACAAAAGGACATCTTTCTGATTTGCTGCCTGAAGGCCTAAAAAATCTGTCTCTGGAGGGATGTTAAGATGTTGCCTCTCAAGCTCATCCTACAGTTAAGGTATCAATCCAACTGAAAACAGGACTGTGTTAAAACCATCATGATACTGATGATCTGAGATAGATCACCCTTTAAAACAAGGTTTCCCCTAGAGAGTTATGAAGGCATCATAGTATAACACTAGGAAAGTATATATGAACTTAGGAGTACAGGATTTTGATTTAATTAGACTTGTGACATTAGGCTTAATGTGGTGATATATAGGCTGTATGGTCCTCAGTTTCCTCATATATTAAAAAAAGAAAAACAGGTAAAATTATACTGAACTCTATCAGTTAGAATCTAACAAGAAAAAAGAAATACTTCAACTATTTTTAATAGAGGGAAGGTAATGGAGTCTGTTAAGCTCAACAGCAGACAGAGGGGTGATCCCTAGACGAACAGAGGCAGAAGTTCTACCCTCCCTCGGCTGGAGAGACCTGGGGAAGAGACAGGTTGGAGTCTAGAGGTGGAGCCATCAAGTGGAAGCTAGAACCACAGCTTGCCAGTACTACTAGAACAGGAGCCATAGAGAAGATGTAGTCCAAGGCAGAGAGAGAGGGGAGAAATACCTGCTCCTCTCTCTACCCAACCCCACTTCTCCACCAGTGCCTCCCAATGCTCCAACCCAACCAGGAACCAGTGGACAGGAGAGGCCAGGAAACTCAGCTGCCAGAGTCAGTCTCCCTGCAACACAGAGCAGAGCAGAGGAAGGGCGAGACAGGATCCCTGAGCCAATGGGCTCAAGACCTGCCCAAGATTCCATATAATTACTGTGAGGATTAAATGAGGCATCATATAAAATACCCATCACAAGGTTTCATACATAGTGAGCTTTTAATGAAAGTTTGTTTGTTTAGTAATGTAGTACCACCCACATGCAGGGCCTGATGACTCACAATGTTACTAAATCTATATGTACAAAGTAAGACTACTTGTTATTTTGATTTTTCAGAAATAGTATTAGAATATTCAGCAAAAATGCATTACTACCTTCCAAAGGAGAAGCTGCAGATGGTATTTATGATTTTCACAGAGGCATCTCAACTAAATTAATTACTTGTCTATTAAATTCTTAAGCTGGAAGCTCTTTCTTCTAATGTGATCACTTCATGCAGAAACCAACAGCCAATTAAATCAGAACAAATGACTAGCTGATCTCTAAGGTTGCTGCTGGCTCTACCATTCCAAGATTGCCCAGTTGCATCGATGACAAAATGATGCAAGGCTTGGAGGTAAGTTCTGCCCTTAATCAGTCCCAAATATCACCTGAATCAGTATCAAGAATACACTTGCTTCCAAAAGTCTCAAATACACATGAGGCAAAATAGAAAGCATTTTTATTCTCTCAACTTTGAAAGAGTACTTTTCCAAGATGATTAACTTGAGAAATACATTTTTTCATATCATAAATGGACACTGAAGAGATCTACAGTTTTGTTTTAGATTTTCTCTGTTCATGATGCAAACATTTATGTATTCTGGATATAATTCTCATTAATAAACTGATTGGGGAATATCTGATGAACAGTGATACTCTCTACCAAATAAAGTAATAATAGTAGGTCTTATTTATGTGGCATTTTAAATTAGTACCTGGCATTGTTCTAAACATGTACATATATAAACTCATTTAAGTTTTTCTAACAAATTTATGAGGTAGGTACCATTACATTCACCATTTTACAGATAAGGGGGCACAGAAAGGTTACATAGCTTGCTATGGCCACAGAGCTTGTAAGTGGGGAAGCAGGACTCCAACCCTGTAGTCTGGCTCCAGAGTCCATGCCCTTAACCATGGTTCTATGCTGAGGAGGAAAAGAAAGGATATGCCCAGTCTAACATGGAAAATGGCAAGTCAGACTCCTCTCATTTTTATAAGGATGCCTTTCCTGACTGGCTCCCACCTACCCCTCCAACCTTAACTTGTCTACTAATCCCTCTCTCCCCACTCCAACTACAAGTGGCCTCCATTCATCCTCATGCTTATGAAGTTCCCTCCTATGGGGCCTTTGCACATGCTTTTCTCTCTGCCTGGAATGCACTTTGTCCCCTTTCACTTGGTGAAGCTCTTCTGTCCCTCAGATCTCCAAACAAGCTCTCCCTGGCTATCTTAAACACAGATTATAGGCTCTCATGGTTCAGAATACCTCTCATTCCTAGCCCCCCTTGGAGTTACCATTTGACATTTTGTTTACTTAATTTGTGTCCAATTAGCTTCCTGGAGTACCCCCAGTGTCTAAATAAAATTCATGTTCAATAAATTCTTATTGATTGACTTACTGATTGACTTATTTTTCTGCTCCCTGGATTGGGAGCTCCATGAAGGTAGCAGCCTATGTGTTTGTGCTGTTGTATCCTCAGCACACAGTTAAATGCCTGGCACACAGATGATATCTACTGAGGAAATACACAAATCAGAGCACAGTTTTATTATTTCTATGGTAACTGTTGCAACCTCATATGACTCTTTTAGAAAATAAAACTCCAATTCTGCTAATTTCCAAACAAAAACTTCAGTATAACCAGAAGACACGGGTTTTACCACTCTGCTCATTTGGCCCCCAGATCTACTGGGGCGTACAGAAACTAGATTTCAGGGGTAGCTCCATGGCTCACCTGTCTCCTCCAAGCCTGGCCTGCCTCCCTGAACAGGAGCTTGGGGACAAGATCAATGCAGCTGAGTTAACATCCTCCAGCTTGCAGTCCTCTGACCCCATTCCCATGACCATCCCTCACCCCCTGATGCCCACCTTAGACTATCCACACACTTCTAACAATTCTAGAAAAAAGAAAAGCAGCTACCAAAAAGGGTAATAATTTCCCCTGACAACTTACTTTTCTTCAAGTAAAAAGAATGATAAAGCAGCTGCCTTCCTACTTTGATGATCCATAGGATGGTTTTTTATGGCTTTAGGATCTGTCACCATTGTCACAGCCCCATCTGAAAACCATAACCACCCGCTGTCCCTGGGCTCACTGTCTAATCTATAACTGAAGGAAATCAAAGCTGGGTCTCCCTCTCAGTTTGTAGGATAGGGCAGTCTGCCTTCCCCATGTCAGCAGGGGGCAGAACTTGGTCAATTAGGGTTTGAAACTATCCCTGACCCCTGACCCACAGGAAGCACAGGGCTTGCAACTCTGGAATTCCAGTTTGCAAAGGCTGCTGACCTCTGGCCCGGAAAGCATGCAGCCACCTCAGTCCATGGGCAGAGTCAGTGATACAGCAGATTCCTGTCACCCCTCTCTTCTCTGGGCAAAGACTCTCTTAGAAACAGCTAGGCAGATATAGGGGCTACTAGCAAAAGCCAGAACATAATCTTTTTACAAAGAAAAAAAAAACATTTTACGTAAGCCAGATACAAAAAGACAGGCACTGTGACTCCTCTTACATGAGTCCCTGGACTGGTCAAATGCATAGAGACAGAAAGTAGAATGGTAGTTGCCAGGGGGTGGGGAGCGGGAACAGGGAGTTAGTGTTTAACGGATGCAAAGTCTCAGGTTGGATGATGAAAAATTTCTGCAGATGGATGGCAGTGATGGTCGCACCACAATGTGAATGTACTTAATGCCACTGAACTGTACACTTAAACATGGTTAATAGCAAAGTATTTTACAATTGTTTTAAAAAACAGAGGCATTACGGGGCCTGTCCCCAGGCACTCTCACATGTTTTCGATCCTTTCCTACATATGCTGGGTAGCAGTTTCTAAGGTTAAAACAAACAAACAAGAAATTTTCAAGTCCTTTCCTCTTGAGCAATTTCCTGTCATAGTTCTATTACCCCTCAATATGGGAGCTTTAACATGATGATTTCCTTATCAGTCAGACTATGTTGTCAGTCCAAATAACCCACAAACTCGGTAGCTTAAAATAATAAAGATTATTTCTTTCTCTCTCTACATGTCCACAGTCGGCCCATAAGAAGATTCCATCAGGAACCCAGGCCGGTAGAGCACACTCACTGTGCTGGCAGGAATGGCAAGCATTGCAAAGCACACAGGGGCTTTACAGCTTTGCCCAGAGGTGATGGGCTTCCCCACCATGCACAGTTAGCCGCCAAAGCAGTTACAAGGCCACGCCTAATAGTGAAGTGCAACCCTTCCTTGGGCATGGGAGATGAGAGCTGGGGGGCACCCTCGTGAACCCACAGCGCCTTTCTGACCACTCTGGCCTCTCTCTAGGGTTTGCACATATCTTCACATTATTTCTAAAAGTCATTTTAGTTCTAATTTATATTATGGTATAAAAATATATAGCATACATATATAATTATATAAATTATAATATATGTTATAATTATAAGGAAATGAACCTTCGTGCCCCATTAAAGGGTACGTCCAGAATTCTGCCATGTGTGTCTTTTCCATGGTTCAGGGACAGCGATGCACAGGCTGCTCTGCCAGTGAACCAGGAGAAGCAGCGCGTCTTCCCATCTCCTCAACTCCATCTGTCCTTGAGCCGGAAGTTAGAGAAGCCCACAGAATAAAAGACATGTCACTTGCTACATACTTTATTTGGGGAGGTAAAAGCATTCCATCTTGGCTTCAGAGGAGTAAAACCTTTAAAAGAAATAAACCAATCTCTGAGATTTACTTATTCTAAGTTTTCTGCCTTCTGGGAAGTTGCAACAGATTTCAGATGTGCTAGAGATTCCATAAACCCACATGGATGGCTTTCAGCCACCGACGCTGTGGGTTCAAGGGCGGAGCCCCAGGCAAGAACCTCTGACCGATCTATAACGGCCAAATAAACATCCATGCCAGAGAAGAGCTGTCCCATCCAGCCTCTCCAAAAACCAGCGAAAGTTCAGACAGCAGTCAAGCCCAAGACATCTTGGCATGCACTAAAATGACAGGATTTCAAGTAGCTGGGCATCACACTAAATGCGCAAGACAGAAGTTAGTAGAAGACAACTACATGGGGGCCCTATATATACATACACGTACACATATTCAGATGCAGATTAACAAAACCATCTTTGCTATCCTCTTGTTCTCTGTTTATTATTTTGTAGCAAATCAGTCAATGTTAGAAATGCTCAGGCATCATCACCATGTGTGAGAAGTTGAGGTTCCTATGGCCAGGATCCTCACTGAACTTAAACCACCTGATGATGTAACTGGCCTGTTGCTAGGCTACCGCTTCCACACCTTTAGGCAGTAAGCTATTATTGCACTATATAGAGAGCTTGGCCCAGTGCTCTGGGCAGAGGCAGAGACGCTAGTGCTCGACCCACTGCCGGGAGACCAAGCCAGGTAAAAAACCCTTTCACTCCAAAGAACGTTTTGCTGTCAGTTTCTTTGGTCACATTGAATTCATAGTGAACTTGCCCGGGGCTGAAACCCATTGGCAAGACAATTGGCAAAAGTTGGCAGGGTTCATTGTTGACCAAGGAGAAAAGACAGGCTGCCCTTACGGGAGGGGTGCTTCAGCGGGCTGCCCCTGTGAATGGGGAGACAGTGGACTGTCCCCCAATGGGTATGTGGTCTGAGGTGGCTTGCCTCCTAGAGGACTGGGCCCCACCCCAGGACTGGAGGCAAGTGGAGGTGATACCTGAGGCAGTAGGAGTGGCCCTTGGTGTAGTAAGTAAATCCTTTGAGAAACAGAGTGCCTGTGAGTCAGCAGGGACTGTGGGTTGGCTGCTTCTCACAGTATTAAAAAGGTCTACAGAAGAGACCCAAGAAATGGCAACACGAGAACACGAGCTGCAAAATTCTGTGGATTCCCTGAAAAAGGAAATGGCATTGATGCAAGAGGCAGCACAAGAACACGAGCTGCAAATTTCTGTGAATTCCCTGAAAAGGAAAATGGCATTGATGTGAGAGGAGATGGCATGAGAACGACAGCAGCAAGGTGTCATTGGAGAGGTACACAATTCTTTACAGAATGAGATGGCAGCGCTGCCAGGTGTTCTGAAGGAGGAAGAGGCCATCAAGGAAAAAGATGAACTCCTGAAGGAAGCACAGGCAGAGGTGGCACAAGAATGTCAGCTGCGAAGCATTGAGGTGAAGGTAAGACAGCTTTTGAAGACGGAGCTAGCATTGTTGCGAAGCACTGTACAAAAGGTAAAGGATGTAGCAGAGGAGGCACTCAGGGGAGGGGAGAGAAAGGTGCCATCACCCCAGAAATGGAGGAGCTGGGGAAGGATGAAGTGGTGGTGCCAGAGGCACTGGCCCCTCCTGTATTGAAGGCATGCCCAGTGTAAAGAAAATAAAGACCCAGCAGCTGGAAGTTCCCCAAGGAGAGGAGAAGCTCCCCCCCAGGTCGTGGAGCACTCTATGGTCCGCCCTGTACTCAGGCTGAGCTGGTGGATTTGGGCTCCCAGGTTAGGCAGAAGCCCTCGGAGTCAATATCAGCTTCGCTCCTGTGTCTGTGGGACTTAGGGGTGGATGGAATTGTTCTGTTGGGATCAGAGATGGGAAAGCTGTCTTCCCTGAGAGTGCAGCCTGCCTTGAGGCAGCGATTACAAAATGCACATCAGACCCTGGGGAGTCACTCCCTCCTCAGTTGGCTCATGGCTGCACTTCGTGCTGTGTGGCCAATCCAGATGATCTACCTTCCTCTCCTGTTAGATGGCAGACGTATGCTGAACTCCAGCAGGTGTTACAAGAGCTAGGCATGAGAAATGCCATCTATAGTCCAGAGAATTATGGCCTAGATGAAGAGATTTTCACTACTGGGATGAGAAATACTGTATTTCAAACGGCTCCTACATCTCTCTTTGGGTCTTTAGTGGCTATTCTTTCCCCTCACTTAGGGCATCCCATAAGCAAGGTGACACGTATAAGAATATAGTACTTTATCCTCCATTAATCCCATGGTCCCAAGCACATAGGCTGGTGAAAATCATGTCTGGACTTGCCTCACCTTATCTCTAAACATTTTACCCCACCCCTTAAGATCCAATCACCAATATCTCCATAGCAGAACACACCCTATCCCTACTCCTTAAAAACACGCTTCCTCACCCACGAGCTGCTGCTCTCTGCTCAGAGGCAGCCATTCTCTCTTTCAGACATTAAAATCTCTTGCATGGGCCTGTGTCTCCTGAGTCATGCTGGTGTAAGGAGGGTCGCGGCGAGATACCCTTTCAACATGCACAGTAGCAGACTTAGGAGAGGCTGAAACAACAAGAACTCAGAAAGAAATAAGATGTCACTCACAAGAAGAATTTACAGGGCCTCATGAAGGTTACGAGGACCCAGATGTGGGTTGATTTAATATGGGCAGGAGCAGATGGAAGGACATTAGATGGGAAGTCAAACAGGATCTTACTAGAGCTATGGCAACAGCTGAAACCAGAACAGCAGTCCCAGCCATTAAGACCAAAGAGGTAGAGGTCAGAGACAGAGCCATGAGTCCAGCCTGTGTGTTTGCAAGACTTCCTGCTGGAGAGCGAGCCAACCTCACTTGAGCCCACACAGGAAGGTGATTGGGGAACACAGTTTGACTGAGGGGAAGGTCAAGGTATCTGCCCTGAGGGACCAGGGCGCGGGGGACCGGAGGCCACATGTTGAAATAGCTATCCATTGTTCCCCAGTGAACATACGACGTGTCCTGGCTCTGGTGGACACTGGGGCTGAATGTTCACTGATTCATGGTAACCCTGAAAAGTTCCCTGGGACCCCCACTATCATAGATGGATACCGGGGGAAGGCTATCAGAGTGAAAAAAAGCCCAAATCCCTTTAGGAATAGGGCGTCTACCCCCAAAAGAGTATACAGACTGTGTATATATCTCCTATCCCTGAGTATATTTTGGGGATTGATATCCTGCAGGGTCTATGTTGCAGACCACTGCAGGTGAGTTCAGACTGAGAGTACATGTGGTGAAGGCAGTTCTGAGGGGACATGCTAGGCACCCACCCACAGCTTTGCCTGTGCCTCGGTGGGTGACTAATACCAAACAATACAAACTGCCTGGAAGGCATAAAGAGATTGGAGAAACTCTCCAGGAGCTGGAAAAGGTGGGTAATATAAAGCCCACCGATAGTCCTGTCAATTCCCTAGTGTGGCCAGTAAAAAAGCCACATGGCTCCTGGCATATGACTGTGGATTAGAGAGAACTGAATAAGGTCACACCCCCTATGCATGCTGCTGTCCCCTCTATTGCAGGCTTGATGGATACTCTCAGCCATGAACTAGGAACAGCCAGGAACTAGATCTTGCTAATGCCTTCTTTTCCATTGACATTGAGCAGGAAAGTCAGGAACGTTTGCCTTCACAAGGGAAGGACGGCAATGGACTTTCACCGTCCTCCCACAGGGATACCTCCATAGCCCCACCATCTGTCACGGACTTGTAGCCCAGGACTTGGCTACATGGGAGAAACCGCCAATGGTGAGGCTGTACCATTATATTGATGATGTCATGCTCACATCCGATTCTCTTTCAGATCTAGAAGGTGCAGCACCTAGACTGCTGCAACATTTACAGGAGAAAGGATGGGCTGTGAACAGCACCAAGGTTCAGGGACCTGGTTTGTCTGTCAAATTCTTGGGGGTCGTCTGGTTGGGTAAGACCAAAGTGATACCAGAAGCAGTTATAGATAAAGTGCAGGCCTCTCCTACCCCTACAACTGTAGCATTGCTACAGGAGTTTTTTGGGTCTTCTAGGCTACTGGAGAGTGTTTATCCCGCACTTGGCACAAATTCTGAAGCCCTTAAACCGGTTGGTATGAAAGGATGTCAGGTGGGACTGGGATGAGACATGTGCCTTTAGTACAGCAAAACGGGCAGTCAAGGCCGTGCAGGCCTTGAGTGTGACAGACCCATCAAGGCCCTGTGAGCTGGATGTTCATGTGACTGAAGATGGTTATGGCTGGGGTCTCTGGCAGCGGCTTGAATGAACTCGCCAAACCATTGGATTCTCGTCACAACTCTGGAAAGGGGCAGAGGTACAATACACTTTGATAGAAAAACAACTGGCTGTCGTGTATCACACCTTGCTGGCTACAGAACCCATCACTGGAATGGCCCTGATAAAGGTAATAACCACCTATCCCATCTTGGGGTGGGTATGAGACTGCACCCAAAAGCCAAGGAGTGGTGTGGCACAAACACCCACACTACCCAAGTGGGGTGCTTACCTACAGCAGCGTAGTGCCTTCTCTAGTAGCCCCTTGAGTGAAGAACTCCAACGCTTGTTGGGGCCGGTGACATATACTAGTGAAAAGCAGGAAGAACTTGCTTTTGAACCATTAGTAGCAGAGAGTCCCTATTGGGAGGGAAGAGCCCGTATACCCGAAGATGCATGGTACACAGATGGCTCCAGCCATGGGCAGCCCCCAAAATGGAGGGCCATAGCTTTCCATCCTAAGACTGAGACAATATGGATGGAAGATGGTGAGGGGAAGAGCAGCCAATGGGCGGAGTTGTGGGCCATTTGGCTTGTGATCAGCCAGGAGCCCTCCCCTATAGTTGTCTGCACTGACAGGTGGGCTATTAGGGCTTGACCCTGTGGCTACCAACCTGGTACCATGCCAACTGGCTGGTTGGTCACTGACCCCTTTGGAGGCAAGAATTGTGGCAAGACTTATGGGCTTGTGGTCAGACTAAAATAATTACAGTATACCATGTGACAGGTCATTTGCCACTGGCATCCCCAGGAAATGACGAAGCAGATAAATTGGCCAAGATACGTTGGTTAGAAAGAAAGCCTTCCTCTGATGTAGCCCAATGGCTACATCAGTGTTTGTTGCATGCGGGGCAAAAGACACCATGGGCTGTAGCCTGTCAGTTGGGCTTGCCTTTGACCTTTGAAGAACTTAGTAGAGCCCAGCAGGAGTGTGTCATATACTCCAAAAGGGACTTACACCAAGTTCCACAGCAACATGGGACAATAGCTAAGGGGCCTATACCCCTCGTCAGGTGGCAGATAGACTATATTGGGCCTCTACCTGTGTCAGAAGGATATCGGTATGCGATGACTTGTGTGGACACAGCTACTGGACTTCTGTTTGCTTTTTCTACCTGTTGTGCAGACCAGCAGACGACCAAAAGAGGCCTGGAGCGTCTCTTTGCTGTCTATGGCCAACCACAGGTAATTGAGAGTGACCAGGGCACCCATTTTACTGGACATACACTGCAAGAATGGGTGTGACAGCCAGGAATCAAATGGAAATTTCATGTGCCATACAATCCTACCGCAGCAGGCATGATAAAGAGGCACAATGGCTTGTTAAAATCTGGACTAAAGTCAGATACCAATAGTCTGCGAGGATGGTCAGTCCGCTTATGGATCGTGCTATGGTGTTGGAACAAGAGACCCTGAAAGGGAGCCCTGAGCCCTGTAGACATGTTAACACATATGGCTGCCTCCCCTATACAACTGCAAGAAGAAAGCAAGGAAGAATCACTGAAGCCGAGGTTCAGCCACCAGAATAACACTTGCTGCCAGCACCAACTGCATTGAACCCCGGAGACTCCATTGAGTGGACATGGCCTTGGACCTTTCAACACATGGACCAACAATGGCTGGCTCTCCTGGCACCTTGGGGACAAGGCCTGGAAGCTGGCCTCCTGTGTATTCCTTGAATAACAGCAGAGTGGCCGCCAAAGGTCACAGTAGTATATCCTGAACGGCCAGAAGGTAGGAGCATCTTACTGGGTAGTTTTGTTTTATCATTACATGCACCTCCAATAGCATTATATATAGACCCTTCAGTAACCCCCAGGGGGAAAGGAGTAAAGTATGGTATATTAGACCTGGAAGGGACCCCTTCCTGCTACAGTCCTATCACAGGACCACTCTCTTGCATGCATCCTACCTGATGGACAAGATTTGCCTATGTTGGTGGCATTAAAACATGTGTCTTATCACCCCTAAAGTATTTGTGGATTGGGAACTTCCTCTGGCTTGAGGATTATTATAATTTTTGTTATTAGGACCCTCCTCTGGCTTGAGGATTATTATAATTTTTGTTACCTGTATCAAAATCTTGCTGTATCTTAATTTTTATTATCTCTAAGTTGTTGTTATCCTCTGTTGCTATTGTTGAATCTGGTTACAGTCTGGTTACAGTGCTCCAGCTTTCTTGCACAGGGACCACTGAAGAAGATTGAAAGTGTTTAGACTGTAAGGTGAGAATCCTGGAGGGACGGAGTGTGGGGAAGTTGGGGTTCCTATGGCCAGGATCCTCACTGAACTTAAACCACCTGATGATGTAACTGGCCTGCTGCTAGGCTACAGCTTCCACACCTTTAGGCAATAAGCTATTATTGTGCTACATAGAGAGCTTGGCCCAGTGCTCTGGGCGGAGGCAGAGACGCTAGTGCGCGACCTACCACTGGGAGAACAAGCCGGGTAATAAACTCTTTCACCCCAAAGAACGTTTTGCTGTCAATATCTTTGGTCACACTGAATCCATAGCGAACTTGCCCAGAGCTGAAACCCATTGGCAAGATACCATGCCTCACTTTTCCGTCCACTATATCCATGTATTGGTAAGAGAGAGACCCTGGCTGGCCCTGTTTTGCATTACTTGCTAATGATAGCTTTGGGAGGATTTTCAAGTATCTCTGGCAGGTTAAGCAAGATGTTATAACAACCAATAGCTAAAACAGAAAAGGAACAGTATAAAGTATAAAATCCGGTTATTACTGTTGACAAAACAGCAGCACCAGTGGTATGAGTCAGCATATGAGCATGTTGAGAAGCTCATTATTTAATTTTCATTATTGTGGCTTCCTTCTCGTGATTAATCAGATTGCATGAAGAAACATCTCCATCCCCAGTTATAAAGTCAGCTATTGTTTGAAGTTCACATATGCATTGGCAAACTCTTAGAGAAAGACCCATTTTTAAATAAAATCAATGACAAAAAATGACTCATCATTATAATTACCAGCATTCAGATTCTAGGAAGGGATAAACCAAAGAACTGAAAAACAAGCAAGACTGTTTCATCCTAGAAGCCTATAAACCAAGGACAGTAACTCAGTGATAAAAACTTGGATTTTAGAGTCACAGATCCAAGTTTAAATCCTTGCTCTATCATTTATTAGCCACAAGATAATGACCACATCATATGGCCCCATTTTCTTAATTTCTTCACCTGTAAAATGAGGAAACCAGTACCTACTTCCTGGAGTGAGAATGAAATGAGATTATCCACATAAAGCCCTTCGCAGGATGCTTGGTACACAGCAGTTCTCCACAAAGGTGAAGTTTTATCTTTGCTAGTATTTGATAGAATTGTAAGGAAGGGAATTCTTTGACTAAAATCAGGTCCTGTGTTGAAAGTTGCCTGGGTATCCAAGATGCAGAAAAACAATGCAAATCTAACTGTCATTCTTTTTCCCAAACCCCTAGCAGCATAATTTTTGGTTTCATAGTCTATTCACCTGGAGACCAGCAGTGGCAGACCTGAAAGACTTGGCTTTGGTGTCTATCTTGATGTGCACTGAAAGCCGTGGGTTTTGTGGGTAGAAAGCAGTGGGTTATTCTGTTGCTTTAACTCCAGAGAGAACCAGTGGACACCTTGTTAATAAAACTGTACCTTTGACCTCCAGTCTTCTTGTGCGTCTCTTAGTGTTTAAGAGCAGGGGGCCTTTAACATACCTCGATGCAAATGGATCAGCAACAAGAATAAAACTTGGAAGAGATCAAGTGTTTTCTGTGGCCTCCCCTGCCAGCTCATAGCTATTAGTGCTGCTGTTCTGTAAACAGAAACGCCTGCATTTAGATATTTACTTTGCCTTTCCCTCCTTTTAATTAATGGTGTCACTATAACATGTCCTTTCATCTGGCCCAGTAGCCTAAGGACTCCTAAATTTCTCATCAGGAATAACTCTACACCTTTACGGCTCAGCCTTATCTGCAAATTTGAATCACCTGGGGAGTTTTAAAAACTCCTCACGCACAGGCCACCTCCTGACCAATTGAATTGACTCACCCCCTTACGCGGGCATCTAAAGCACCTTGGAGAACGGCAACATACAGCCAGCGTTGAGGACCACTGCTGGACTAAGCAATGTAGGTGCCCCTGTCTAACAATACATTGTGAAAACAAAGAAATAAGTCTAAATAGAGGTCCACAAAGAGTTAATTCTGAAGATTTGCCCAATAAACTGACAAGATTAGATGTTGCCAGCAATCAAGTTGATACGCAAAAACATGCTCACATACCAACACACACACACCCTTCTCTCTGCCCCAATTTGCTATGATTTCCAACTGGGGGAGTTATTTCTGACCCCTCTCCTCTCAGGAAGTTTACTGTCTGCACCCATCTCATACCCTTAACGTGATGATTTAAGAGATGAAGTAACACCTTGCAAAAGAGATAGTAATCTTCTGATACAGAAAAATGGGCAGAGAGGGAGTTTTTTCTTACTATGGCAGATGAGGGCCTGAGTGGCCAGGACCTGGCACTCCCACAGTCCCGCCAGAGCAGAGAGGAAATTACAAGGAGAGACAGCCCTTTCCATATTTGCTATGTGAAACCTTCAAATAAGCATTATCAGGTAATTTATGAAATGAAAGAAGAGAGATTTTAATCTAAACTTGTACTTTGAGGACTCCAACCTGACAAACTTGGGAGTATTCATATTTTATTTTTTAGCTTTCAGACTCAACGAGGATACTGAAAACACCAGAGTTCCTGTGTTTCTACTGAGCCACACACAATCTCATTAATTCCTGAGTTCTCTCCCTCTGCTCCTAGCTCAGAAGCTAAGACTGGATTTGCCTCACGCCTTCCTTCAAAACAGTTTGTTTGCATATTTTTGCCTGGTTGAAAAAGGTCTTTGTATATCTGCTGGACCAGTTCTTGACAACAGTGTCTCTTGCTATAACTGGAGTTGAGAATCGTGAGGCAAACAGAGCCCTTGCCCATGGACCCTTTCAATCTACAGGATTCAGGATTGGGGCACCTGTTAAGGAAGCAGCAAATGGAAGCCAGGGAGGGGGACCAGGAAAGACACCAGCTACGTGTGGCCTTGGACCTCTAGTGGCTGGCGAGCTGATTCAGCTTACATGTGCATAAACCAAAGAGAGATTCTCATGGAAGACAGGGCCTCCATCTGAACATATGTGTTAAAACAGATGGCTGTGCCAGGGGAGTGGGGAAGCCTGGTTAATTTCTCTCCGAGGACTGACCCCCACAAAAGCCATGAGAGTTTGCAGTTTGGGGAGCCACAGCCCTGCGGGTTTCTGGCACATGCCAGATGGCTGTCACCCCACAGTTAGTGGCAGTCTACGTCCTCCTGTGCCTCCTTGTCTGGGGTCTCCTCCCCTTCTCTTTAGCTTCCTTTCATTCCCATCACTTTGTCAGGGCTGGTAATCGTTAGTCTGACTTGGAAATATAGACCAAATGTGTTTTATTTTCATGCTGTAGAGATTGTCCTCTAGCTCTAAAGTCCCTTTAATAAGTAAACATTGGTCTAATTTTGTAGACTTTGGGTCTATTTCTTACCTTTTTTCTTTCAGCACTAGTCTTCCCCCCTTAAAAAAATTGTTGCTCTAGTCTACTTTCTTGGCCATTTCTGGCTTCCCTTTCCACCTGTCATCTCCAGCTCTCAGGTATTATAACCAGCAGTTGTAATCCCATCACTTCAGCATGGTGGGATGACAACTTCTTACCCTATTGGGCGTAGGTGCTCTTTTTTCCTTTGATCAAGTCCCTCTCTGTGACTCAGTTTCCTCATCTGTAAAATAGGGATAATAAAAGTGTCACCCCAGAGGGCTATTCTGAGGATGAACAAGTTAACTTGTATAAAACACTCAGAACAGTGCCTATATGTAGTGAGTGCAGAGCGATGTTGGTTGTTCGCACAGTGCTATGCGGCTGGCTTGGAAATACAGGTGGGGGCCAAGGAGAGTGGAGGGGAGGAGAATAAGAAAACCACAGCGATACTTTGAATGTGTTCCTTATAAATATAGTCCATAATTTTACTGGATGAGGAGTTCAAAATCCAAGATATATATTTTAGATTACTTCTCCGTAAGACCATTAATTATATTGTATTTGTCAAAATTTCAGTAGTTTTTCATCTCCTGCATTCAGCCTGGAGAAACCTGCCTTGTAATTTAGACCCATGAGTTTGGCAGTTTGCTCATTGGAGGGGCTGTGTCATCAGAGCATGCACTGAGTGAACGTCCCTACCTCCTGAATGCTGTGTCTTCTGACCTACCAGCATCTGAAGGGTCAACTTCCTCCCTAGCTGGACATCTGCCTCTGCTGATTAAAGAGACCTTTCATTAGGCCCCAGCACCTTCTAAAGTGTGCACCTTTAATCCTTTTTTTATCCACATAATTTATGATCTGTTCTTAGCCTCCCCCATGCTGGGTGCTTTTCTGGGTCCTCTCTTTGGCTAACTCTTCTTTTTTAGAAGATGTTTTTTTCTATCTACTTTGATGACCTGCTGCCCTCTGCCAGCTAGCCCCAGAGGACTCTTATCCAAACACCTGGCTGTTTTGATCTGCTGCACACATTTTTCCAGGACTTGTAATAAGGCATTTAAAAAAAAATTAGTGGTCAGATGTTCCTTTTCATTTTCTCTCCTCAATGGTTAGTCAACAGCCCCTTTCTGTGTCTTTAGGAAATCAGATCCACAAAGAACCACCCTCAACCTCAAAGAAGAGTAACCACTGATCAGATGTGGGACACATAACATTCTAGACTGTTTTCCATCTTAATTTAAATGATCTTACAATATTCTTTTCCTGCCTATGGTCCTCTATTAAGTGACTCTCACATTGTCTCAACAGCCAAATGTACCAGCAATCCCAGGCATGGTGCTAGGAGCTGGGAAGAAGCTAGCCATGGCCTCTGTTCACTTATAGCTTATAACACTATCCTTGGCCCCAAGATAACTGTAAATAAGAGGTAAATAGAAAATTATTCTCTATTTTTAATGTGCATTGGAAAAGTCCCTTTACAAAGCTCCTTTTGCTGAGGCTAACCTTAAGTTGTAAGGCACAATTACAATATTTAGATAAGAGTTGCTTAACTGTATGCATCACATGGATGTACCACATGGATGTAGTGATATTTGCATCCAGACCTAAAGGTAAATCTGTTCAAACTGAGCGGATGTAGTACTGTATGCAGCAGACCCCTGGTGTAAACTGATTTGCCCCACTGCTTCTCACTCACTGTGAGTAACCCCGAATAGTAATGAAGTTTGGGATTTGGAGCCAAACGGTGTGTGGCTTTAAATCTTAGTTCTGCCACTTACTGTTTGACTTTGGTAACCTCACTAACCTTTTGGATTCTTTTTTCTTCTCCTCTATGAAAGGGTTGTTGTAAATATCTGATATTAGCTCCTTCAGAATCAGTGCCTGGGCAATGAGCAATCAATTAATGTGACTAGTGTCATCATTATAATGTGTGGGAACGCGTAACCTTCCCGAGTTACACCTTGGATCCCACATGCTCTGAGAGTGGTGGGCAGGACCAGTTTACACAGCTAGTGATAAACTTACTTACCAGCCAAGCACCTTTGCTGAGTACCCATTTACTGCTAACAACTTTTGAAGTTGCAAAATCTGTTTCTTTGTTAAGAAACAAAAATGTCCATGGCATGAGAAAGAAAAATGCATGTGTCTTTTGGTGAAAATATAACTTGGGAGAAAGCCAATGAGCTGTATGAACATTTCTATATTTGTAATTTCAGGAAATATTTGAAGATCTTAAACATATTCCCTTTAGATATCAAGGTTTTACAGCACTTTATATATCATATGTTATTATTGTAACAAAAAGGATGGCTTTGGCTAAGTGAAAGTGAAACATAATTTCCACTCAAATGAAGTGATAAGACCAGGGATCAGTTGGTAAATGAAAAAAATAGTGGCTGCCACTTTCCCTTCTTCCTCAGGGTTTGATGGGGAGGGGAAGGGCCAAGGACTTCACAACACACACAGGAACTTCTTCCACATACAGCAACTTAAAACTCAAGAAGCAAAGCCACACCTCCAGGAAAGAGAAATGCAGGTCTAATCTAGCTGCTAAGAAATTTTCAGCAGCTTTGGGTATTACCAGCTTTGGTAGCAGAATCATAGTTCCTAGCTGATCTATAGAGAATCAGCTAAGACATTTCCAGGGTCACTTGCCATGGCTGCCATGGAAGTGTGCACCCAGATCCTCATCAAGGGAACCTGTCTTAGAGAGCATAGATGACTTGCAGCTTCCAGCTACAAAGCCATGCTTCCCCCAGGCTCACAGCCACTGACTGAGCACGGTAAGGGGGGCAATCATGAGAGCCAGCCCATTGCTGCCCCGTGGGGGATGATTATTCTACGAGACACCTTTGCTTAGGAAACCCATCATTCTGGCTGAGACTTTGTCAGAACTGTGCTACAATCTGAGACCTTACCTACCCATTCCTACCTTCACTCTGTCCTTTCATAGGCATCAAGCTTGCACTGTGGTCTGAAGCCTCTCCCTGCCTACAATTGCTCCTTTCCCCTTGGTCTTCCCAGGCATTTCCCCCAATAAAGCTTTTGTAGGTCTTTTCCCATCTTGGTTGCTTCTCAGAGGATCCAAACTGACACTCCTGTCCACTACATGTGATTCACAAAATAATTAGGTATGTTAGCCTCCGGACGACAAATCAAGTAGCAGTAGTCGCATGAAGTCCTATTTCATGAAGGTTTCTGACGTCAAGTCTGCGCTCCAAGGGAAGCATGCTACAACTGATTATTAGCGCTTGCAGTGGGCACAGGGTGGGATGAGATGGCCCACATGTAGTGTATTTCTCCAACATGAACATGGAGACTAGTCCAGGCTAACCTGGACTTTTAAACTTCCCTCCCTAGGTTACCCAGTGTTGTAAAATTGGAAAAGTTGAGGAATGGCAGTTAAAATGCAGAACTTAAACCTGACTAAATATCTGGTTCAATGAACTTTACAGCTCCTCCTTTGAATGGAAAACTAAAAGAGAAGCAAGCTACCTATTTTTAAGCCTCAGCTTCTTCATCTATAAAATATGACTAAATACGTTCTGTCTCTTGGAATTATTATGAAGTTTAAATGAGACTGTCCTACAAAAGCTTATAGCATAATATATGGCATTATGTAAGAACTCAATAAATGTTAATGATTAATGTTATGGTGCCACTTGGGACATAAATCCATGACTTTGAGGTGCATGCCTTTATACTTTTATGCTGATTAGTAGTTTGAGTCTGCACAGCATGGCTTGCTCACACATTTAACAAAGGGATATGACAAACTCAACCAAAGTAATAACATGGTTGGATTATTCCCTCTTCCTTTTGGTATGTGGGGGGCTGACATGGATCACACTGTTATTAAATGTTCAGGTCATTTACATAGTATATAAATATCTAAATGGTGAGACAAATAACATTCTTTGAATTATGGAAGGAGAGCCCTTTAAAAATAATTTTTCCTCAGTGACAAACTAACAAGCTTAACATCCTAAATCAATAATGACCTTATGGCACTCCTTATATGTTCAATAACAAGTTCCCATCAAAATCAATAAAATCTTAGACTTCATAGGGGGTGCTACCCTCCAAATGACAGGGCTTCCTTTCTGAGAATAAAATAGTGTGTTTGTGGTCAGCTCCCTCTACCAGGTCCTACATGACTACTAGAACCTTCATTGCTCCCAGTGACCACACCCCCAAACCAGCCCCTAAACACACACTCCCATGTGAATAAACAGGAACTTTAGCTTGCCCTTATTTCACTGAGAAAATGAAGCAGTCACTCCTCAACTCTCTCAACTTCCTTTCCACCTTTATACATTTATCTACATCCACACCCATCTCCAGCCCCTTCCAGTTCTTCCTCCAGTTTAAAATAATCCTTGTCCCTGAAGTTTGATCCCTTCTGCTAAGCTGGAATCTGGCTCAGTTATCATTCTTTTTCCTCCCTTTCTTTAGTTTCCTCATTATATCAGTTCTATTCAACAGCACTTGTATGTTAAATCATCTCTCACTTTGAAGAGCTTTCCTTTGACCCCACATCTCCTTCCATCCTCTCTACCCCAGACCAGATCCTCATAGTTTCAGGCTTCAGTTCCTTATCTCCCAGCTGTTCTTCAAACACTGCAATCTGATTTCTTCTGTGAGAGTTCACTCCCTGAAACCATCCTGGCAAAGGGCACCACTGACCTAATCATCAAATTCTATGGACATTTTCTGTCTATACTTTACATGACCGCTTGCAAATTTTGGCACTACTGACTACTCCCTTCTAGAAACTTCCCTCATTGGTTTCCATGCCATCACTCCCTCCTGTACTCCTACTTGTAATATGATGCTTCTTAGTCTTTCTTTGACAACTCTTCTTCCTCTGACCATTCTTTCATAATGTATCCAATAGTGAGCTATTGAGCACCTGCTATTTGTCAGGTACCCAGCCAGGGACTGGAATGAAATGTTCAACCAGACACAGACCTTACCATCAGGACCTAGCACAAAAGAAACAGAGAAAAGCAGAGTCCATTTTACTTAATGTAGTAATCCTAAGCAAGCATCTAGGTGTGCTTTTCCTGGGGAGATGGTTACTTTGGAGGTGGGTCTTGAAGAATCAATAGGAGTTTGCTAGAGGCAGATAGCTGAACAAGGGAACAAAGCAGGGAATGTTCTTGAGGGAGAGACTCGCATGAGGTTCAGATAGCATGTGTGCTCAGAGAACCTCAAGTGGTTTAGCTTGACTGGTATGTAGACTGTTGAGAGCACATGGTATGAGATGAGACCAGTCAGATAAACAGTGCCCTGATAATAAAAGTCCCTGAAAACATCTGCTGCTACCCAAATTTCTATACTTGGATCTCTTTCCAATTTCATCCATTTTTGCTTCTTCAGCTACCTTCTGAGGTTCATACACTGGTCAGGACCTCATCCCTCATCACTGGGTCCATGTGTTCAAAAGCCAATAGTACACCTTCATCTGGATGTCTTGTTAACATATTGTAAACAAACTCATTAATATATTGGAAACAATATTGGAATCAAAACTCATTATAATTTAGCTCTTCTGCTGCCAAAAATCAAAACAAAAAAAAATCCCTTAGACTCTTTCTATATTCTCTATCTCAGTGCATAACATCACACTCTGAGTAAAGCAAGAACTCTGGGAGTCATCTCTGAAGTGTCCTTTTTCCTAATATAACATCCAAGTGGTGACTAAGGTTCCATAAAGTAAACTTCATTAATATATCTATTCCTTGTCTCTTCCTCTTTTTTAGTCCACATCTGATTTAATTCAGACCCTGCCATCATTCCTCACCCAGATAATGGCTCTTCACCCATTAATCTCCCTGCATCTAATTGAGAGTGCCCAGTCTCTCCTCTATAAAGTGATCTATCTAAAATAGCACTTCTCCAACTTTAACGTTACAAAAAAATCATCTAGACAGCTTGCCCAAACATGAGTTTCTGAGACTCTGATTCAGTAGCTCTGGGTAGGGCCTGAGAATTTACATTCCTAATAAAGCTCCCAGGTGATGCTAATACAGCAAGTACACAGACCACATGTGGAATAGCACTGCCCTAAACCAGTTAGTTTGAGATAACCTAAACCAGATCTGCTATGGTTACTCCACTGGCAAAATCCCTCAGTGCCTCCCCATTGCTTATGGGATAACTTGTAAACACTTCCCTTTGAGACCTAAGGCCCTCGTGATCAAGCCTCATGACCACACCCACCTTGTTTCTCATCACACTTCTGCCCTGATGATGTCCCATTCACAGCTATTCTGAACTACCAGCAGCTTCCTGAATTTACTCTGCCTTTGTTTGTCCTCATAAGTCAGCCTGGAATCCTTCTCACCAGCACCCTGGTTTCCCAGTCTTTCACTGGCAAACACCTAATTATCTTTCCAAACTCATTTCTAATGTAGCACCCACTGCAGATCCTCATGTACACAAGCTTTCCACCTTGTCCCAAAAGACCTGTCAACCCCCTCTTCTATGACTACACTGTTTCTGTACTAATATTTATCATTACTCCATAAACACTTCACTTTACACATTTACGCAACTGTGTATTATTTGTCTACTTAACTATGTTCTTCAAGAAGGACTGTGATTCATTTACATTTACATCCACATATATAACAAAGTACCCATTACCTAGCAGTTGCTCACTAAAGGTTTGCTGAATAAAAATTGTATCAGTTACTGTGAGAGCAAGAGAAACTCCATTTTAAAAAGGCCATCTTAAGAAGGAGGCCTCAACCCTGACCTAGTTCTAAGAAAACTTTGTTCCAGTTACTGGAAAAACCCATCCATTGTTCCTGTGACCCTCACCCCAGATAGTTCCCTAGCAATGACCTCAAGGTCCAGACACTCAAGGTCCAAATGCTCCTGTCCCTTAAAGATAACATACCTTACATGTTACATCAGCCGGCAGCTTAGCACCAGCCGGACTCAACCAATAAAGAATGTACAAGCCACCCTTACTTTAAATCATCCAATCAGCAGAGGCCAGGTGCAAGTTCCTTTCTTCCTGCACCTTGTAATGCATAAAAACTTTGTCTGCCCTGGGCTCGGGGCTCACATTCCTGACCCTCTGCGTCAGTGAAGGTTGTGGGTCCGAGCTCGAGCTTGAAATAAATGACCCTTTTGTGTTTGCATCGGAATCGGCTCCTTGGTGGTCTCTCGGGGACTCACGACTTGGGCACAACATTACCATTTATTAGGTACTCACTACATGAAAATCACAGTGCCAAGCACTATACTCTCTCTCTCTCTCTCTCTCTCTCTGCCTCTGCCACACACACATGAATTAATTTAATCCTCACAACAAGTCTATGAGACAGGTAGATTATAATCCCTGTGTTACGGACAAGGAAACTAAAGCTTATAGAATTTAATTAACTTTCTCAAGGTCACAGATCAAGTGACTGATAGAGCCATAAATTGAAACCATGTCTTATTTCAGACCCCAATCCCCAGCCACCACTGTGCCTTCCAGAAGTGTTAACTAATTCATCAAAACAGATGCTGCCAGGAATTCTGCCTCAACATCACATTATCCTATAGTTAAGAATCTTAACATTAAATTAAAAGTAATGACCTAAATATAAAAGACTCTACTAAATAAATACACAAGCCACCATACATAGCTTATAAAGGTGTTTATTGTTTTTTTCTGAGTGCATTCCCATTTTAAATTTTAAAATAAGAAATTAAGAATACTAGCAATAAATTTGTAAGCCTTTGCCCTGTGCTTTTGAAGAGAAAACAGAAAGTCCTTTCCAATAATAATAATTATTATTATTATAGCATTATTCTACCCAAGCATTTCTCAAAGAAGATTAGCTCTTGGAGATGCTCCAGGAAAAATAAATGGTCAAATAAATTTAGAAACTCTGCACCACAGTCTGCTTCATGAAGATTCATAACGAATGTATGTTTAGAACTTTTAGAAATCCTGCAGTTAAGAAAGTTAAACATATTCCTCGAGTGTCCTGAACATATTTGAACATACAGTCCTTTAAGAACAAATGTTCTGTAGAACACCCCCCCAGAGAACACTGATTCTAGCTGGCTTTTTGACTTAAAATAATGGCACAAAGCTATGTAGTAGGCACTCTTCGGAATGTACTGTGCTTTGAACTGAGCTGGTTCTACCAATGGGCTCCTTCATCATGGGCTCCTGACTCATTTTCTTGGAGCATGAGGAGCTATATTTTTACTATTTTACTTGCAAACACTTGAGATTGTGTATAATGATTCTTCACATCAGGGAGAAATTTCATTTAGTTTTTAATACATGAATCCCAAAAGGATATAGAATGCTTGAAGGAAAAGGTATAAAAGGTAAAATGGATGGGAATATTATGAAGCTAAGAGTAAAATTAGCATTATGCTTTTTAAAGCTATGTCTCAAATTTAGCTCTATCTTTCTAACAGCTAAAGCAAAAGGGAACACCTAATGTTAAGGAGGAATTGCGTCTTTAAGAGAAAAACAAACCAATGACCCAGGTGTAACATGGTTTTTCCTGGTACTAAGACCAGGAGCAATGTCTCCTGTGGGATCTCTTAAAGAGGACATTGTGGAGTGTGGTGGGCAATGCCCTCAGACACATCCCGCAGTAAAAACAACAGAATGATGCTCAGCTGCTGCTGCTGAAGACCGGCACTATGAGCCAAGTGCAGTTCAAATTCTCAAGTGCAATTCAGCTAAAGCACTTATACAAAGGACCAATAATAAACATTGAGGTAGACGGTTCTAGGATGGTCTTCTTCATTCAAGGGAGAAACTTTCATACTGGGAAGTGTGCATAGGCTGTAACATCTGCAAACGCTCCTTCATAATTACGAAAACTCGCAATAAGCTTTTGATAGGGATTGGACTGGAAAAATACCACATGCTCAGTTTAGACAATCTGTGTTGTTGGTTAAAGGCAGATCCATATGCTTTGACACTGAACAGTGGCCTGGGGTGGGGCAAGAATAACAGCCAGCTTCAAGGAATATTAATATAGCCATAAGGAATATGAATCCCTTTGAAAAGATTCAAGATTCCAGATACCTGGGGGGAAGTAGAGGGAAGAGTTCCGCTAAGCATGCAGAGACTGCTGGGCTAACCTGTCCCCTTGACAGCCCTGGAGTCAGCTGAACGACCTTGCTTGCTGCCCACCACTCATTTCTAGTTCTGTCAAATAACATTTCAGTGCCTCACCACATGTTTTCTGGCCACACTGTTTGACTAAACTGGGATCCATACCAGCACAGTTAACTTTCTGACAGAGGCATCATTGACAATGGATAACATCAAACCAGGCAGAAGAAAACAATAGCAGGCTACTTTCCCGCCCTTTAAAGTGAAGCCTGAGAAATGCATGCTCCACAGTACCCTGAAAGTCTCAACACCCCACCAGTGAATAAAAGCCCTGTGCAGGTAAATGTGTTTTAGGATTTTCTATGCAGTCATTTCAGACACAACTCTGAAGAATAAAAACTGCACCATAAATAATTTGGAATTCTCTTGGTGGACAGTTGACAGGGCATAGCCTGAGACCTGATATGCTTTGCAAATCACCTAGAAGTGAGAGAACTGAGTAGTATAAACCACACAGATCAGCTTCATGGATTTTTCCTATCCTATATAATTTTTTTTTCAAGTTGTCTTACCTCTTTTCTCTGTCTCTTTCAACTTTGTTCTCAAAGCAAGCAAACAAGTAATAGTCCAAAACATAAAGACTAAATCTGGGCTAGTTAGGTAATAGCATTTCACTGAGAGAACTTTACAGGGATTTTCAACTTTCTGTAACAATGGTCACCCGAGATTTTAATTTGTTCCAGTCATCAGTCTGGCTTCTAACCATTTGGTGCTTGCAGGACTGGAAGGGCAGAGCCTTCCTACTCTCTTCTCTCATGTGATGAAAAGGAAAATGCCCCAAGTCCATGTATAATTATTACATTTATGAGGAGTTCTAACTGTAAAGCTGTGATAAACAGAAAATGGACCCTGTGGCATATGTGAAAAGGTTAATGAAAGGGCCAGTGCACCAGCAAACAGCTCACTGTGTTGCTGGGAATGTCTTAATGTCATATTGTCATTAAAGAAATAATCAGTGTATCATGACTCATTTGCAATTTGGTGGCATTGAGGGAGAATTCATTATTTCGAGCAGCAATCACATTGTGTTGCTTTTTCTCCAGCTCCTAGGGATTTATTTGACATTAAAAAATGGAAAAACCCAAAATGCTCATTCCCTTTATTCAAATCAGCATGCACAAAAGTAAATGAGTGAGCAAACACTCTTTCCTAAGGGGAAAATTTCTCATAATTAATCATCATTAAGCAGAGTTTTGCAACCCAGTTTCTGGCTGGTCACTCTTCATAGAGATTTCACCTTGTTTTATTTTTCTTGGTAAATGGTGATAAAAATGAACCTATGCCTTTTTTTTTTAACTCAAACAATTCCTCTCCTGACCATGATCTTTTCTTTGATTGGTACTGATCTTTCTCCAAAATCTTATACTCCAGAATTTTATTTTGTAACCACAAAACACTAACCCTCCAGCTCTCATGTCCCTAACTTTGAATATCTTTGCTTTCAGATTTCATTCAGATTTGGCTGGACGTTGCACTTTTCTCCTCTCAGTTTCATTTCCTTCTTCCAGGATTCACTCTCTAAGACATTACTTCCTCACTGATGAGCATATTCACCCACATAACCTTTGTCCTTGCACCTGCCCTTCAAATTCCTTAACTCATGTGCTATCTGCCTTCTGTGTTCTTCCACCCAGACCATGGATCACTTGTGAAAAAGATTACACCATCACACCACCTAGCACCACTTCCGGTTTTCTGCTAGGCTGTACCTCCACACAGCAAGTCCTGGGCCTAAGCTGGCGAACGTCCTCTCACACTTTGCAAAGAACCTCTGCCAATATTTCATTCCTATCTTGGAGCCCTGAACTCCTCCCCTAGTTGCCACTCTCAGGAGATGAGCTTGCCTCTCACTTCACTGAAAAACAGAGGCAACCAGGCGGGAATCCCCCTGGCTTCCTCTTCTTCCTCCTCCCCGTCACTGAATGTATCCACAGCCAGGTTTCTCCTGGCCTCATTCCCTACCATGATTGAGGACTAGGCATTCCTTTATATGTGCATTATTTTATCTTTTCCCATATTCTGTAGGGCCTCCCATGCCTTTGCCTTCTGTGTTTTCGAACCTTTGTTTTCAATAGTTTCTTCCTCTCAATCTACAAATTTTCTCATCACTTTCTAATTAATAAAAACCTTCCCTCAGTTTACTGTCTGCCTCTAGTCAATTCCTGCACTCTTTCCTCCTCCTCTGGCCAACCTCTAAGAAGAATAATCTATGGAGAGCATCTCCATTTCTTCACCGCAAATCTGCATCTCCATCCTTCAGCCCTTAAACCACTTTCTTGACACTGTTCTAACTCAGGTTGACTGGCAGCCTCTTTATCGACCAGTTGCATGATGCTTCTCATCCTACGCTCACCAGCCTTGTTGTACCCAGTGTCACAGTTAGCACCTCTTTTCTCTCAACTTGCCTCTGGATTCTTTAACAATACTCTCTTCTCATTGTCCTCTAACCTGACACTTCTTGTGGGCATCCTCTTGGCCTGCCTGACCCGTCAGTGTCCCCAGTGGTCTGCAGTCATCCTCCTTATTTTCCACTGTGCCTGCTCTCTGGCCTGTTCTGCTTGCTCTCACAGCTTCCACTATCACCTGAACACTGCTGATTCCAGATCTGTCCCCCACAGAGCCCCTGGTAGAGACTTGGACTCATTATCTAACTTACATGTCTCAACTTGGATTTTTCCATAAATACCTCATGTTCAACAGATTCAAAACTTACAATTCCTTGTCACCTCCTAAATGTCTGGGTTTAGTTAATGACATCACCATCTACCCAATTCCCAAAATTAGAAACCTAAGGGAGTTAACCAGGACCCTCTAGTGGATCCCCCCTCCAATCAGTCCCTACATTTTTGTAATTCTGCCTCATAGACACCTCGGAAATCCTTTTCTCTATTGTTACTTCGTTCATCCTTCATCTTCTCCCACTAGATTGTTAAATAACCTCCTGATAAGATGATACTGATTGTTTTCCATTCCTTTAATCCCCTGTCCCTTCACATGGATTATGGTGACCTTTATACCTTGATCCTATGCTGCTCCTCTAAGCTGCATATCATATATACAAATGCCTACTCCATGTTACAATGGGAAGGTCTCAAATGCATCTCAAAGCCAAGAAGTCCAAGATGGAACTTGATTTGTGTCCCATAACCTTGTCTGTTATATAAATGAGTAACAACAATTTCCATTTTGCAAGTCAGAAACCTAGGAGCTATCCTGGATACCCACCTTCAACACCGCATAGCCAACCAGGTCATGGGGTACAGGTCATTTCCATCTTACCTCTTACTTCTCTCTTGTTTATTTCAAATGAATTTTTTTAATTATGGTAAAATACATATAAGATTCACCATCTTACAAAGCCACAGTAATCAAGACAATTTGGTACTGGCACAAGAACAGACCCATAGACCAATGGAACAGACTAGAGAGCCTGATATAAACCCAACCATATATGGTCAACTAATATATGATAAAGGAGCCATGGACATACAATGGGGAAATGACAGACTCTTCAACAGCTGGTGTTGGCAAACTGGACAGCTACATGCAAGAGAATGAAACTGGATTATTTTCTAACCCCATACACAAAACTAAACTCAAAATGGATCAGAGACCTGAATGTAAGTCATGAAACCATAAAACCCTTAGAAGAAAACATAGGCAAAAATCTCCTGAATATAAGCATGAGCAATTTCTTCCTGAATGTATCTCCTCGAGCAAGGGAAACAAAAGCAAAAATGAACTCATGGGATGACATCAAACTAAAAAGCTTCTGTACAGCAAAGGACACCATCAACAGAACAAAAAGGCATCCTAGAGGATGGGAGAATATATTCCCCATAATGACATATCCAACAAGGGGTTAACATCCAAAACATATAAAGAACTTACATGCCTCAACACCCAAAAAGTAAATAAACTGATTAAAAAATGGTCAGAGGATATGAAGAGACAGTTCTCCAAAGAAGAAATTCAGATGGCCAACAGACACATGAAAAGATGCTCCACATAACTAATCATCAGGGAAATGCAAATTAAAACCACAATGAGATATCACCTTACACCAGTAAGGATGACCAGCATCCAAAAGACTAAGAACAACAAATGCTGGCAAGGATGTGGGGAAAGGAGACCCCTCCTACACTGCTGGTGGGAGTGTAAGCTCGTTCAACCATTGTGGAAAGCAGTATGGAGGTTCCTCAAAAAACTCAAAACAGAAATACCATTTGACCCAGAAATCCCACTCCTAGGAATTTACCCAAAGAATACAACTTCTCAGATTTAAAAAGACATATGCACTCCTATGTTTACTGCAGCACTTTTTACAATATCCAAGATATGGAAGCAACCTAAGTGTCCATCAGTAGATGGATGTATAAAGAAGAGGTGGTACATATACACAATGGAATACTATTCAGCCATAAGAAAGAAACAAATCCTACCATTTGCAACAACATGCATGGAGCTGGAGGATATTATGCTCAGTGAAATAAGCCAGGCAGAGAAAGATGAGTGCCAAATGATTTCTCTCATTTTTGGAGTATAACAACGAAGCAAAACTGAAGGAACAAAATAGCAGCAGACTCATAGACTCCAAGAAGGAACTAGTGGTTACCAAAGGGGAAGGGTGTGGGAAGGCAGGTGGGGAGGAAGGGAGTTGGGGATTGAGGGGCATTATGTTTAGTACACATGGTGTGGGGAATCAAAGGGAAAACAGTGTAGTACAGAGAAGGCAAATAGTGAATCTGTGGCATCTTACTACACTGATGGACAGGGACTGCATTGGGGTATGGGGGGGAACTTGATAATATGGGTAAATGTAGTAACCACATTGTTTTTTCATGTGAAACCTTCATAAGAGTGTATATCAATAATACCTTAATAAAAAGAAAAAGATTCACCATCTTAATTATTTTTAAGTTCAGTAGCAAGTATATTCACATTGTCATGACACTGATATCCAGACCACTTTCATTTTGCAAAACTAAAACTCTGTACCCATTAAACAACAACTCCCCATTCTTCCCCTCCCCACCTCCGCCCTTGGCAACCACCATTCCACTTCCTGTATGTGTGAATTTAATGATTCTAAGTACCTCATATAAATGGAATCATATAGTATTTGTTTTTCTGTGACTGGCTTATTTCACTTGGCATAATGTCCTCAAAGTTCATCCATATTGCAGCATGTGTCAGAATTTCCTTCCTTTTTAATGCTGAATAATATTCCATCAGATGTATGTGCCACATTTTGTTTATCCATTCATCTGCTGATGGACAGTGAGGTTGCTTCCACCTTTTGGATCTTGAAAATAACACTTATGAATATGGATGCACAAATACCTCTTTGAGTATAGCTTTCAACTTTTTTGGGTATGAAACCAGAAGTGGGATTGCTGGATTATACAGTAATCCTATTTTCAATTTTCTGAGGACCCAACATACTGTTTTCCATACTGGTTGCACCACTTTACATTCCCACCAACATCACACAAGTTTCCAATTTCTTAACATCCTCACCAACACTTGTATGATCTTCTGGGACTTTGATAGTAGCCATCCTCATGGGTGTTAGGTGAAACTCATAATTCTTGAATCCATTTTTTCCATATCTACTGCCACAAGCCTGAGCAATAGCAATACGATGGAAACTGAGATTCCTGGATCCACTCTAGGCATCCTTCAATCCATTATCCACACCGTAGCTAGAGTAATCCTTTCAAATACAAATTTGGTTGTTATCCCACCAATTAAAACCCTCTGAGAGTTTCTTGTTGCTGTTAGGATTAAGATAAAAATCCTTGTCAAAGTCCACCGTCCGCTAGTCCTTGCCCATTCCTGCAGTCTCACTGCATGCCAGTCTCCCTTGCTCTCAGGACTCCTGCCACACAGGCCACCTTAAGTTCTCCAGTGAACATGAAATGATCCCTCTCATAGAGGGTGGAGTGATGACGGATAGGGAGAAGGAGAGAAAAGGGGGACAGAGAGGGAGAAGGAAACACTCAGAACACTAGCAAACAGATGGGAGTTCAGCTGCTCCTTTTTACAGAGAGTAACACTCCCTTCAGTCAGCATTTCTCAGCATGCTTCTCTCCTTCCCTGGCTGGACTGGGTTACAAAGAACACATTCTAATCATATTTTCTTTTACATATGAGATGAAGCAAGACTCTGGGCTAAGATTTGTAGCCCATTTCACATCAATCTCAACTGAATGGGTAGGCGTATTAGTTTGCTAGACTGTCTTAACAAAATAGCACAGACTGGATGGTGAAAGCATAGAAATGTATTTTCTCCTGGTTCTGGAGGCTGGGAGTCTGATATCAAAGTGTCGGCAGGGTTGGTTTCTTCTGAGGTCTCTCTCCTTGCTTGGTAGACGACCGTCTTTCCTGTGTCTTCGCAGGGTCTCCCTTGTATGCAGGTCTGTGTCCAAATTTTCTCTTCTTACAAGGGCACCACTCCTACTGGATTAGGGCCCATCCTGATAAGCTAACTATCTCTTTAAGACAATCTCCAAATATGCTACACATTCTACCAGGATTCAGTGTATGAATTTGTGGGAGACAGAATTCAGCCCACAACAGCAGGTGAACATGTAGAGCTGTATGCTAGGATTCAGCACATTCCACCCTTTCCCTTTTCTTGAGAAGCACCCTCATTTGCATTCCTCACAATAATGCCTGAAAAATGCATTCCAAGTGAACTCGTTTCTAAGCCTGAGGTCTTAAATTAACATTATACAAAGTCCTAAAATTTTTTAAATGCCACGGGGTGTTTCACACATTTACTAGGAAAGAAAAGATAACTATGTGGATGTCATTTTCTTAGCAATCTAATTAATAAGCTTGTTTCATTTGTGGATGTATTGACAGTAAACTTATTTTCTCGAAAGACTTGATAATCTGTGTCACTCACTCACTCCTGTAGACTGAGCTCAAGGAATAAGCCGCGGGAGGGGCCCACTCTGAACACACAGCTGGGGCCTCTTTGCTTTGCACATCGACCTGCCCCTTTTGTAATCACCAGACCCACTGGTCCCAGGGTGACAGATTCTTCTCACCTTACTGAGCAGAAGCCTGTCTGGCAAGAGGCCCCTTTGGTCTCTGAGCATGGCTGCCTGCTGGTTTTCTTTTTTTTTTTTATAATTTATTTTGGTATCATTAATCTACAATTACATGTGCAATATTATGGTTATTAAACTACCCCCTTCATCAGGTCCCCCCCAACAACCCCATTACAGTCACTGTCCATCAGCGTAGTGAGATGCTATAGAATCACTGTCTTCTCTGAGTTGTACAGCCCTCCCCATGCCCCCCCAACATTACATCTGCTAATCGTATTGCCACTTTTTACCCCTTATCCCTCCCTTCCCACCCATCTTCCCCAGTCCCTTTCCCTTTGGTAACTATTAGTCCATTCTTGGGTTCTGTGAGTCTGCTGCTGTTTTGTTCCTTCAGTTTTTTTCTTTGTTCTTATACTCCATATATGAGTGAAATCATTTGATACTTGTCTTTTTGGCTTGGCTTATTTCACTGAGCATAATACCCTCTAGCTCCATCCATGTTGTTGCAAATGGTAGGATTTGTTTTCTTCTTATGGCTGAATAATATTCCATTGTGTATATGTACCACCTCTTCTTTATCCATTCATCTACTGATGGACACTTAGGTTGCTTCCATTTCTTGGCTATTGTAAATAGTGCTGCGATAAACATAGGGGTGCATATGCCTTTTTCAAACTGGGCTGCTGCATTCTTAGGGTAAATTCCTAGGAGTGGAATTCCTGGGTCAAATGGTATTTCTATTTTGAGTTTTTTGAGGAACCTCCATACTGCTTTCCACAATGGTTGAACTAATTTGCAGTCCCACCAGCAGTGTAGGAGGGTTCCCTTTTCTCCACATCCTCGCCAACATTTGTTGTTGTTTGTGTTTTGCATGTTGGCTATCCTCACTGGTGTGAGGTGATATCTCATTGTGGTTTTAATCTGCATTTCTCTGATGATTAGCGATGTGGAGCATCTTGTCATGTGCCTCTTGGCCATCTGAATTTCTTCTTTAGAGAAGTGTCTATTCACGTCCTCTGCCCATTTCTTAATTGGATTATTTGCTTTTTGTTTGTTAAGGGGCATGAGTTCTTTATATATTTTGGATGTCAACCCCTTATCGGAAACGTCATTTATGAATATATTCTCCTATACTGTAGGATGTCTTTTTGTTCTATTGATGGTGTCCTTTGCTGTGCAGAAGTTTTTCAGCTTGATATAGTCCCACTTATTCATTTTTGCTTTTGTTTCCCTTGCCCGGGGAGATATGTTCATGAAGAAGTCACTCATGTTTATGTCCAAGAGATTTTTGCCTATGATTTTTTCTAACAGTTTTATGGTTTCATGACTTATATTCAGGTCTTTGATCCACCTTGAGTTTACCTTTGTGTATGCGGCTAGACAGTAGTCCAGTTTCATTCTCTTACATGTAGCTGTCCAGTTTTTCCAACACCAGCTGCTGAAGAGGCTGTCATCTCCCCATTGTATATCCAAGGCTCCTTTACCAAATATTGACTGTATATGTTTCGGTTAATGTTTGGATTTTCTATTCTGTTCCACTGGTCTGTGGGTCTGTTTTTGTGCCAATACCAAATTGTCTTGATTACTGTGGCTTTGTAGTAGAGCTTGAAGTCAGGGAGCGTAATTCCCCCTGTTTTATTCCTCCTTCTCAGGATTGCTTTGGCTATTCGGGGTCTTTTGTGGTTCCATATGAATTTTAGAATTATTTGTTCCAGTTCATTGAAGAAAGCTGTTGGTAGTTTGATAGGGATTGCATTGAATCTGTAGATTGCTTTAGGTAGTATAGCCATTTTGACAATATTTATTCTTCCTAGCCAAGAGCATGGGATGCATTTCCATTTGTTAGTGTCCTCTTTAATTTCTCTTAGGAGTGTCTTGTAGTTTTCAGAGTACAGGTCTTTCACTTCCTTCGTTAGGTTTATTCCTAGGTATTTTATTCTTTTTGATGCAATTGTGAATGGAATTGTTTTTGTGATTTCTCTTTCTGTTAGTTCATCGTTAGTGTATAGGAAAGCAACAGATTTCTGTGTGTTAATTTTGTATACTGCCACTTTGCTGAATTCAGATATTAGTTCTAGTAGCTTTTGAGTGCAGTCTTTAGGATTTCTTATGTACAGTATCATGTCATCTGCAGATGGTGACAATTTGACTTCTTCTTTACCAATCTGGATGCCTTGTATGTCTTTGTATTGTCTGAATGCCATGGCTAGGACCTCCAGTACTATGTTGAATAACAGTGGAGACAGTGGGAATCCCTGTCTTGTTACCAGTCTTAAAGGAAAAACTTTCAGCTTCTCACTGTTAAGTATGATGTTAGCTGTGGGTTTGTCATATATGGCCTTTATGATGTTGAGGTACTTGCCCTCTATACCCATTTTGTTGAGAGTTTTAATCAGGAATGGATGCTGAATTTTGTCAAATGCTTTTTCAGCATCTATGGAGATGATCATGTGGTTTTTGTTCTTCTTTTTGTTGATGTGGTGGATGATGTTGATGGATTTTTGAATGTTGTACCATTCTTGCATCCCTGGGATGAATCCCACTTGATCATGGTGTATGATCCCCTTGATGTATTTTTGAATTCGGTTTGCTAATTTTTTGTTGAGTATTTTTGCATCTACGTTCATCAGGGATATTGGTCTGTAATTTTCTTTTTTGGTGAGGTCTTTGCCCAGTTTTGGTAGTAGAGTGATGCTGGCTTCATAGAATGAGTTTGGAAGTATTCCCTCCTCTTCTATTTTTTGGAAAATTTTAAGGAGAATGGGCGTTATTTCTTCTCTATATGTCTGGTAGAATTCAGAGGTGAATCCATCTGGTCCGGGGGTTTTGTTCTTGGGTAGTTTTTTGATTACCAATTCAATTTCGTTGCTGGTGATTGGTCTGTTTAGTTTTTCTGTTTCTTGCTTGGTCAGTCTTGGAAGGTTGTATTTTTCTAAGAAGTTGTCCATTTCTTCTATGTTTTCCAGCTTGTTAGCATATAGATTCTCATAATATTCTCTTATGATTCTTTGTATTTCTGTGGGGTCCGTCGTGATTTTTCCTTTCTCATTTCTGATTGTGTTTATGTGTGTAGATTCTCTTTTTCTCTTAATGAGTCTGGCTAGGGGTTTATCTATTTTGTTCATTTTTTCAAAGAACCAGCTCTTGGTTTCATTGATTTTTTTCTATTGTTTTATTCTTCTCAATTTTAATTATTTCTTCTCTGATCTTTATTATGTCCCTCCTTCTGGTGACTTTGGGCCTCATTTGTTCTTCTTTTTCCAACTTTAGTAGTTGTGTCTTTAGATTATTCATTTGGGAATGTTCTTCTTTCTTTAGATAGGCCTGGATTGCAATATACTTTCCTCTTAGAACTGACTTTGCTGCGTCCCACAGAAGTTGTGGCTTTGTGTTGTTGTTGCCATTAGTCTCCATATATTCTTTGATTTCTGTTTTGATTTGGTTGTTAACCCATTGATTAATTAGGAGAATGTTGTTAAGTCTCCATGTATTTGTGAGCCTTTTTGATTTCTTTCTAAAATTTATTTCTAGTTTTATACCTTTGTGATCTGAGAAGTTGGTTGGTAGGACTTCAATATTTTTGAATTTACTGAGGTTCTTTTTGTGACCTAGTATGTGGTCTATTCTGGAAAATGTTCCATGTGCACTTGAGAAGAATGTGTATCCTGTTCCTTTTGGGTGCAGAGTTCTGTAGATATCTGTTAGGTCCATCTGTTCTAGTGTGTTGTTCAGTGCCTCTGCGTCTTTATTTATTCTCTGTCTGGTTGATATGTCCTTTGGAGTGAGTGGTGTGTTGAAGTCTCCTAAAATTAATGCATTGCTCTCTATTTCCTCCTTTAATTCTGTTAGTGTTTGTTTCACATATGCTGGCGCTCCTGTGTTGGGTGCATATATATTTATAATGGTTATATCTTCTTGTTGCACTGACCCCTTTATCATTATGTAATGTCCTTCTTTATCTCTGGCTACTTTCTTCATTTTGAAGTCTATCTTGTCTGATACAAGTACTGCAACACCTGCTTTTTCTCTTTGTTGTTTGCATGAAATATCTTTTTCCATCCCTTCACTTTTAGTCTGTGTATATCTCTGGGTTTGAGGTGAGTCTCTTGTAAGCAGCATATAGATGGGTCTTGCTTTTTTATCCATTCTGTTACTCTGTGTCTTTTGATTGGTACATTCAGTCCATTTACATTTAGGGTGATTATTGATAGATATGTACTTATTGCTATTGCTGGCTTTAGATTCGTGGTTACCAAGGGTTCAAGGGTTGCTTCTTTACTATGTAACAATCTAACTTAACTTTCTTGTTAAGTTATTGTAAACACCGTCTGATGTTTCTTTATTTCTCTCCCTTCTTATGCTTCCCCCTCCATTGTTTATATACTAGGTGTTTTATTTTTCACCTTTAGTTAGTATTTGGACAGTCTGCTTTCTTTGCTATGATTTTGTTTTCTCTGGTGACATCTTTTTAGCCTTAAGGGGTGCTTCCCTCTAGAGCAGTCCGTTTAAGATATCCTGTAGTGGTGGTTTATGAGAGGCAAACTCTCTCAACTTTTGCTTGTCTGGAAATTGTTTAATCCCTCCATCATATTTAAATGATAATCATGCTGGATACAATATTCTTGATTCGAGGCCCTTCTGTTTCATAACGTTAAATATATCATGCCCTTCTTTTCTGGCCTGTAAGGTTTCTGTTGAGAAGTCTGATGATAGTTTGATGGGTTTTCCTTTGTAGGTGATCTTTTTTCTCTCTCTAGCTTCCTTTAATACTCTGTCTTTATCTTTGATCTTTGCCATTTTAATTATTATGTGTTTTGGTGTTGTCTTCCTTGGGTCCCTTGTGTTGGGAGATCTGTGGGCTTCCATGGACTGTGAGACTTTCCTTCCCCAACATGGGGAAGTTTTCAGCAATTATTTCTTCAAATACACTTTCTATCCCTTTTTCTCTCTCTTCTTCCTCTGGTACTTCTATAATTTGAATATTGTTCCGTTTGGATTGGTCACACAGTTCTCTTAATATTCTTTCATTCCTAGAGATCCTTTCATCTCTCTCTGCCTCAGCTTCTCTGTATTCCTGTTCTCTGATTTCTATTCCATTAACAGTTTCTTGCATCTCGTTCAGTCTGCTCTTAAGCCTGTCGATCGCTTGTCTGATTTCTGCATTTTCTTTCCTCACTTCCGTCACTTCCTCCGTCAGCTCTTGCACATTTCTCTGTACATCCATCAGTATGGTTATGACTTTTATTCTGAATTCTTTTTCCAGAAGATTGTGCATTTCCATCCCTTCAGGCTCCCTCTCTGAGGTTGTCTAGTTGATCTTAGTCTGGACCATATTCCTCTGTCTTTTCATGGCTATAGAAGTGATCGCTGGTAGTTGCCACATATGTCAGCTGGGCTCTTTAAGACTTTAAAAAGAAAAAAAAAGAAAGAAGAGAAAGAAAAGAAAAGAATAAAAGAAAGAGAAGAAAAACAAAAAACAAAACAACAAGAACAGAAAAAGAAAAACACCCACCGGGAGGAGATTCTGTGGGGATGCTGTAGGTGGTGCTGTTGCTCCACTATTCCGCAGCCATGGCCGCGCCGCTCCGCAGGGTCCTTTATAGCTCTGGGTGGGGTGGGAATGAATGGGAGGCTGTCGATCTCTGTGGGAAGTCTAAGTACGGGCACCCTTTCCCAGTCGCCAGCTAAGGGGTCTGAAACTCACCAGGACTCCCAGCCTGCTGGGCTGAGTGTGCTGGGGCGATCCGGCTCCTCCACTGGGCTCCTGTCTCTTTAAGACCGCTGATAAAAGCGCGCACTTTTCTTTTTTTTTTTTTCCTTCCTGGGAGCCGGCTGCAAGGACCTGGGTGGGTTCCCCGCTCAGATCCTGCACCCTCTGTCTCTCCAATCTCCGCTACACCACGTGATGTGTGTCAGCGCTCCTGGCGCAGATCACCGCGGCTGGTTATTTCGCAGGGTGTACTTCCACTCCCTCCCGGCTCTGAATCCTCTCCTTCCGCCGGTGCGCTGGGATGAGTGAGTGCTCGGGTCCCACTGGGTTGCGGCTCCGTATCTTACCCGCCTCACGGGGGGGCCGAGTCCTCTCAGGTGTAGGTGTAGGCTATGTGCTGTCCTGTATCTTCTGGTCTCTTTTTTAGGAATAGTTGTATTTTCATAAATACATATGGTTTTGGGAGGAGATTTCCGCTGCCCTGCTCATGTCGCCATCTTCCCAGAAGTCTCCTGCCTGCTGGTTTTCTAACAACAGTAACGAGAACTACTCAGAGCAGCAAAGCCCCAAAAGCTCTGTCCCTGCCCCTATGGGCCACTTGGCGCTGGAGGCCAGGCCCTGGTCCCTTTCCACAGCAGCTTTCATTGTCTTTTATACACACACTCACATGTAGACACAGTAACACACAAATGCACACACCCATAAACATCTCAGACAGGAGAGGACACTCAGCCAGTGCCTTCCCTCAAAGAATAGACAGTCTAATTTCTCTGGCACTTTAAAAGCATCTCCCCTCTGTGTTTGGGTTAGGTCATCTGAGGCAAATCATCAGCATTATCAGAAACATGTGCCTACTGTATCTTCACCAGTGAACTGTTCAAGGGCCTGGACCTGGAAGTTGGTAAGGTGGATGAACAGATCATTCTTCCTCGTTTTACAGCTGAAAGAACTCAGCAGAGTATTAGGAGTCAAAAGAGAGACTGACATATAGAGATTCAGGCAGAGCTGGTACCCATTTCCTGCACTGAATTATGCCATTGACCTTGCACTGCTCATCCAAGAAGCTGCCTTCCAGCACCTCCAAAATAGATTTATGGATGTGATGAGAACTTTTTCAAATGTTAGGAGAAGATATTAGCAATATTTTCTATATTTTCTCTATAAGATTACTAAAATATAAAAGTATTGACTTTAAGAGGATAACATGAGAGAACAAAGTAGCATAATCAATAGAAATCCATTCTTCCTGTACAGTATCTTACTTTATTTTTATGAAACCATTAGGCAAGACAGAAATGCATCAGCTTCTGTAAATATGGAGTAACACTGAAGTGAAATGTCCAGAGGTTATCCCTCTGAATATCTTTGAACTAAATGCATCAGCTTCTGTAAATATGGAGTAACACTGAAGTGAAATGTCCAGAGGTTATCCCTCTGAATATCTTTGAACTTTGTCCTAGGCTGTAGATTTTTATTTCTCATTTTCAATCCACTTGTCCTTTATATGAATTTGAAGAAAGTTATTTTTATTTAGTGCTACACTATACAATCATATTTGGAACTAAAACATAGATTTTTTTTTTAATGCACGTTCCCTCCCCTCCACCAAGAGCATGTTTACAAGAATATGTTCTTGGGGCTTGAATGGTGGGGACCCCGAAGTCTGACACCAAGACTGCTAACATGGCAATGTAAAGGTGAGTGTCACAGAAAACGTAAGACAGAAAAGGACAACCTTTGCCATATATAATTTGCATAAGCAGCTCCTTAGGAATGGCAGGCCCTTGCAAATGTGCAGAAAGAACCACCTGTTTCGTTGCCACAAGGAACAGAGGTACAGCAGTCCAAACAAGTGACAAGGCAGCCAGCTGGAGGAGGGACCTTTCTGTCCCAAATCCAGCTGCTTTTCCCAGAGGCCAGATTGCTCTGCCCTCACCACATAAACACAGACACCAAGAGCAATAGATCTCCCAGGCCAGCTCAGCCTTATAAAGGGCCGTGGGGTTTGACCAAGCCCTGACAGAGCATATCTTAGTAGAGGAGATGGCGAAGGGTGCTGTGAGAAGCATGTGTATAAATGATCACATTCCAGAGCTCATGCTCTGCAGGAAGACAAGCCTTTGCAGAAAAGGAAAGAGAAACGCTTTCCAGAGTTCTTACTATTTTTAGTGTCACAGAAAAATATTTACTGTGTTCAATCAGCAAGTCTATTGAAGGCAATTTATGTGCATTAAAAAATAAGCTCATCATTTAAAATTGTAACAAGAGACATCACTACTATGCCCGCAGATGTGATTGCACAGAAGCCTGCCAGATTTGGAACAATCCAAACACTCCCTGCCTTATCTGGGGAGCTCCCTACTATTTACAGCTGTGCAGAGCCTTTATTCAGCATCCTTTGGCTTGTCAGACACCACTGGCTGTTCATTTCCAAATGGGAAACTCGACTGGACACAGCAGCATTGTTACATGTTTTAGTGCCTTGGCATTTGAGTACAGTGTGGGGACTAGGAAAATGCAAAATGTTACATTTCATTACATACCCTGCCATTCAGCTGATCACTCTGTAATCCTCGTCATCCACTCTAGGTGTACTAGATTAGGTCCTTGTGTAAAGAATGATGAAGTCTCACCCAGAGAAATGATATAAGCAGGTGAGGCTCAACTTACAACCAAGGTGTCTGTCTGTAAATTTAAGACAAACAGCACATTTTAAAAGCTTCACAGAACCATGGAATCAAGAATTGGTTCAGTTCACCTGGATAACTATAGGTCCAATTCTGTAAAGAAACAGAACATAAATACAGTTTACTGTGCAGAAATTTGTACAAAATACCTCTAGATGTTCCCAAATGTCTCTGGGAGAGTCATACGTCCCTGATTGAACCACTGCTTTTATGAGACTGAAGGGGCCTTTTAGAAAACATTTTATTTCTTAACATGGGGGTCCCTCTCTTGCCAAGTTTCATAACATAACTAATAGCTCCAAATGCAAAACTACTGGTTTCCTTTCCTTAACTTCAGTCCCATGCCACCCTATCCCACTGCAGCCAAACTTCCCTCCTTACAGTTACCTAACGTGTTTACAGGCATAGCACTCAAATCCCTGCAAATGCAAAAGTAAATAAAATACAGTCCTTTTCCTGAAGAGGGTCAAAATTTCAAGGGAGAAACAGCCTTTTACACAAATAGATACAAGAAAGTCCAAATACCCTGCAAAACTTGCTGTATTATCATTTTTCCATATTCCCTTTCCTTCTGGGCCCTCACCTCAAAATTTTATATGGCTTCTGACTTAGTCTCACTCGGTCTAAGAAATTTTGAACTTGTAGCACTCCAGGATTCTATCCACCCATCATGCATGCATCTATTTCTTAGCATAAGGAAACATGGAATTACCACTGACAGCCATGCTAATTTCACATGTGTAGTCACAGGTAATCTTGACCCATCTGCCCTCGGCACAGCTATAGTCTACTCACGTACGTACAAATAGAAAAGACTGTGCCACAAGCCAAGAAGGAGGATAAAGAGATCATATTTTAATATCTTCATATTCATTTTACTTTTGTTTCAGCTTCCGGTAAGCTAGGGGATCAAAAATCTGGATATCAATATGTGAGACCTGATCTTTGGTCTATCTATAAAGGTCTAAAAAAAGACGTTCTTACCTGCATAAGAAGACCAGTTATGGACATCTACCATTCCTAGTGACTACTGATTCACGATTAGTAAATGTAAAAAGAACCATAAACCCTCACCATTCCTTGCCCTTCCTCCAGAAACAGTAACCTACCAATACTGGGATTTTATGAATTTGAATTAGCACCCTGCTTCTAGTCCCAACCCCATAGAGAACAATTGTTCCACAGGAGAATGGCAGTACCTAACTCTAAAAAACCCAAGGATCACTTTCCTGACTCATTTTATCCTCCCTCTGTAGCATTTTGCCCAGTTTCCACTTTCTTCCTCCAGCCTCTGGGACAAGACACTCTGCTGGCTTTTTTATCACCTGGTCACTGTTCTTTAGCCTACGTTGCCATCTTCTCCTACTCCACAGGTCAGCTTCTAAATATCAGAATTCCACAGAGCAGAGACCTGGATTCTCTTCTATCCTATCTTTCTTATCTTTTCCCTATGTGATTTCACGGGTTTAAACAGTGGACATTGAGGTTGACTTCCCAAATTGGTTCCACTCCAGGAACTTCGTCTAAGTCAATAGTAGAAATCCCATGACAATTAATTGCTAATGACTGATGCAGTGATGGACAGGCCTAAGCCAGTTTGGACCAACAAAATGTGAGCAAAGGCTTGCTGGGGGCTCTTTGGCAAAGACCTTTTTTATTCTTGAGAGCCAGTTTATTTATTTATTATTTGTTATTCTTGATAGTCAATGTGTGTGCGTGTGTCTGTCTATCTGTCGGTTTCTCTCTCCCCATCCCTGCACATGTGAATGGGAAGCCCACAGTTCTGATGTCTACCATACAAAAGCCAATACACTGACATGTACAGTACAATAGAGAGAAGGAAATATCTGGGTCTTTGAAGACATCATTGAAGTGTTGGATAAACCGAACCAGAAGCTGATCTGTGTCTGGGCTTTCTCTTCTGTACAATCATCATTTAATCTAGTTTCCTGTTACATGCAGCAGGAAATATTCTAATTGACATAATCATCTACATGCATATCTCTCTGAAATTTTTATCTCAGCTATCACATCTGCCCTTTAATTCAGATTCATATATACAAATGCCTACTTGACATTTTTACCTGCATATGTAACAGTCATTCAAAACTAACCTGCCCAAAAAAGAGCTCTTGATTACCCCTTTCCCTCCCAAATCTGCTCTCTCCTGGGTTTCCCCACCTTTACAATATTTTACAAATATTTACCCTACTTGCAAGTGAAAGCATAGGTATTGTCTTGAATTACCCTTTTCCTCTGACCCCATATCCAATATATCCACCAGTTACGTCCACCCTACCTGCAAAAACAAAATCCTGAAACATTATATTTTCTCCTCTACTTCTAACTCCTGGGCAAAAACCTTCTCTCACTTGGACTCATACATTGGCCTCCAAATCACCCTCCTACTTCCTCCTATAATCCCCTCAGAGTAGCCAGAGTTAATATGTCAAACAGAAAATCAGATCACTCACTTTCCTGCTTCAAATCATCAATGACCTCTCACCAAATCTACAAATTACACTTAATTCTTCATCTTTGCCTAAAAGGCTCTGCATGTTCTGTCCCCTGACTAACTCGCCAACCTCCTGTTCAGCGCTTCAGGTAAAGTTTTGCCTGCTTTGAATTTGACTGTGGTCCCGACTCTACCCAGTGCTGAATGTGTTTCATCATTTTTAGACATAAAATGTTAGGGTTTTTTTTTAATGTGTGAAAAGAAAAGGCACATTAATAAATATAGCATTAATGTGGCCATGAGGAATTATGTAGAATTCTCCCAACTCTCACAGAAAATACCTGCTTAAATTAAAAACAAATAAACAAACACCATTCAAGACTTAAGGCTGTATTTAAAGAAAATACTATTACCTGAAACTGATTTAAGCAGTAATATATGTTCCTGATTAAAAGATGAAATGATGTAGGGGAAAAAAATCTGTTCTCAACCCTTCTATTAATTCATGACATATACTTTATATATTTTAGCATGCCAAAAATTTTTATATTTTAATATCTAAACACCCATGTAGTAACAAACCAGCTTAAGAAATAGAACAAAAACACCTTTAAGTTCCCTTCTGTACTCTTTCTGAACCTAATCTCCTTCCCTCCCTACCAGAGGAAAATGCCATGTTGTATTCTTTGTAGTTTTACCACAAATAGTGATGCGTGCACACTTGCGTGTGTGTGTGTGTGTGTGTATCTATCCCTAAAGGAAGTCACTTAGCTTGTTTTTGAACTCCATTTATGTGGAAGCATGCTGTACATACACTTAACATTGTGTTTTTGGTATGCATCCACATTGATACACAAAGCTGTACTTCATCTACTCCTACCTACATACACTTAACATTGTGTTTTTGGTATGCATCCACATTGATACACAAAGCTGTACTTCATCTACTCCTACCACTATACAGTATTTCATTTATTAACATGTTAAATTTATTTATTAATTCTTCTGTTGATGGACATTGCATTGTTTCCAATTTATTGCTTCTATGGATATTGCCATGTTGCCATAAATATTCTTAAACTTCTCTCCTAATAGTCAGGTTCAAGTTTCTTTGTGAGTGTATTTAGGAATGGAATTTCTAAGTCATAGGATACAGATGTTTTCCATCTTAGTTGGAAATGACTAAATATCTTATATGTTTATATTTAATATTTATGGCAAATTTATAGCAACTTATATTACTATAAAGTGTTTATATTAATTTAAATCCCTCCTAGCAGTATACAAGAGTTTTTACTTCTCCACATTCTTGCCAAAAACTGGTACCCTCCAACCTACTCATGATTGCTGATATCATGTGTTTGAAATGGCATTTTGTTGCTTTGTCTGGAACACACCAGACAGTCCTGACCTGTGTGCAGCCTGTTTCCTCACCGTTTTGAGGTCTTTGCTTGTGTCACTTTTTCAGTGAGCCTTTCCCTGACAACCCAATTTAAAATTGCAGCCTCTAGAGAGTTCCAAACTGTTTCCCACTTTATTTTTCCCTATTGCACTTATCACCCCTGTACATTAGTATGAGCTACACTATGTACCCCCAAATTCATATGTTGTAATCCTACCCTCCCAGACCTCAGAATGTGACTGTTTTTTGGAGACAGCGTCTTTAACGATATAATTAAGTTAAAATGAGGTCATTAGGATGGGCCCTAATCCAATATGAGTGGTGTCTTTGTAAGAAGAGGACATTTGGACAGAGATTCATGGAGGGAAGAGCATGTAAAGACACAGGAGGAAGACAACTGTCTCCAAGCCAAGGAGCGAGGCCTCAGAAGAAACCAACTCTGCTGACGCCTTGATCCCAGGCTTCAGGCCTTTAGAACTGGGAGGAAATAAATTTCTGTTGTGGAAGCCATCCAGTCCATGGTACTTTGTTATGGTGGCCCTAGCAAACTAACAGAGACATATTATATTTTTACTTGTTTATTAGTCAGAAAATACAAATATAAACAACAGTTCACTGATTCATTCCTGCATCAGTTGAGAGTATAAAGCAATGATAGTGAGTACCTTGTCTTATTCTTCATCATAAAATTAAAACCTTCGATTTTTTATTATATTAAATTTGATGTCTGATCATTCCAATATACTTTTTGCACATTTGCTTCTTCTGGAGCTCTTTGTTACTACTATTTCTCACTTACAATGACTTATTTCCTCATGTCTATAGGGATTTTTTTAAATTATAAATTCATCTGACTTTAAACATTATCTATGGTATTCTTGAGGCCCCGTTTAAAGTGCATATGTACACGGAGAGTTCATTTGGCTTCTACTTGCCTCCTAGAGGCCACACTAACCAGGGCCATCTCAAATTAAAAACACAGCTTGGCGTGCTTTGGCACCAACAACATAGCTTGAATTCAAGCCACAATCCTGCATGAGTGTAACTTTGTGCTTAGGGACTCTCGGAGGAGGCACTTTTATTTATTTCCTTGTTCTACCAGAGCCAAAGCTAAAACAGGTGCATATCCACATCATCTTGGGGGTAATTTTCTGGTACACCCACTGAGCATGTTGTCTTTTGGGGGTTCCGGGTTTGTATGCAAACTCTGACCTGACCTTCCGATCTGCTGGGGGCCCTAGGCTTTGTTTCCTCGTTCAGTGTACATGTGTCCTATTAAAACCCAGGCTGTAGACCCCCTGCAGTCAGCAAATATCCCAGGTCAACACCAGGTTTGGCTCTTCGCTGAATTCTCTGGAGTCAATCTTTTTATTGTACCTGAACCCAAAGAATTCTATTATCCTCCCTATATTATAAAATGTAGAAGGGGTACATCTTTTCATTTTAGATACTTTCCTGGGCATTTTTAGATGTATATCAGGAAGGGTTCTCTGATCATCTAATCCATTCTATCACAAGAAATAAAAACCCTTTAATGCAAACACACAGTTGGGCCTCACAAAGATCTGTCATAATTTCAAGAGCGTAGCCCCCACATCAGTATTTTGGCAAGTTCCTCAGTTCATTCTAATGCAGCTGGCTTACTCGCTGGGGTTTGTAATCATTGCCTGAGCTGACTGTCATTTATTCATGGTGAAGCTTCCAATTTAAGGACCAAGTGTGGCCATGCCTTTTCTATACAGAGAAAGGGTAATGCAGTAGAGTCGAAAGCTGTTTTGAAGGCATTAAATGCCTGTGTATTTCTGTTGTCTCTGGCTCAACATGACCGCTTCTAAACCAGAGTTACTGCACTCTTAATTAATTGGTACCTTAGGAAATCCTCTTTCTAGCCTCCTATATGTCATAAAAGTGGTTATATGAGTAATGTGTACAGGAAAATTCGGGGGTTTTCAGGGCCTACTGAGATAATTTAAATTAATCCTGAACATTGGGGTTGCAGAAAGTACAAGATTCAGGTTTCAAGAGCCTTGAAAGTTTACTGAAGATGTGAAGGAGTAAAATCCTAATTCCTGAGCAACAGCTGTGATTGGTTTCTGGGACCAACTTACCTTGCTTATGTTCACCAATCAGACAGGGATGTAAAAAGGTCATGTACTTTTTCTAAGTATCACTAATTAGGATTCTTTTAAATAGTTATCCTTTGGGATTTCATGCAGACTGTAAATTAGCAAATGTGACAGTGACTATTCAGTATTGCTAGTGTGTCTCTTTCCTTCCAAATAGATATTTTCTTAATAAGCAGTTTTCCATTTATTTTTTTCAGCAGGCACATGTTATATTTGTGTATTTGCTATTTGCTGGATACTGTGCCAGGCAATGTTACTCCTGCCGTGGCTTTTCATGGCCATTAAATGTTAAATGTTTAAAATACTGTATACAGTTCCTGAAAGGGAAAAGATAAATGTGCTGCAGAACACATTTTAGATCTATGAGAAACCAGTCCTCAAACTCTGCTGAACTACTGTTGTGCAGTGTGCTGTTGGAGAGCTTTGCTGGGGCCCCTGAGCATTACAATCAGTCTTAACATCTATGGGATATTGGGAGAAGAACAGAACAAAGCTCCATGCCAAAGCCCTGTGATAATGAGAGAAGCAAAAAAGTCCCTCCCAGAACCTAGAAAATTATTTCTATGTGTAGAGAACAGAAAGTTGTCAGAGACTTAAGTGGTTTTGAGGTAGTTTTTGAAAAGAGGCACAGTTCATTCCCTTTTCCCTGGCTCATGAGGGATTATAGTATTACAGAACAGTCTTGGATTTGAAACTATGCACAGACTTTCTCCAACAGTAAGAGGCCTACTCAAAGACTCATAACATAGTCAAGTAGAAACACTTTAATTTGAAACGATACCACTCACATGACCTACCGGAAACACCCAACTAGTTATTTCACCAAGGGACTGGCCAGCACTGCTGAACTGAAATGCTCCTTGTGAAAGTGTTCACAATTGTCTTTTGTGGCTTTAAAAAAGCAGTCACATCAATCCACTTGCAAACACTTGGCATGGAGTGAGATTATATATATAATTAGATTATCCCACTTCATTGCTTTTCTTTTTCAAATTTACAAATACCCATCTCTAGCACCTCCCACCCTCTCCAGCATGACAGAGAAGCAGACTTTCCCCCTTTCAGAGGCTTCCTCCTCCCCCTTGAGTTGTTCAAGAACCTTGTAAATTTACCAAAAACCCTTATTCCACATGCTTTTACATATAAGTTTCTTACATATTTTACTGATTATGGGGGTTATGTGATATGCTTGATTTGGGCTAATATGAGAAAATTGGAAACTCTGCTCAGCCCACCAGTGAATTTCATTTTTCCCTTGATGTTGCTTTTGTGGCCACCACACAAAATCACTACTAAAAATTCCCACAGCCCAAAGGCCTTTGCTCACTGTTATGGCCCAGTGCTGGCTCAGCTCCTTGCACAGGCCAAGCTGGTTTACCAAGGGAAGGAGATTCTCTTCCCTTAAGGTTAATCCCTTGAATTCCAAGGTCTTTGCTCCTTAGCCATGGGAACACAGGCAGAACTGTGTTCCTAAAGTAATGCCAAGGCAGTTAGGTAGACCTTTAGGCAATATTCTTTCACCCAGACCTATAACTCCTGACTTGAAGGTGCACCAGGAAGTTGACACTGCTCTGTTCTTCTTCATGAGTTTCCCCTGTGCTAGGAAGGGAAAGTGACATCGCAGAGCCATGGTAATCCATCAGAGAACTGCTAATAACAGTGAGCCTCAAAAAGTATGGGATCAAAACTTAAAGTCTCTTTGGCCTTTGCCAAAGCATACAGAAAAAAGGCCATGTTATTTCTTTCCTCCAGGATAATTATCCTCAGGACAAAGATATTTCAAGGTGGCTTTTCTCCATCTAGTCAGGGAAGTGACTTGAATATTTAAATGGCACTCCTTCCAAAAAAGGGATTTCAAGTCTTCATCTAACTACGTATGGTACTACATATTCATTTGAGTGCTAACTGTAAACTCACATGTTTTTGCAAAGAGCATCACCCTTTTAGTTTCCTTCTAAGTGGTAAAGCAAGGACACTACCAGGGATAAGAACTGCTGCCCTCCATTGGCAAATGCCTTGATTATTTTTCCTGCTTACTTTGAACAAGAGAAGAATGGCTTTTTAAAAAAATATGTATAATGCTCAGTGGTACAGTTCCTGACAGAATGAAAATAACTTATTCATATTTACCCTGAAAGAAAACTTATATATTATCAGAAGTGTCTGCTAATTGAGGCAAAATAAAAAAATTTAGCAGATGTGAATTCTTTTTATCAAATTGTGCAGGCTAATTATTCTCTACCTTTGAAGAAGTGCAAAGGTCAAAAGGCTAATATGTAGCTTAATCAGGAAATTATGTAAATTAGCCCAAATCAGGCATATCACATAACCCCCATAATCAGTAAAATATGTAGTTCACTAGCAAATCAAGTGAAACTTCCAGCCATTTGATCAGTAAAAAAAACAAAAAGAAAGAGAAAATCAGAACATTGGTAGATGTTACATATCAGGCAAAGTTGATTTTAATATTCCAATAAGAAAATTAAATACAGTATTGGCAAAATGACATAAACTTGAGAAATACAAGAACTTGGGGGAAATCACTAGCATGTGAGCACCATAGAGGCAGGGTGCTCTTCTTCATTAACACATTCCTTCACCTAGAATGATACCTGATACATAATAAGTCTTCAATAAACATTTGTACATGAATACTGAGTTAATTTTTGGATCAAAAATGTCATGAGAGAAACATGACAATGCAAGCTTTGAAATGAGAGGACAAAGCTACATGTTAGAATTCCACACATTTCTTTCTCAACTTATTTTATATCCACTACAATGTTAGCAATCTTCTATTCTTTACAAAAAAACCCCACATGAATAGTGCCAAAAAAGAATCTTTATTAAAAATCAATAAATTTGTTGTGTTTACAAAAATATCTACACTAAAGGCAATTGTGCTTTCTTTTAACACTGGTATTATTAAATGCTTCTCTGAAATATTTGGAAACATAGGGTATGCTATTATCAACTCTTCAGAGATGAGAATGAGGCACGAAGAGGTGGAGGGATTTTTCAAGAGTCATTGTGAAGTGAAACTCAAATACAATTGACTTTCTGAGGAAGAGCCCCTCTATTTCAAAGTCATATTTTATTATTACCAAACATTTTCCTTATCATTTCTTGCATTAACACCACTCTACAATGACTTTGTTATGTCTCTACATAGTAGAAAACTCTGTCACTGTTCTTTATTCCTCAAATCTTGCTACCCTTTAAACACATTTCCCTTATATGTCCCCAGATAGAAACATAATACATACAAGAAATAACCTTTATAATGTAGTTATAATTCATCATATTCCAGAGGAATTTAAGTCAGATTTCAGTGTTGACATGCTATGACAAAAGTAGACTGCTATTAAAAAAAACAAGTGGGTGAGAAAATGAAGGCAGAGGGAAGATAAGATGTGGAAGATAAGACGAAAGCAAGGATGATGTGCCGCACAAAATGCAAACTATGAGGTTTGTACATTTAGTCCTTAGCCATGTTTCTAAGCTTTCTAGAAACCAAGACAAACAGGAAAACACAGCCATATGATTCTATATCTAAGAGATAAACCAGTTAAACTGGTCAGGAAAAGCATTCTGAGAGCAAAGAGAAACAGCTTTCATTGATTCCCATGATGAGAATGGTGCAGAATGTTATAAACAACATCCTCAACAACATCTTGAGGCGCCACATGGACATTTTTTTGACACCTTCAGTAGGAGGGCTCACCACCAAAGACAAATTCAATAAAGCAGAGGGGGGCAGGGGGATGAGAGCAACAAATGATGAGGTCCAGGACGGAGACCCGTGGATTAATCCAGAAATTGAATTTTTAGCATGTTTAGAAGAGCAGAAAGGCCATAAATCCTTCTGCCAATCTGCACAAATGTTATTTTATGAGCTTTTGATATGAACTAAGAGCTGTGTGTTCAAAATTCTATTCTCTGATCAGAACCAAGAATGTAACTATTTGGTGCTATTAGATCCAGATGAGAACAAAATCACAGGCAAGAACCCATACAAAATAAAACTGTGGAGCCCTTGTTCAAAATTATTAAGAATTTCAATTCTGACTAGAGCAGAATATTGAACCAAGCACAAAGCCCTTCTGAAGGCAGGTCCTGTGTGACTGCACTGGTCACGCACCTGTGAAGCTAGCTCTAGCCATATGCTTTAACAGCCCATCAAGTTATTCTAAGATGCCCTTGGGTGCCCTGAAAGAATTCCCTCCTTCCCACAGAGCTTCCCTCTTCCCACTGGGAAATCCAAAATTCTCCCACTCTAACTCAAAGATGAATCAACCATTATGACACCCAGAGCTCAATGACACAAACACGGCAACATTTTAAGCCTGGACAATTATAAAAATAGATATTATCAAATGCCTAGTTTGGCCATTTAAAACACATACTATGTAAGTGCATGTATGTGTAAAGTATCTATAAAATGTTTCCCCTTGAGCAATGAAACCTCCCTGTATATGTTACAAAATAAACTTACTTATGTATCCTAGGTAAACAGATAAGATACTTTCCTGAATGGAGTTAATTATAATCCAGTTAATATTAGAAGATGTCTAACCTTTCATGATGACTCTATTTTTGAGGTTCTTCCTTCTAGCAACTAATAGGAAGCAGGGTTTCAGTGCTACATTGTTACATTGTGAATAGAGTCTCTGCATTCTAAGTAAAAGGAGGTAGCGTCTTTCATTCTGCTTAAAGAGAGAGGGAACATGCATTATTATTATTACTCTAGGTTGCATTACACCTCCTAGAATACAGGATATATTATACCTTTCTCAAATGGCTTAAACAAATATTTTTTTAACTCTCTAATTATAGGAAGACCAGAAGTAGGGCACACACTGGGTTGATTCACTAACTCAAAGATGTCATCAAAGACTCAGAATTTTCTGTCTTTCTGCTCTGCTCTCCTTGTGTTGTCTTCCTCCTCAGGCCACTAGTGAGATGGCTACCAACTTTTATTCCCAGAAACACAAGTAGATACAGTAGTATGCTGAGGAAACAGAATTGCCATGATCAGCTGGGATGGGAAAGATGCTGGACAGTCAATTGCAGTGGTCTCTACCTGGGCCCTGGGCCATGCCTAACAGATCACGTTTGGAATAAGACCGAATAAGAACCAATCCAAAGGCATGGTTGGACCACTGAGATTCTTGTTCTCAAAAATTTTAAATAGAGGCATAGAACCAAAGGGAGTGGAGAGTAAGCTCATATTAATGGCAGAGTGCTAGATTAAAATTCCTTGAACTTGAGCTGCTGAGGTCCTCAGAGCCACCTGAGCTCACCTTTCCTAGATCCTGGTGGTTCTATTTTTCTTTGATTTCCATAAGACTCACTGTAATAACCTCTCATTACTTAAGCTAATAGGTAGTATAATTTCCTTGTAAATAAAATGCTGTTTAAGATTGTCTTACTGGAAATTAAGATCCTAGAATCTGGAGGGGGAAAAAAGATGGTGGAGTAGGAAGGCAAGGTGAAAACCTTCCACACATACATCAAGGAAGCAACTACAGCAAATACAAGTAACCCTGAAAATAACCTGAAGACTGTGGAACAGACCACCTACATCTGGTGAAGAAAAGATGACCACCCACAGAAGGGTAAAGTGGCAGACCCATGACCGAGCAGGACTCATCCCTTCCTCCATCCCAGCCCACAGACAGAAGAGGGAAAAAGTAGAGAGGGGATAGGCACTCAGGAATGCTTCATTCTTGGCCCTGGAGATCTGCTCTGGGAACATGAGTCTACATAGCATCAGGTTTTGATGATTAGCGGGGCTAGACATGAGGAAGAGTTGGAACACTCTGGGATTCTGAGAGTCCAGCTGCTTGTGGAGGACAGGAATGCTCTGCTGGTCCACTGAGACAGCAGTTTGAAAGATTTACCAGCAGAAGGAAGGAGGGTGCCAGAGGGGTGAGGGCTATGCAGAGCCCTTCTCCACAGAAGAAAGGGCAGGTAGACCACACCTCCCAAGACCTCCCTTGGCCCAACAGGTCAGACACAGGCAGGAACCCCAAACTCTCCATCCTCCTTGTTAGCAGCTCAGCCCCAAGGCACTTCCCTGCACACTTGCTTGCTTACCCCCCTGCATACTCGGCCCAGCAGCATCAAAGTTTGCTGCCTGGAAGGCAGAGACACTGTTGCCTAGCAAGCAGAGGGAACTTTTCCAGTTTTCTTGGCCCTATCACAGCCCACCTGGGGAGGTGCCTGCAGGAGCCCAATCTGACCACTCCTTCCTCCTTGCCAGCACACTCTGGTGCCACCATGCGACCTTCAGCCCAGCAGCACCACTACTGCTGCAAGGCAAGACAATACCAGCAGAAGTGTCCCTGCTCTGCCCACAAAGGGCCAGCTAAGGCAAACTACCATCCTCAGCAGACAGATAGACCACTGACAGCAGACAGAGAGGCAACCCTGCCCGTAGCCCACCAACCACAACTAGGGCTCCACTGCAAAGCAGAGCTAAGCACTGGAGAATAAAGAGTCTCAAGCTTCTGGGCATCACAGAATGCCTTCTTCATAAAGCCATTACTCTGTAGACCAGGAAGCATAGTGAATCTATCTAACACAAAGAAAGAAACATAGAAACCCTGAAAAAATGAGGAGGTAAAGGAATATGTTCTGAACAAAAATACAGGATAAGACACCACAAAGAGGGCTAAATGAAATGGAGATCACCATTCTTCTTGATAAAGATTTCAAAGCAACAGTAATAAATATGCTCAATAATCTGCTGAAAGTATTGATTACCTTAGGGAAGACTTCAACAAAGAAATAGAAGAGTTAAAAAAGGGCCACTCAGAGCTGAAGAATAAAGTAACAAATGAAATGTACAATGGTGGGAATGAATAATAGATAACTGCAAGTAAAGGAGATAATCAATGAGATGGAAATTAGAGAGCAGGAAAACAATGAAGCCAAGGAACAGAGAGAAAAAATAATCTCTAGAAATGAGAGGATGCTAAGAGAGTTGTGTGACAGCTCTAAAAGAAACAATATTCACATAATAGGAGTATCAGAAGGAGAAGAGAGATTCAAAGGGACAGAAACTCTCCTTGAAGAAGAAATAATTCTGAAAACATTCCCTATCTGGGAAAAAAATAGATAACTCAAGTCCTGGAAGTGCAGAGAGTCCCTAACAAAAGGAAATCCAGGAAAACTACACTAAGACATATCATAATTAAAATGACAAAGATTAAGGATAAGGAGAAGGTATTGAAAGCAGCTGAAGAGAGAAAAAGATTACTTTTAAGGGAAACCCCATCAGGCTATCAGCAGACTTCTCAGCAGATATTGTACAGGTCAGAAGGGAGTGGCATGAAATATTTAATGTATTGAAACAGAAGGACTTTCAACCAAAAATCCTCTACCCAGCAAGATAATCATTCAAATTTGAAAGACTTAAACATTTCCCAAATAAACAAACACTGAAGGAATTTACAACCACTAAACTGGCCTTACAGTGTATGTTAAAGGGCTGCTGTAAATGGGAATGTTCTTAAGCATAAATAGTTATCACCAGTGAAAATAAACCCACAGCAAAGACAGTATACCAATTACTTAACAAGAAAGTATGAAATTAAAACAAAACAAAAGTAGTAAAACAAACTATACACAAAATCAGTCAAGGGATACACAAAAACTGCAGATTATAGTATCTAATACATAAAGTGTGGAGGAGGAAGAAGAATAAAAAAGTAGTTTTAGACTGTGTTTGAAACAGAACAATCATCAACTTATTATAGACTTGTATAGTTATGGTAACCACAAATCTAGAGCCTATAATAGATACACAAAAATTTATAAAGAGAAATCCAAGCACAATACTAAATAAATCCATTAAATAACAAGAGAAGAGTATAAGAGAGGAAGAAAGGAACAGAGAGGAGCTATAAAAACAACCAGAAAACAATTGATAAATGGCAATAAGTACATACCTATCAATAATTCCCTTCAATGTAAATGGATTGAGTGCCAACCAAAAGCATAGGGAGGCAGAGCGGATGAAGAAACAAGATCCATCTATATGCTGCCCACAAGGCACTCATTTCAGATCCAAAGGCATACACAGAGTGAAAGTGAAGGGATGGAAAAAATAATTCATGCAAATAATAGGGAGGAAAAATAAGGAGTAGCAAAACTTATATCAGACAAAATAGACTTCAAAACAAAGTAATAAGAGATAAAGAACATTACATAATGATAAGGGGTCAGTCCAACAAGAGGATATAACCATTATAAATATCTATGTACCCAACATAAGATCACCTTCACAGGTAAAACAATTGCTAACAGAACTAAAGGGGAAAACAGATGGCAACATATTCATTTTAGGAGACTATAACACACCATTCACATCAATAAACAGATCAACTAGACAGAAAATGAATAAGGAAACAGAGGCACAGAACAATACATTAGATCAGGTGGACCTAACTGATACCTATAGAACATTCCACCCTAAAGCAGTAGGATACACATTTTTCTTAAGTGCATGGGATGCTCTCCACACTAGATCACCTACTAGGCCACAAAAAGAGCCTCAATAAATTCAAAAGGATTGAAATTGTATCAAGCAACTTCTCAGACTACAATAGTATGAAACTTGAAATAAATTACACACACAAAAAAACAAGAAAGCCCAAAAATACATGGAGTCTGTTTAGACTTCTTCTGTTTAGACATGCTTCTAAATAAGCAATGGATCATGAACAAGTCAAAACAGAAACCAAGCAATACATAGAGACAAAAAAAAAGTTCAAAATTTGTGGGACACTGAGAAGGCAGCTCTTAGAGGGAAGTACATAGCAATACAGGCCTACCTCAAGACACAAGAACAATCCCAAATAAATAGTCTTAACTCACAGTTAAAGAAATTATAAAAAGAAGAACAAATGAAACCCCAAATTAGTAGAAGGAGGGACATAATAACAGAGCAGAAACAAATAAAATAGAAAAGAATATAACAATAGAAAAAAATCAGTGAAACCAAGAGCTGGTTCTTTGAGAAGATAAACAAAATAGGCAAACCCCTAGCCAGACTTATCAAGAAAAAAAGAGAAAATACACAAATAAACAGAATAAGAAACATTAAGGGAATAGTCACAATGGATACCACAGAAATACAAAGAATTATTAGAGAATTCTATGAAAAATTATTATACCAATAAAGTAGACAACCTAGAAGAAATGAACAAATTCCTAGAATAATACTACTTTCCAAGATTGACCCAGGAAGAAACAGAAAATCTGAACAGACCAATTACCACCAACAAAACTGAACTGGTAATCAAAAACTCCCAACAAACAAAAATCCAGGACAAGATGGGTTCACAGAGGAGTTCTGCCAAACATTTAAAGAAGAGCTAATACTCATCCTTCTTAAAGTATTACAAAAGGTAGGAGGGAATACTTTCATACTCATTCTATAAAGCCAGCATCACCCTAATAACAAAAACAAAGACATTACAAAAAAAAGAAAATTATAGACCAATATCCATGATAAATATAGATGTAAAAATCTTTAACAAAATATTAGCAAACTGAATTCAAAAATATATCAAAAAGATCATCCATCATGACCAAGTGGGATTTATTCAAGGGTTGCAAGGATGTTATTCATAAATCAATCAATGTCATAAACCACATTAACAAAAACAAGGATAAAAACCACTATTGACTAAATAGATGCTGAAAAAGCTTGACAAAATTCAACATCCATTCATGGTAAAAACTCTCAATAAAATGGGTATAGAGGGAATGTACTAAGACATAACAAAAGCCATATACAACAAACCCACAGCTAACGTCATACTCAATGGCAAAAAACTGAAAGCTTTTCCTCTAAGATTAGGAAAAAGACAAGGATGTCCACTCCCACCACTTTTATTCAACAGAGTACTGGAGGTGCTAGCCATGGCAATCAGACAACACAAAGAGATAAAAGGCATCCAAACTGGTAAGGAAGAAGCAAAACTGTCACTATTTGCAAATGACATGATATTTTATATAGAAAACCCTAAAGATTCCACAAAAAACTATTAGAACAAATATCTGGATTCAGCAAAGTTCCAGCATACAAAATTAATACATGGAAATCTGTTGTGTTCCTATATAAGAACAATGAACCAGCAGAAAGAGAATTCAGGAAAACAATTCTATTTACAATTGCATCAGAAAGAATAAAATACCTAGGAAAAAACCTAACTGAGGTGAAAGACCTGTACTCTGAAAACTATAAGATGCTCATCAGAGAAATTAAAGAGGGCACCAAAAATGGAACTCTATCCCATGCTCATGCATAGGAAGAATTAATAGTGTCAAAATGGCCATCCTGCCCAAAGCAATTTCAATGCAATTCTATCAAAATACCAATAGCATTGTTCAATGAACTAGAGCAACTATTCCTAAAATTCATATGGAACCGCAAAAGACCCCAAATAGATAAAGTCATCCTGAGAAGGAAGATCAAAGGTGGTGGTATTATGCTCCCTGACTTGAAGCTACACTACAACACCATGGTAATCAAAACAGTAAACAAAGGGTACTGAACCATAGATCAATGGAATGGAATAGAAAGCCCAGATGTAAACCCATGCATATATGGTCACTTAATATATGATAAAGGAGCTATAAATATACAATGGGGAAAAGACAGTCTCTTCAATAACTGGTGTTGGGAAAACTGGACAGCTACATGTAAGAGAATGAAACTGGATTACTGTCTAACTTCATACACAAAAGTAAACCTGAAATGGATCAAAGACCTAAATATAAAACATGAAATCATAAAACTCTTAAAAGAAAACATAGGCAAAAATCTCTTGAATATAAGCATGAGCAGTTTCTTTCTGGAAACATTTCCCAGGTAAAGGAAGCAAAATGAAAAATGAACAAGTGGGACAATATCAATCTGAAAAGCTTCTGTACAGCAAAGGACACCATCAGCAGAACAAAAAGACATCCTACAGTATGGGAGAATATATTCATAAATGACATATCCGATAAGGGGTTGATATCCAAAATATATAAAGAACTCATATGCCTCAACATCAAAACACCAAATAATCCTATTAAAAAATGGATGGAGGACCTAAACAGACATATCTCCAAGGAAGAAATACAGATGGCCAACAGGCACATGAGAAGATCCTCCATGTCGCTAATCATCAGGGAAATGCAAATCAAAACTATAGTGAGATACCATTTCACACCAGTTAGAATGGACACTATTCAAAAGGCAAGAAATAACAAGAGGTAAGGATGTGGAGAAATGGTAACCCTCCTACACTGTTGGTGGGAACGTCAATTGGTGCAGCCTCTGTGGAAAGCAGTATGGAGGTTCCTCAAAAATCTAAAAATAGAAATACCATATGACCCAGTAATTCCACTTTTAGGAATTTACCTAAAGAAAACGCAACTCCTGCTTTGAAAAGATATATGCACCCCTATATTTATTGCCACATCACTTACAATAACCAAACTATGGAAGCAACCAAGTGAATGGCAACAGATGACTGGATAAAGAAGATGTGGTACATACACACAATGGAATATTATTCAGCCATTAATAAAAAAAGAAACCCTGCTATTTGCAACACAAGGGATGGACCTAGAGGGTATTATGCTAAGTGAAATAATCCAGATAGAGGAAAACAAATGCCATATGATTTCACTTATTTGTGGACTCTAAAAACGATACAAACAAAATGAAAAAAAATAGCAGTGAACTCATAGACACTGAGAAGTGAGTGGCGGTCACCATGGGGGAGGGACTGGGGTGGGTGGGTGGGGAGGATGAGGGGGATTAGGGCACAAAAATTCTCAGTCATAATATAAATTGGTCATGGGAATGGCAATACAGCATGGAGAATACAGCCAATGATTCTGTAGCATCTTCTTGTGTTGACAGATAGTAACTGCACCAGTTGGAGTGAAGATTTAATGATATGGGTAACTGTTTAACCACTGTGTTGTATACTTGAAACCAATATAAGATTATATACCATGATACTTCAATTAAAAAAAAAGATTCTAGAATCCACACTACCTTATGGTCATACCATGGTACAGCTTCTGTCTGAGTTTCCAATTTAGTGTAACTAACTGTCCTAAGGGATTTCCTGGGACCCAGGCCTTTCGATACTTAAAACGGGGACCACTGGTCAACCCAACTTCAAAAGGGGTCTACACCAGATTCATAAAGCACCTCTAATATCTGGTGTCTGTTAACGTTTGAGAGAAAATCAACTACAAACTACCTTATATCCTTACTTCCTGACTTTTCTACAGTTTTAAGGTACAGAACATCACAGTTATGTTCCGTCCAGTTCCCAGCATGGCATAAAACTCACAATAGTAGTTCAATAGGCATTGAGAAAATAATTCCCAAATGAGTACCATTACCCCTAACACAGGGGGTAGGCTTTCCTAAATAAAATGTGCCACTATGTTAAGTTCAAAAACCATTCTCTGAAATGAAAAGAACACCCGTACAGAGGCCCAGCACACCTGAAAGCATCCCTTCACACAGGAAGAGTCATCCTTGGTGTGGTCCAGGCTTGGCTGAGGAATAAAATAATCAGGATTAATAATACATTGCATTTCCTCCTGAAATACAATAAAAGGCTTCTTGTTGCCTTAAACGACCACAGGGAGGAAAAATATGACAACATTAAGCAAGGAGAGTTAAGCTGTCCAGAGAAATATCCTAAAAGTATAGTACAAAATGACAAGAAAATGGTATTCAACAACCAATGCCTCTTAAGCCATATTTTCTCCCTGTCTTTAAGAGCATAATCAGGAATATGACAAAACAAAATTTACTCTCTTTCCTCACAGATATGAAAAGACATCTTATTTGCAGCTATTGTAGAAAAAGCACCAAGTTAGTGAAGAGAAAAACCAATTTCACCCGATGCTGTGGGCAAACTAGCAGAAACCCATTAGATTAAGTAGTAATCTCAGAAAAAGGCCCATGCATTTCTCTACTTATCATTTTACATCAGAATTAGCATGGTATTCAAATCTCAATTTTTTTTTTATGGAAAGCAACTCTAATCTCATTAGGACTAGTTTTCCTTTCAAGAGTCCATATCCCTGAGTAGGACATATACTCACTGATGACAATTTCATTCATTTTCATAGCATCTTCCCCACCTAAAAATCCAACCTGTTGGGCCCCAGGAAATATCTGTTAGACAAATATGTGAAGGAAATGTGTAAAGGGGGAAGAAAGTACTAGTTAGATTAAGGAAGTTGTTAATATCAAAACTTAAACTTTTGTGTCAAATGTTCAAATAAAAATTAATTTGAAACATTTCTGCCTGAAGACATGTATATGTACATGTACATTTCTGTCTCACGTCTTTCCAGATAAGATATGAGGCAATTAGTAAAAGGAAGACAAAATAAATTAACAAGATTTTTAATAGGGTACAGGAAGAGAAATGTAAATATTCAAAATATAGCAGTAAGTCAAGTGGTTGTGACTGAGTGAAAAGACCAACTACAATCTTCCTGACAAACAGGACTAAGAGGAAAATGTGATAAGACACATAAGTCATTTTGATGTGAGAAGAGGAAACACACTACATTCCCCAGGAAGATAAAGCTTTTCCTAGAACCAAACTCTGATAGAAATTTCCCATGTACAGAAGGAGAAGGGATCACTTAGTGACACAATGGACAATATCTTTACAATTGCAGGACAAATGTAGAAACATCTCAAAAGGTGGCACCTGGTGAGGTTCAAGCAACAGTTAAAATAGTCACCTTACTAAGAAAAAATTTAGGTTCATGTAACTTAGTCTATAAGTAAGCATACAGAATGAGAAATCAATAAAGGGACACATTATCTTGCATAGATTTTCCTATATTATTAAAAATTTATAATAATAGTCAAAAGTAACAACAATTTAAACAAACACACACATACATGCATTTGCTATATACCTGATTCCGGGATAAGTCCTTTACCAGTATTGTCTCATTAGCATTTGCAACAACACTATCTTGTTAAATATTTCTGATGTTTAGCAAGAAGAAAATTGAGACTCAGAAAAGTAAAGGAACTTTGTCCAAGAGACTTGTCACACAGCAAAGTCAGAATTAAATCTCAGGATTTGCTGACTCCAAACTATTATAATCATAGCCTCTGTACCTTCCTGCTTCCCTTAGTAACATAATTAGGCCTGAAATCCACTTGTTTTTTCATGTAAATTTTGGACCAACAGACTCAAATATGCATTTTTTAAAATAGAAGATGAATTAAAGTTTTGAAAGTGTATTTAGAAAAGTGATGATTATATAGCCTTAATATTCTATAACTTACTGTCTACTGCACTTAGAGGCCATGTGGAAGACATCATACTTAAGAAATTACTTGAAGGAACTTGTCATGGACCACAGCTTCCTTGTTAGAATGAACCTAGAAATAATTCTGGAAATAAGAAATATTCACCTAGAGCTCCAGGCAGCTTATTGGTTGAACTGCTATGCAAAGGGATGATTACGAAGTTCCATTCAGAAAAGGACCCAGTGTCTATAAAATTTTAACCATTTCTGCAATAAGAAATAGACCTTTCAGATGTCCTCCACATCACTTCTAACCAATGTCATGCCATAAAGTAATGGTGGTCCCTTGATTATATCATGATTGGTCCTAAAAGCCAAAGCTCCCACTGGAATTTGCTATCCTCAAGTTTGACGGTTGCTCTGCTTCCCAAAAGTAATAAAAATATTCATAGTAAGATGTAGACTTCATATTCATGATTAACTTCTTCTGATTTTTTTCCAGCTTTATTGAGATATAACTGACATATAATATTCTGCAAGTTGAAGGCATATGTGTTCATGTGATACAGTTACCTATTGTGAAATGGCTACCATAGTAGGGCTAGCTAACAACATATCCATCACCTCAGATAATTAACATTTCTTTTCTGTGGGAAGCACATTTAAGATCTAATATCTTAGTAACTTTCAAGTATACAATACAGTATTATTAACATGCTATACATTACATTCCCCAGAACTTATTCCTCTTACAACTTGAAGTTCGTACTCTTTGACTATTATCTCCCCATTTCCCCCACCTTCCAGCCCCTGGCAACCGACATTCTACTGTTTCTATGTGTTTGGTTTTTTTAGATTCCATATGTGAGATCAAACAGTATTCATTTTTCCCTGCCTGACTTATTTCACTTAGCATAATGCCCTCAAGGCCCATCCATGTTGTTGCAAATGGCAGGACTTCCTTCTTTCTCGTGGCTGAATGATATTCCATTGTATGTATGTATGTATGTATGTGTGTGTGTATGTATACACACACACCACGTTCTCTTTATTCATCCACTAACAGATGCTAGGCTATTTCCATGTTTTGGATATTATGAATAATGCTGCAGTAAACATGTGAGTGCAAATATGTCTTCACAATCCTGATTTCATTTCTTTTGGAAATATAGCCAGACATAGGATTGCTGGATCATACGGTAGCCCTATTTTTAATTTTTTGAGAAACTTCCATACTATTTTCCATAGTGGCTGCGCTGATTTATACTCCCATCAACAGTGCATTAGAGTTTCCTTTTCTTCACAACCTTGCCAACATTTCTCGTCTTTTTGATACTAGCCATTCTAACAGGTGTGAAGTGATAGATACCTCACTGTGGCTTTGATTTGCATTTCCCTGATGACTAGTGATGTTTCATATACTTGTTGGCCATCTGTATGTCTATGCACAGTTGCTAGCCATCTGCCAAAGCTCATTCATGCCACCATCAGGAGCATGCACAGAGAGCCAGCCACAGGGTGTGGGGGGGTGTGTGCATGAAGCACAGAGAGCACCAGGGGTGCCCCAGCCATTTGGGGGAATCTGTGGGCAAGGTGTGCCCAGCAGCGAGCAGCTGGGCTTCTTGATGGTGTTCACGAGGCAGTTAGTAGGACCTGCTGCCTGTAATGCCCTCTGAGACCCCCACCTGCACTCTCCCAGCCTCTTCCCACCCCTCAGTCATTCAGCTCATGACAGTACTCTGGAAGGGGTAAAAGAGAAATGGCCTCCCTGGCAGCACCCTGCATACCTGCAAACCCAGGCACTTACTCACATGTTCTCACTTTCCCCCACAGAGGAAGTCATGGCCAAGAATCTCTCTCTTGGCACTGAAATGTCCTGCCTTGGGGATATCTGGGGAGACACCATAAAGTCAAACTGCATCTTTTGCTCTCTTGAATGCGTCCAAACTACTATATATATATATATATATATATATATATATATATATATTTTTTTTTTTTTTTTGCTCCAACGGTGTGCTGGGACTTCTCTGCTGAAAATGTGGGCTTCTACAAAGGCTCTCCTGCCTGCAGGTGACTGTCTAAGACAGTGTTTTGCAGGGGCTGCTGGGCCACAACAGAGGGGCTGCAGCTGGTTCCTGAGCCACTACAGGGTCCACCGCCTGGGCTGAGGTCTGTCCATCCATACTTGTGGGCAAAACTCCTCCCAGGCCCCGTGATGTATGGTGCTGGACCCCACAGCTCCCATAAACTCTTGTCCATGTATAGATGCTAAATTGTTGCCGAGGGAAGGACACGAAGAATGGACATTTTATTCATTTAATGCTGCTGACACCACTCTAATTTCTGACTTCTTAAGCTTATTTTTGTTTTGTTTTGGTTTCTTAACAATTTTTTGTTAATTTAATGGCTAGGAGAACAAAGACTTTTTAAAAATAATATGGAATACTAATAGCTTTGAAAATTCTCAATACTTCATTATAAATATAAGAGACATTTTTCAAGGACAGCAATTAGATTTAAGAATGCCTTTTATTAATGAAAGATATTTGAAAACTCTAGTGTCCAAATTCCATCTGAATCCCTCACCTGAGTCCACTTGTGAATGGATATAAGCAGGAATGAGCACAGTTACATTTAGGGGAAGCGTGAAAAGGAAATGATGGCTTTTGATGCCACCTCTGGGAGACTACAAAAGCTGCAGTTTTTTCATTTTCAAAATATTGTCCATCATACTTATTCCCATTTCCTGGGGAGAACTTTACTGGGACCACCAGCCATGATATCCCCTCAGTCACCAGCCCCAGCTACAGAAGTGGGCCATGAACAAGTCAGGCCAGCCACAGCACTGCATGCCTCTGGACCCCAACAGGAGTCCTCTTTGGACTATTTTAATAATGGACACTAGGAAAAAAGACTGTCCTTACCCTCCTAGACAGAACAGTATAACCGTATGAGCTAAGGGCTTTCAGGGACCATCTTTTTTGTTACATAGAAAAAAGGCAAATGCAAAGTAAAAGAGAATGACACCAATATGCAAAGAGGAACAGAAATAAGAAGATAAAGATAACCCTGAGCCCCTTGATTTAACCATCCATCCATGCCTGCAGTCTACCACTGGACTTCCCTGATAGAGGAATTTTAGTTAATGTGAGTGGATCTTACAATATTGATTCCATGGATGAACCTAAAGAAGGCTAACTCCAAAGTAATTGAAATCACAAGCCCCTAAGTTAGAGGTATTAGTGATATTTCCCCTGATTTATCTCACAACATGATTTTGAATAAATGTTTATATACTGATGAAAGCTGTACTTACATACTTACTGGAGACATAGAATCTACATAAAATTTAGAAATCAGGTACTACAGGAGATAATACAAATAAAGTTGCCCACCGGATGTTACATCAATCTCATCCTTCCCTCTCTGGCTTCTTCTGTGTGAAAAAGGTCACAGCTCAGAAATCTGTGCTCTCTTGATTTAAAGCCACTAGAAGATTTAAACCCTAAACTGTAAGCCTGGTGTTTTGAATTATCAGACTACTGGCTATTAGATCTGTTCAACTTTGTGCATTGTCAGGATGTGAAATTATAACCGCAACTGTGGTGGTTAAATACACATCAGATATAACTGCGGAGCACATCTTCTGCCAAGCCTCCTCTCTGCAGGAGACAGAGTAAGTAACAGAAATGACTGGAGGGCTGGGGATGGCACTAAGCTCCACTTGACTTCATTATTAACTATAGAACCAAAAGCGACAAAAATTCTTAAATTCTCTCACTATTCCACATAGATAAAAAGGCTGTCAACTGCCAGTATAGCTAGCAAATGTTTTTAATAACACAGATATTTTCCAATGCTGAAAAGCATATAGAAAACTTGTATCCCTAGATAAATCTTTTAAATAATAAAACTATCACACACATAGTAAAACATTTCATGCAATTCAGAAAGACATAGATGAGATGTATAATTCTCTCTCCTCAAATCCCTCTCCTCTCAAAATCTATTAACAATAGCTTTTTTATGCATCCTTCCAAAACAAAGTTATAATTGACTAGCACATGTGTGCCTGTGTATATATCTTTCTATTTATATAAATAAGATCATTCACACTATTTAGTATTTTTTCTTTTTACTTAATTTTATATCTTGAAGAACATTCATAGCAGCACAGAGATTTACTTCATTCTTTTTAACAGCTGCTTCATAGAACCATGATTTATTTAGCCCTGTTTATCCCGTTGATACACGTTTGTTTGTTTCTAGGATTTTCTGCTATTGCAAATAATGCTACAGCATCTATGTATATGTGTGTATGATATGCACATACATATGTATACACAGGTACATATATATCACAAATACACATATATAACACACACACACACAATTGATACTTGAACAACATGGGGGTTAGGGGTACTCACCCAACAGCCTGTCCCACCCCAGCACAGTCATAATCTACATATAATTTTTGACTCTGCAAAAACTTTACTAATAGCCTACTGTTGATTTTATGATAGTAAATAATAAGATAAATTAGTATCTACATACACACTATGTATTCATGACATCCTTTTCTTAATTTTTTGCTGTTTCTAGGCTAAGTTTTGACTGTTCTTTCAAATTATCACAAATCTCCAATATACTTATATCTCCAATATATTTACTGAAATTTTATGTCCAATATATTTATTGAAAAAATCCACATATAGGTGGATCCATGCAATTCAAACCTGTGTTGTTCAAGGGTCAACTGTATATAGCAAATACACCCTTGTAGGTATTCTTTCCCCATGGTAAAATCTGCTCTGCTTCTTAATTCACAAAGCAAAATGCAATTAACAAGGCTGCTATGTGCTAATGGTCCTTGGAATGAAGGTGGTACACCCTGAAAATGCAAAAAATAACCATTAATTTCTTAAAGAGTTTTTATTTGAGAAGAGTTGTCACTGAGTTTTGTCCTAGAGAGTGAAGTACAATGAACCCTTTCCCTTAGGTCCTAACTATTTCATGCTTTTGTCTATACTCTCAGATTTAATCATCAGTTCATCAAGTTTTCTTATTTTGCAGAAAAATATTAACAGTAAAAATAGAAACAATATTAACACCATTTCCATACTGAAACAACACATTGTGGTATATTTATGTATTTTACTGGAAAAGGACAGTTATTATTTTTCATCAGCCTGTGTAGTCCTTCTAAGAAAGTTGCACTCAGTCTCTACTCAGGGGCATCTATAAGCCACATCTGTGCGTGCATACTTATCTCAATCCATATGTATACAGAATACACAGTCTATTTTCTCATGAACCTGGTTCTTGACTTTCTTGAAGCAAAAGTCACTTTGTAATCACCAAAATTGTACCTCTAAATGTGAGAAAACACATGCTTTTGATACACACTCATTTAGCTTTGCATAAGGACTTAGAAGCCCCCAGATCATCTATGTAGTCATACAACCTTGAAATTGAACTTCAGAAGTTGTTAACTAGGCTCCATCCCTAGAAGTATATCTCACAGTACATTAATTATGCCATTCCACAGTGCATTCCTTGTGAACTATGAAAATAGGGAAAAGGGAAATCATTTCCACAAGGTTTCCTCACCAAGAAACTATTAAGGACACCTCCAAGTTAGTTTGCCACTCACTGAGCCGCTTGTTGCTGTGAGTTACCACTTTCTCTGATGCATTTATACCTGGACGAAGAATTTAAGACACCAATGAGGGGAACTACCGCTGACTACAAATGAATAATACAGGCAAATAGATTCCAGTATAAAGTCATTTTTGAACCATAGCAAAAGACCTAAATTTGTATTTCATTTCCTTTTCTTTTTTTTCTTTTTGAAGGCAGTTTTGCTATTCCAACTTTAGTGATTCTATTGGAAACAATTATTTTTTTTACTGAATCTTCAAAATAATGTATTCAGTCACTGTAACGTTTTTCTACTGAAGAGATTGTTAAACACACATGAAATTAATTATTCCAGAAAAAGAGAAATTGAAACACAGATAATATTTTTATTAATACTAAATTATCTTTTGGTGTGTGTGCGGGTGTGAGAGTGTGTGTGTGTGTGTGTGTGTGTGTGTGTGTGTGTGCACATGCATGTGCATCAATTACAAGAGAAGCAGAAACAGTTGATGGGAAGGTACATAAAGGGACTTAGAGCAAAATAAAATATAGGCTGCCTATCCATCCTGTCCACATACCAAAAGGCTTTACTCTATAGGTCCTTAAACAACCACCACTAAAATGGCCTTCAGTGAGGAGCACAACATCATGTAAGTTGGTATGTTTGTGTTTTTATCTGGTTCTTATGAAGATTATAAATGATAGCAGGAAATTTTAAAAGTTAGAAGAGCTTTTGTTAGTTAGTTTTTAAAGCTTTTGAAGAATCACATCTCAGGGGTAAACACTGTTAACATTCAATGTATTTTGTATTCAGTGACTAAAATTGAATGAGAATTCTTCAAACCCTTGATACATATTGCCAGAATCCCCTTTAAAAGGCTACAACAATCTGCATTCTCACCAACAGTCTATCCAAATGTCCATTTCTCTGAACCACTGGGGATATTAATGGATTTGCTCATACTGAGAGGTTAAATTTTTTTATTTTGCCAAATCTTTTTATCCAATTCCAGGGTCACTAAAGGGCCAGGGAGTGAATATTTTAGGCTTCCTGGCCCATACAGTCTATTGCTAGTAACCAACTCTGCTATTGCAGCTCAAAAGAAGCCATAGCTACTTGTAAACAGATGGGCAGTCTGTGTTCCACTAAAGCTTTATTTACAAAAACAGGCTGCTGGCAGATTTTGTCTGTAGGCCACAGTTTGCCAGCCTCTCTCAAAACTATGTAGTCATGATTCTTAAAAACAAACTTTTGATGATTCTTAGAAAGAAATGTACAGGGAATTGTAGTCTGTGTGTGTGTGTTACTGTAATACCTACAAACAAGTTCATTAATCTTAAGAGAATAAAAAAAGGAAAAGCATCTTAAAATTGACAATGTAGAGACTCTAACTTCCAAAAAATCATCCAGTCTCATCATTATGATAGCTAAAGCTCTTAGAGCACTTTATAAATTTACAAAGAGCTTACAAAGCATTTCTCATTTGTCACGTCCCTTGATCTTCAAACATTATGAAGTAGCTACGATTATCTCAATTTTACAGATGAGGAAACTGAGGCTCACTTTACTAGCTGTGAGACTCAAGGCCAAAGGTAAAATGTTACTGCAGTTGCTGTTAAGTTGCACCAGCACCGCAGTGCCTCTGACCGCACACCAGCCGGGTTCAAGTACATACACACATGGCCTCTGCTTTTCACGTAAACTGTTTTCTCTTTAAGACGTGGAGATTTTGTCAGCGGGAATGGGTGGTAATTAGTAAGATAAGAGAGTGATCTTGTATTCTAGTCCACTAATGTCTGTTTTGTGCCAGAATTGTCCCTGTGGTACTGAGCCAGAAAGAATGAAGCAACTATAAATGTCTAGGCAAAGGCCTGAAAATTAAATTCACAAGAAATAAAATCAATAATTAGGGAAACTGTGAACAGAATTTGAAGATATAGGCACAAATTCTGAGTTTATGCAGCAGTAAAGACAGGTTCAGATATCCCAACAGCAAAAGAGAACTGCAATTTTTTTCCTTTAAAGAATAAAAGATACCAACAGAGGCGCTAAAACATATTGAAAGAAAGAGGTGGATAATTTTTCTTTAACTAGAGTCAGGGTTATTCTGTGACCACAAGGAACATTCTGCTGATTTTGACAATTTTTTTTTCTTCTAATCTGTGTGTCTGGGCTCTAACACACAGTCTTGGGCAGACACACAGCAAAGCTAGGCACAGCCCTTTCACTCCGGGGCATATTCTTTGCCACTGACCATCTGACTGCACCTTCACTGCTGAAGGATTGATTCTTCCAAAATTCACGGTAAAGAGCCAGGCTGGTCTATGGCCACATAGTTCCCACTTATTCCCAGGTGTTTTCTGGTACTTAAGGCAAGGCTTTTACAAGTCCCTCAAACATTTATCTACCCGCATTTCCCCCAGTTTCTGAATTCAACTTACTACACAAAGGCTACATGAGTATCCTAATGTTGTTTTCTCTCTGAATCACCAGGCAGGTGAGGTTGTGTTGTAAACAGCCGGCTACCGTGATGCACATTTGCAGCGCTGCTGCATGCAGGTGGCTACGCTTTCAGAGTGCACATGCTTCACCGGCAGTTTGCAAAGTTAGCACTGTATTTTGGAACAAGAACAAGCCCAGAGACAGCAGAGATCACTCACCAGAAGGCAGCAGGGAGCTGCTAAGCTTTTCCTTGGAAACACCACCTTGAAAATGTTCGCAGTATCCTGCTACATGAGGAACTCGTGGTCTGTGGTGAGCTAATCCACAGAATGGGTAGAACTGAACTGAAAGGAGAAGAGCAAGTTGCAAGAGCTAGAACTCAGTATCTAGGTGGTAAAGCAACAGTGCCCGGAGTGATTTATAGTTCCAGCTCCTTCCATTAAGTTATATAACCCCAGCAAGTGAGTTCAGCTATCCAGGCTGCATCTTCTCCATTATAAATATGGGAAAGAATGTATTCTATGATGTTTACGTGACAATGAAAGGAGAGTGAACTGTCTAAAGTGTCAAGGGCTGCCCAGATGGAAGGTACTAGCATACAGTTATGGATCTACCCTACTGGGGGTCACTAGGGATGTCATGAATTATTCTTGTATAGATTTATATCAATGCCACCTAAGAGACACACTGAGCATCAACTGGCACTTCCATAGCATCAACATGAACACCTGGCCCACAGCCAGGTACTTGCACGGAGCGGTGCCTTCTGGGAGGAGCTACATTAAGAGGGAAAATACAGTCACGTCTGTGATTTCAGGAGTGTTGCAGTGCACTCAGAAAAGAGCTGAAATTTCAAGATGGGATGAAAAATAGTTGAAATATTCAATCATCCTGCCCAAGTTTGTGTATTCTTCACATAAAGTATTTGATTACCTCCATTTTACACTTACCTTATTAGTCTCAAAATTACTGATTCTAAATCAAGGAAACTAATATGGGAAAGAATCTAGAAATGCTTTTTCTGGCCATTATCATATAAAAAGTATAATATACTTCCGCTGGATTGAACCATATGTAAGCACTTTTTTTAAAGGACAGACACACTCAAATATTGGCAGTTTTGTATGGTTCGATACAATAGATCAGAGATCGAACTCAATATGATGTAAATGCCTTCCATGAGTTCACAATCTAATACTTGTTAAAATGTGTCACACATAATCTACTTCTTCATGCAGCTTTTGTTTCAATTCATTAAGTGCTTGCTTAAAGAAAGCACCTTTCAAATGATTTATAGACTTATACATTCAAGAGGCAGTTTTGTAAAGGAAGTATAACAGAGTCTATACCATTTAAATAAATTCTTAAAGGGAGCAACTGTACTTCTTTTTCATTCTTTGTTTTTCTTTAATAATGTAACTCAACCTTTGTATTAGTCTGGGTTCTCCAGAGAATCAGAACCAACAGGAGAGGTGTGTGTGTGTGTGTGTGTGTGTGTGAGAGAGAGAGAGAGAGAGAGAGAGAGAGAGAGAGAGAGAGATGGAGAGAGACTTTTAAGGAACTAGCTCATGCAATTAGGAACACTAAATCCAAAATCTGCAGAGGGTGCCTGCAGGCTAGAAACCCAGGGAAGAGCCCGTGTAGTAGATCGAGTCCAAAGGCTTTCTGGTGTCATACTTCCCTCTTACTTGGAGCAGGTCAGTCTTTTGTTCTATTCAGGTTTTCAAATGATTAGATGAAGCCCACCCACATTGTGGAGGGCAATCTGCTTTGCTCAAAATCCACTAATTTAAATGTTAATCTCACCCAAAAATACCCTCACAGAGACATCCAAAATAATATTTGACCACACATCTGGGCCCCACAGCCCACCAAATTAACACAGAAAATTAACCATCATAATCTCAGACAGAATATTCTAGGTACAACTGTGGACAAGAAGGAAAATACTATATTATTTATTACTGTTAAATTTCTATTTTACACTTCCTTTATTAAAATAAAATTGTAGCTGTTTTTCCAGTGAGTCCTTAAAACAGAAATTGCCTCCTTCATATCCTCAGGAAGAGACCACAACCAGAGCCGTCTCCCTCTCTGGTACAATTTCTGAGGGAGACTCCATTCCATCTCTCTAAAAGCATGATGTGACAGATTTGCTTTCAAAACTCAAATTTCACTTTAAGAATTTTATGGCACTTTTTAAGATAAATTTTTCACAAAACCAAGCTTCCAAAACTACTGATGCATTGAAAAATTACACAGTCTCTTCCTGTCAAAAACTAAGAGATTTTGCTCTGTTGAACTACATATAAAAGGAAAAGATGATGATCCTGGGATAGGAGACACTAAATTATTTTTAAAACTATTGATCAACGTTTCCCACAAACCTCTAAATTCATTTACTTAAATCTCATCAGCTTAACCGATCTTTACAGGGACTATAGCAAGATAGGTAGTAACAGTAACTAGGAAAAACCCACTTTGAAGTTCACCACCATTCACCCAGGAGCCACCAGGTACTGCAGAGGCTCTGGGGTGCATGTGCTGAGAGCAGCTGCAAAGCCCTCTGGGAGTAGGGAGCAGAGCAGTGATAAAGGCAAAATTAACCTTCTAGCAATTTCCCGCTTTGAAGACTTAAGTCAGCATTTAATCTCATTGGGATGTGGTTTTTCCTGTTGGCTTTTTAAAATTAAATTTGTCAAGTACAATTCACCTAATCTATATGTAGTTATTCTTATTAGGGTATTACCATGTAAAATATATTATCATTATAAGACTATTACAGGGGCTAAAGATCAGAAAAACAGAGCAATTACCATCACTTATAGTTCTATGGAGAGGCAATATGGCATAATAGAGAAAGGTCTAATAAATTTTATTTCAAAACTCACTAGTCAGATTCAGAAATATTTCAGCATTCACATTCACCTTCTCCCCAGCCAGGCATCTCTCGGGGTTTCTGCCCTGATCTCTCTAGCTTTCCTCCTCTCTCCCTGAGGAAAGGGTACGGGCACAGAGCAGAGGCGTTTCCCCCTCACTGTGCCACAAGATTGACCCAGCAGATGCCCACAAGGCCTGGGGAGAGCAGGGCCCCAAGTGTTTTATTCCTGTGATACTTTGTGATATTACATATTTCATATTAATAGATTGTATGCAAATATTAATCTGATATTACAGCATTTTATTCTTAATATTTCCTTTTATTCTTCCAATAGATAATAAGCCTTTTTTTTTTTTGCAACATTCATATCTTCTGTTTCCTCTGTATTCCTGATACTGATCTCCTGAACACTAACCACAGAGGAGGAGCTAAGTGAAGTCTAATGATCTATTGGATTGTTTATTTTTTAAATTCCTGGTTCAGTGGATTGAAGTGGAGAAGAGGAAAGGGTAGCTGTTTAATTCAGTGTGTTAGTATGGTTTGACTAAAAGAGAAAAACAAATGAAGCATATTGGTGGTTGTTTCCAAATAAATCAATTGGTTAATTTCACTATGGATCTCGGGCATCATAATTTTCCAGTGCTATCCTCCCACAGGTCAGGATAAAAAAGAACAAAAAGAAGAATCAAGAACTTCACAGGTGGAACTATACATGTATAATATTCTCCACATGCCCTTTCTCTTTCTGTGTGCTTCCTGGAGCAATCTAACTAGCCTATGACCCATATTTCCCACTACATACTTTATAGTCTCTCTACTCCCAGCTCTGGGCCATACCTGACTAAACAGAGCAGATATCAGATCCAAACCAAGCCCATCAGATTTGGAAATGGAAAAGACCTTCTTTATGTGTGCCTGCAGCTATAATTAGCTCTGGAGTAAATATTCCACAGTGTAGCAGATATTCCACCATGTGGATTGGAGACCAATGACTTCTAGTCCCCAGAGAGAATGAAGCTAATGAGCAGAAAGGAAAGAAGAGATGTGGTGAAAATCCCAGGCCCGATCCCTTCCTGAGATCTGGCTCCCTTCCCATCCTTGGTTCTACGATCTATTCCTGCATTCTTACAAACAGTCATTTTCTATTCAGCCTGTTTGAATTGATTTCTGTTATTTGCAACCAAGAGTACAAGTTAATATAGTGGGGATCTATTTTGAAAGGCAGGCGAAAAAAGGCGGAAACAGGACCTGCTGCCTTTTAGGGACAGATATATTCATTATAAAAGATAACTTCTTTCCAGTGGAGCCTTCTGTGCTGATTCAGGCATTTGGTATTTCAGTTACTCATACACACAACCACATTCCTATCTTCTGGTTTCTTAAAGTTGAAATTCAGGTGTGAAAAAATTCTATACAGCATGCTCTTTTCCCTCTAGCCTAGCAGATGCACAGCTGCCCTCTGGGATTGTGCTACTTTTCCACAGGCCATAAGAGGATCTTCTTAGTGTTGGTGGGATCACACATACTCCGAGGGAGCCACAAATCATGAATATGTAAGAATAAAATTAGCATAAGACATATTACCCTCCCATGCTTGCTGACTTTTTTACCTCCTTTATTTTTATTCCCGTTTTCTTTATACATCCTCTTTGCATATATGCCTAGAATTCTCACTGGCCTATCACCCATCTCTATACCTTCATTGTGATTTGTCTATCATCTTCATTTCTCTTCCTTGCTCTTCCCACAGCATATACACACTTCTATAATATTATATTCTAAAGCCAGTATTTTGTAAATGTCTTTTTACTTCTGTATCTCTCTCCCCAAGCTGGGAGCTAATTATTGGAAGAAACTGTTCCTTATTGTTACAACCTCAGTTTTTCATGCATTAGCTAGAAACAAATGTTAAATGAATGAGCAAGAGCATGAGTAAGCGATCATGATCAAGTGAATCAATGAATTTGCTCCATCCAGCATTTCCCATATTCCAGTCACATATTTTAAATGCATTCTCCCTTTATTTTATTGTTAGAATAAGTAACCAGCAAACTTCCTGCTAAGCTCCTGTAATTATATCTCTTTTCATTTAATACCTCATTCTTACCAAATTTTCTTAAAAGAGTTTGATAGTTTCTTCCTGTGTCACCTTGGATAGGTTACAATCCCACTCATTCAATTGAACACTAATCTTGCTATTATTGTGAAGCTATTTTGTAAATGTGATTAAGTCCATAATCAGTTGACTTAAAATAAAGGAACCATCATAGATAATCTGAGTCAATCAGTTGAAATGCCTTCAGAATGAACAAGGGCTTCCCATAAGGAGAAGAAATTCCACTTACAGGCAGCAGCTTCAGCCCCTACCTGAGAGTTCTAGCCTTCCTCTCCTTATAGCTTAGTCGACGGATTTTGCCTAGCCAGCCCCACCATTTTGAAACAAATTCCTTGAAATAAATATACATCTCCTACTTGTTCTGCTTCTCTGGGTAAACCCTACTAATACAGAGATTATCAACAGACTATGCATAGAAGAAAGCCAGGTATTGGCTATCACTTCTTATTGCCCCAGGGATTTTATTTCCTACCCCCTTCTAATCAATGGTTTTAGAAGTGATCACATGCACTGGCCACATGGCTGAGGGTAATTTAAAGATCTCTCAACACATCTTATTAGCACTGTAAATTTTAGCATGGTCTTAAAGAAAAATAATAGTTTGTTAGAGCAAACAAAAGCATATCGATGCAAATATAACACACATTCTATTCACCTTTTCCTTTGGAAGGTTCTGGGATTTTCCTTCAGTCCATGTTTTCCCCAACACATATGCTATATTACAACACCCTGTGGCATGCTCTTTCTTAATCTAGCTAACCACTGCAGATAATCCTGCAGGTAAAATCTCCTGCAACAGATTTTCAGTAATGGTGGTGATTGCCTCCAGTTTCTAATATCTTTCTTAGTCTTTGACATTCATCTTTTATTTCCCTTCATCCTATTTGTCAAAGCTTCTTCCATATGGCCCTGAAATAGCTTTGTATGACACAACAGTGAGTCCGTGAGCCCTAACTGCTCATACTCCTCAGAACTTGATCATGCTGTTCACTTCCTGAGCTACCATGTTTGCTGTTAAATATTTTATTTCTTCACTTTTGATGCCTTAGCTTTGTTTGCACTTTTCCCACTTTTAATCACTTTTGTTGGCATGAGACAGTTCCACAATGAATTTTTCTAGTTTCACAGGTTTTCCTAGTGTCACCTGATTTGTCCATATTTTTTTTCACAAGCCGATACCCCTTCTCTTCATTGTTCCAGTAGGAATTCTAACATCTTCAGATTTTTAACTGCCAACTTTCCCCAGATTTTTAGGAAAAAAAAAATTTTCAGTCACTGCTGTAGCTGGAGTTTCAAAAGCTATTTTACTTACTTTACATTTCACATCTTTTGTTATTTGTTGTAGCATATAACTATTGTTGATTCAGTTAATCAGTTTCCTCATTTTATGCCCATGTTACAAACTCCATTTGAATATTGTGCCTCAATCCCATATTTTGATGAATTTATTCTAAGTAGCTGGCTTCATACAACAGACATTGCTTGCTTTGGGTTTTACCAGTTTTTCTCCAGGTAAATTAAATTCTTCCCCAAAACTGTGATTCTTACAATGCAGGAAGATGGATGTCCGTAAATAACTTCACCATTTCACATATTTTTTGAGGAAGACACAAATTCAGAAGTCTCTTATTTTTCATGAACTACATCTTTCAGTGCATGTCCTATGTATGAGAAATCTCACCCTGGTACAGCTCTCCAGTCCTCCTTCATGAACAATAGTTTTCCCCTTTATCTCCAGCATGACTGTTGGAACTAAAATTACATCGTTTTTCTTCTTTCTAGCCACATAATCTGCACTGTTAGTCTCCTGCACTTTACTTTTATTGTGTCATATGTGCCTACTCTAACTTGTATATACTCTTCCTGGCCAACTTTATGTTTTATTCACTCCCATCTCTCCCTGTTCTAAGTAAAAGCTCACTTTCTTATTATCCCTACGCCCTTTCTTGGTCTTCTTTTGCTGTCTCCTTTGATAAAAGTTGCAGGAATCTTACTTATATACATTGTGCAGATCCAGATTTCTTGGCCTACTTTTAAAATGTCGATCAAGCAACCAGTATATGGCAAGCAGAATACAGACGGAGACAAAGAGTGACTTGTGAATTAAAGAGATAAGAGTCACATATTAAGGAGAGGCATCTACTACTAGTGCTAATGCTCTCTAAATCATCTTCCACACTACATTTAAAAAGGGAAAATTTTCTAAAATTCACATCAGGTCACTCTCCTGCTTAAAATTCTTCAGTGAATCCTCACAGTCTGCAGGATGAAATCCAAACTACTTAGGAGGCCATTCATCATCTGACCCCTGACTGCTCCTGCTGATCATGCATCATACTTGTATTGGCCTGTACCTCTGTATGTTTGCATGTGAAAGCAGGTGCATGTGTGTACATACCTGTGTGGGGAAAGGTAGCAGTGGTGCAATGGACTAAATATTTGTGTCCTCCCACTCATATGTTGAAATCCTAACTCTCTGTGTGATGGTATTAGGAGGTCCTTTGAGAGGTGATTAGGTCATGAGGGTGGAGCTCTCATCAATGGGATTATTGCCCTAATGAAAGGGACCCCAAAGAGTTCATGACTTCTTTCTATCTTGTTATGACACAGCAAGAAGATAGCTGTCTATGAACAAAGAAGCAGACAGCAAATCTGACATCACCTTGATCTTGGACTTCCCAGCCTCCAAAACTATGAGAAATAAATGTTTGTGGTTTAAGCTACCCAACCTGTGGTATTTTTGATATAGTGGCATGAACAGACTAAAACAATTGAGGTAGATGAGCTAAGCCAGAAAACTTCAGGGCGAGTAGAAGTCCAAAATCTGATGGAGAAGTAGAAAGCATTCAAATCTGGAAAGGGGTGCAGGTGGTCGTTGAAATCAGACATGAGGCAGACTGTGGAGACAGAGGGCAAGTGGTCAGAATCAAAGAGGTGGATGCCAGTGGAAGTACTGAACACTGCCAGCAGCTTTTGTTCACAGCTGTCTCCATATTAGAAGGCTAGATGGGGTGAAGGCGGGTACATGCCCTTCACCCATGACTCTTCTGTGAGTAATGGGTCTTGATGCCTCCCTGGTTTTGCAGGATGTCACATGTGGCATGACTGAGGAATTACTGAGATAAATGCTGGGCTGAGGCCCGTATCAATCCCTAGAACCAGGTGTTGGAAGGTCTTGTTGCTCTCTGTGGTGGTGAAGCCCACCCTCATATACTCTGTTTCTCCATCTCAGGCTCTAAGGACTAGATGAGAATGGTGGGGTGAGGGCAGTTTCTGAGGGGCAGATATGACAGACAGCAGGGAAAGCCTGGTGGGTCCACAGGCACAGGATAATGGAAGTGGAATGCCTTATTTTTCTTGAATTTAAATAATTCTGAAGAGTGTTCCTCTAGATTTTGTCTGGACAAAATTTTGTCTGGGACAAAGAAAAGTTCTGTATAAAAGGACTGTGAGGTTTCTTCCAGGAGGATTATTTTCCTGATGTCCATAGCCCATAAGAATTGGCACTGAATTCCTTCTTGACATAAAAAGGGTCTGAAGAATACAGTAACTGAAGTGAACTAGACAAATGGCAAATGAATAATAGCTGTAAGTAGAGGAGACAATCAATGAAATGAAAAATAGAGAACAGGAAAACAATGAAGCTGAGGAACAGAGAAAATAAAATCTCTAAAAATACAGACGTAATGTTGGGGGGGGCACAGGGAAGGCTGTACAACTCAGAGAAGACAAGTAGTGATTCTATAGCATCTCACTACGCTGATGGACAGTGACTGCAATGGGGTGGGTGGGGGGCACCTGATGAAGGGGTAGTTTAATAACCATAATATTGCACATGTAATTGTAGATTAATGATACCAAAATAAATTATATATTAAAAAAATCTCTAAAAATAAAGAATGATAAGAAATCTGTGTGACAAATACAAATAAAACAATATTTGCATAATAGGGGTACCAGAAGGAGAAGAGAGATTCAAAGGGATACAAACTGTCTTTGAGGAAACAGTTCTTGAAAACTTCTCCAATCTGGGGAAGGAAATAGCCAGCCAGGTCACAGAAGCACAGAAAGCCCCTACCAAATGAAACCCCAGGAAGACAACACCAAGACATATAATAATTAAAATGACAATGATTAAGGATAAGAAGAGAGTATTGATAGCAGCCAAAGAGAGAAAAAAGATTACTTATAAAGGAAATCCCATCAGGCTGTCAGCATATTTCTCAGCAGAAACTTTACAGGCTGGAAGGCAGTAGCATGAAATATTTAATGTATTGAAACAGAAGGACCTTCAACCAGGCATCCAAATTTGAAGAAGATCAAACATTTTCCAGATAAGTGAAAGCTCAAGGAATTTATAAACATGAAATCAGCATTACAGGATATGTTAAAGAGACTGCTATAGATGGAAATGTTCAAAAGGCTAAAGAGTTTTCACCAGGGAAAATAAACCCACAGCAAAGGTAGTAGACCAATTAGTTACCAAGCAAGTATGAAATTAAAAGTACTAACACCAACTATATACAAAATCAGTCAAGGGACACATAAAAAGTGCAAATAATGACATCTAATACATAAAGTGTGGAAGAGGAAAAAGTTTAAAAAAGAAGTACTTTTAGACTGTGTCCTGTGTTTGAAATAGACCAACCACCAACTTAATATAGACTGTTGTATAGATAGGAAGCTATCCTTGAACCTTATTGTAACCATAAACCTAAAGCCTATAATAGACACACAAAAAATTTAAAAAGAGAAATCCAAGCACAATGCTAAAGAAATCCATCAAATAACAAGAGAAGAGTGTAAGAAAGGAAGAAACGAACAGAGAGGAGCTATAAAAACAACCTTAAAAAAATAAAATGGCAACAAGTACATACCTATCAATAATTACCTTCAATGTAAATGGAATTAATGCACCAACCAAAAGACATAGGGTGGCAGAATGGATAAAGAAACAGGATCCATCTATATGCTGTCTACAAGGCACTCATTTCAGATCCAAAGACATACACAGACTAAAAGTGAAGGGATGGAAAAATATATTTCATGCAAATAAGAGAGAGAAAAAAAAGCAGGCATAGTAGTACATATATCAAATAAAATAGACTTCAAAACAAAGTAATAAGAGATGAAGAAGGACATTACATAATGATAAAGGGGTCAGTCCAACAAGAGTATATAATGTTATAAACATCTATGCACCCAAAATAAGAGCACTTACATATGTAAAACAAATACTAACAGACCTAAAGGGGAAAACAGATTACAACACATTCATTTTAGGAGACTTTAAAACACCACTCACATCAGTAGACAGGTCAAGTAGACAGAAAATAAATAAGGAAACAGAGGAATGTAACAACACATTAGATCAGGTGGACTTAACAGATATCTACAGAATATTTCACCAAAAAGCAGCAGGATACACATTTTTCTCAAGTGTACATGGAACACTCTCCAGACTAGATCACATACTAGGCCAAAAAAGAGCTTCATTGAATTCAAAAAGACTGAAATTGTATCAAGCAACTTTTTAGACCACAATGGTATGACATTAGAAATAAATTACATGAAGAAAACAAAAAAGCCCACAAACACATGGAGGCTAAAAAACATGCTTTTAAATAATCAGTGGATCAATGATCAAACTAAAACAGAAATCAAGCAATATATGGAGACAAATGAGAACAAAATTTAACAGTCCAAAATTTGTGGGACACTGCAAAAGCAGTTCTAAAAGGGAAGTATATAGCAATACAAACCTATCTCAAGAAACAAAAACATCACAAATAACTAGTCTAAACTCACAATTAAACGGGAAAAAGAAGAACAAATGAAACCAAAGTTAGTAGAAGGAGGAACATAATGATGATCAGAACAGAAATAAAATAGAGAAGAATAACAAAATTTAAAAAATCAAGGACATCAAGAGCTGGTTCTTTGACAAGATAAACAAAATAGACAAAACCCTATCCAGACTTATCAAGAAAAAAAGAGAGCACACAAATAAATAAAATCAAAAACAGAAAAGGAATAGCCACAATGGATAACACAGAAATAAAAAGAATTAGAGAATTCTATAAAAATTATTGTGCCAATAGACTGGACAACCTAGCAGAAATGGGAAAATTCCTAGAATAATACAACCTTCCAAAGACTGACCCAGGAAGAAAAAGAAAATCTGAACAGAACAATTACCAGCAATGAAATTGAACTGGTAACCAAAAAACTACCTAAGAACAAAACGCCTCGACCAGATGGCTTCACTGCTGAATTTTATCAAACATTTAGAGAAGACCTAATACCCATCCTCCTTAAAGTTTTCCAAAAAGTAGAAGAGGGAATACTTCCAAACTCACTCTACAAGGCCTGCACTATTATATCAAAAACAGGCAAAGACACCACAATAAAAGATATTACAGACCAATATTCCCGATGAACACAGATGGAAAAATCCTCAACAAAATATCAGCAAGCATAATTCAAAATTACATCAAAAAGATCACCCATCATGATCACGTAGGATTTATTCCAGGGATGAAAGGATGGTACAATATTTGAAATTCCATCAACATCATCCACCACATCAACAAAAAGAAGGACAAAAAAAATCATATGATCATCTCAATAGAGCTGAAAAAGCATTTGACAAAATTCAACGTCCATTCATGATAAAAAATCTCAACAAAATGGGTATAGAGGGCAAGTACCTCAACATAATAAACAAACCCACAGCGAATATCATACTTAATAGCAAAAAAGATGAAAGCTTTTCCTCTAAAATCAGGAACAAGACAAGGATGCCCACTCTCATCATTTTTATTCAACCTGGTACTGAGGTCCTAGCCACAGCAGTTAGGCAAGACAAAGAGATAAAAGGCATGCAAATAGGTAAGGAAGAAGTAAAACTGTCACTATTTGTAGATGACATGATAATATACATAGAAAACCCTAAAGACTCCACTAAAAAACAATTAGAACTAATAACTTGATTCAGCAAAGTTGCAGGATACATAATTAACACACAGAAATCTGTTTCATTCCTATATACTAACAACAAACTAGCAGAAAGAGAAATCAAGAAAACAATTCCACTCACAATTTCCATTTAAAAAAAATACCTAGGAATAAACCTAACCAAGGAGATGAAAGAGCTGTACTCTGAAATCTTATAAGATGCTCATGAGGGAAATTAAAGAAGACACAAATAAATGGAAATCTACTCTGTGCTCATGGATAGGAAGAATTAATATTGAAAAAATGGCCATCCTGCCCAAAGAAATTTACAGATTCAATGCAACCCGATTAAAATAGCAACAGATAAAATACCTATGAATAAACCTAACCAAGGAAGTGAAAGACTGCACTCGGAAAACTACAAGACACTCCTAAGAGAAATTAAAGAGGACACTAACAAATGGAAATGCATCCCATGCTCTTGGCTAGGAAGAATAAATATTGTCAAAATGGCTATACTGCCTAAAGCAATCTACAGATTCGATGCAATCCCTATCAAACTACCAACAGCTGTCTTTAATGATCTGGAACAAATAATTCTAAAATTCATATGGAACCACAAAAGACCCCGAATAGCCAAAGCAATCCTGAGAAGGAGGAATAAAACAGGGGGAATTACACTCCCTGACTTCAAGCTCTACTACAAAGCCACAGTAATCAAGACAATTTGGTATTGGCACAAAAACAGACCCACAGACCAGTGGAACAGAATAGAAAATCCAAACATTAACCCAAACATATACAGTCAATTAATATTTGATAAAGGAGCCTTGGATATACAATGGGGAGATGACAGCCTCTTCAGCAGCTGGTGTTGGAAAAACTGGACAGTTACATGTAAGAGAATAAAACTGGACAACTGTCTAGCCGCATACACAAAGGTAAACTCAAGGTGGATCAAAGACCTGAATGTAAGTCATGAAACCATAAAACTGTTAGAAAAAAACAGGCAAAAATCTCTTGGACATAAACATGAGCGACTTCTTCTTGAACATATCTCCCCGGGCAAGGGAAACAAATGCAAAATTGAACAAGTGGGACCATATCAAGCTGAAAAGCTTCTGTACAGCAAAGGACACCATCAGTAGAACAAAAAGACATCCTACAGTATGGGAGAATATATTCATAAATGACGTATCTGATAAAGGGTTGACATCCAAAATATATAAAGAACTCATGCACCTTAACAAACAAAAAAGCAAATAATCCAATTAAGAAATGGGCAGAGGACATGAATAGACACTTCTCTAAAGAAGAAATTCAGATGACCAACAGGCACATGAAAAGATGCTCCACATCGCTAATCATCAGAGAAATGCAGATTAAAACCACAATGAGATATCACCTCACACCAGTGAGGATGGCCAACATCCAAAACACAAACAATAACAAATGTTGGCGAGGATGTGGAGAAAAGGGAACCTCCTACACTGCTGGTGGGACTGCAAATTAGTTCAACCATTGTGGAAAGCAGTATGGAGGTTCCTCAAAAAACTCAAAATAGAAATACCATTTGACCCAGGAATTCCACTCCTAGGAATTTACCCTAAGAATGCAGCAGCCCAGTTTGAAAAAGACATATGCACCCCTATGTTTATCGCAGCACTATTTACAATAGCCAAGAAATGGAAGCAACCTAAGTGTCCATCAGTAGATGAATGGATAAAGAAGATGTGGTACATATACACAATGGAATATTATTCAGCCATAAGAAGAAAACAAATCCTACCATTTGCAACAACATGGATGGAGCTAGAGGGTATTATGCTCAGTGAAATAAGCCAAGCCGAAAAAGACAAGTATCAAATGATTTCACTCATATGTGGAGTATAAGAACAAAGAAAAAAACTGAAGGAACAAAACAGCAGCAGACTCACAGAACCCAAGAATGGACTAATAGTTACCAAAGGGAAAGGGACTGGGGAAGATGGGTGGGAAGAGAGGGATAAGAGGGAAAAAGGGGCAATACGATTAGCAGATGTAATGTTGCAGGGGCATGGGGAGGGCTGTACAACTCAGAGAAGACAAGTCGTGATTCTATAGCATCTCACTATGCTGATGGACAGTGACTGTAATGGGGTTGGTGGGGGGGACCTGATGAAGGGGGTAGTTTAATAACCATAATATTGCACATGTAATTGTAGAATAATGATACCAAAATAAATTATTAAAAAAAAATAAAATAAAATAGCAACAGAATTTTTCAATGAACTAGAACAAATAATCCTAACATCCATATGGAGTCACAAAAGACCCCAAATAGCCAAAGCAATCTTGAGGAAGAACAAAGCTGCAGGTACTGACTTCAAGCTATACTACAAAGCTATGGTAATCAAAACAGTATGGTACTGGCACAAGAACAGACTCATAGATCAATTGGACAGGACAGAGAGCCCAGATATAAACCCACGCACATATGGTCAGTTATTATATAATAAAGGAGCTACAAATATACTATACAATGGGGAAAAGACAGTCTCTTCAATAAGTAGTGTTGGGAAAACTGGACAGCTACATGTAAGAGAATGAAACTGGATTACTCTCTAACTCTATACACAAAAGTAAACTCAGAATGGATCAAAGACCTGAATGTAAGACACCAAACCATAAAATTCTTAGATGAAAACATAGGCAAAAATCTCTTGAACATAAGCATGAGCAATTTTTTTCCAGGACACATCTCCTTGGGCAAGGGAAACAAAATAAAAACTGAGCAAGTGGTACTCATCAAACTAAAAAGCTTCTGTACAGCAAAGGACACCATCAGCAGAATACAAAGGCAACCTACAGTATAGGAGAATATATTCATAAACAATTCATCTGATAAAGGGTTAACATCCAAAATATATAAAGAACTCAGATGCCTCAACACTAACAACACAAATAGCCTGCTGAAAACATGGGCCAGAGGACCAGAAAAGACATTTTTCCAAAGAAGAAATACAAATGGCCACAGGCATATAAAATGATGCTCCACATTACTAATCATCAGGGAAATGCTAATCAAAACCACAGTGAGATATCACCTCACACCAGTCAGAAGGGCCACTATCCAAAAGACAAGAAATAACAAGTGTTGGCAAGTATGTGGAGAAACAGTAATCCTCCTATACTGTTGGTGGGAATGTCAATTGGTGTAGTCATTGTGGAAAGGATTATGGAGGTTCCTTAAAAAACTAAAAATAGAAACACCAAATGACCCAGTAATTCCACTTCTAGGAGTTTACCCAAAGAAAACTAAATCCCTGATTCAAAAAGATATATGCACCCCCATGTTTATCGCTGCATTATTTACAATAGCCAAGACATGAAAGCAACCTAAGTGTCCATCAATAGATGAATGGATAAAGAAGAAGTGGTACATATACACAATGGAATATTATCCAGTCACACACACACAAAAAAAGAAATCCTGCCATTGGCAATGACATGATGGACCTAGATGGTATTATACTAAGTGAAATAAGCCAGGCAGAGAAAGACAAATATCATACGATTTCACCTATTTGTGGAATCTAAAAACAAATGGGTAAACCAGCAGTAGACTCATAGACACTGAGAAGTGACTGATAGTTACCATGGGGAGGGGTTGAGGTGGGTGGGCAGGAAGGTGAGGGGGATAAAAGGGCACAAAAATTCTCAATCATAATATGTTTGTCATGGAGATGGTAGTACAGCATGGAGAATATAGCCAATGGTTTTGTAACATCTTCTTATGTTGACAGATAGTAATTGCACTAGTGGGGGTGAGGATTTAATAAGGCGGGTAACTGTTGAACCACTGTGTTGTGTATTTGAAACCAATATAGGATTTTATATCAACAATACTTCAATTTAAAAAAAAGATAATAAGGCATTGCTCAAACAGAATAGAAGCACCCATTCTGGAATTCCCCGGTGTCTAGATAGATGACTTCCAGTTGGCAATATCTGAAACCCAGATGAGGTTGGTCTGAGAAAGCTCAGGACTTCATTTTGAGCAGATGTAAGAGATGCAAGTCTATTCAAAGAACCCCAGACAGTGACAGCACGGAGGCCACATTCAGAATGGTGTGAAACAAACATCATTGAGGAAAATGCTACTGCTTTCCAGACTGCAGCAGTGGGGACCTGGGAGCAGTGTCCATGGCTTGCGGGACATAGGGTTGGGTAGCAAGCTGGATCCACTTATCCACACAAGTTCTTAAGAAAAAGGACTTAGGAATGGAAATCTACTCACACCCTTAGCTCAGTGGTTCTCAACTACTGCACAGCAGTATCGTCCAAAGAACTTTAAAACCATTCAGTGCCCGGGCCAGAACAATGTGCTCCTGCCAGAACAATTAATTAGAACCTCAGGCAGGGGAAGCAGACTCAGGCTCTCTGAGGCACAGGGACCCTCAGCAACACCGCAGTGTACCCTCAGGGGCAGGAACCACACCACACTGCTTCCCTAACACACCTCCCCAGTGTCTGTGCCTGTCAGCACAGCCATCTGCTGCCCTCTGTGGCCAAGTCCATGTTCTCCTCGCTCAGGCCTGTGTTTCCCTGGTGCAGGCAGTAAAAGGTGGTGGCAGCAGTTCGGTCCAGGTGGGAGATGGAAAGTCCAACCTCCTGGGAGGACTGTGGTACCAGCTGAGGAACGTGGCAGGGGTGGCCACCTGTGGTGTCAGGCCTCAGGGAGGATTTCCCCCAGAAGAGACCGGGGCATATGAGGAAGTAAACTAGCAGCAGTGTAGGAAACGAAGGTCAGGAAGCATTGAAAACCCGAGGAGAGCCCCAGAGGTAGATCTCTATCTCAAAGGAGTTACAGGCGCAGGAATTAAGAATCTGGAAGATGAGGGTGTGCAGTAAAGCAAACAGGTCTGGATCAAACATAGAAGCAAGTGGGATGGGGTTGGCCAGGGTCCCTTGCAATTTTCTTTAATGCCATCTCACATGTGAGGTTATGTCACAGGTGTGTCAACTTAATTCCAATAACTGCAGATGAGGTAGACAGTTACAAACTGAACTACTGGCAATGCTAGGAATGTACCTCCAGCCACCTCAAGCTCCCATATTTACCTAAGCTGCTCTCTCCATCTGAAATGGTCAGCACACCCGCTCCCTACCAAGGTGCCTCCACAGCACATCTTCCATACCCTTTTCATAGTTACTCTACTGCAGTTGCTATTTCTCTTACTGGACTGTGAGCCCTTCACAGACAACAATTTCGTCTTGTTTATCACAGAGCTTGGCACATTGCACCCAGGTGCTCAATAAATGCATATGAATGAGTGCTATAAAAAATAAAACAAATGTCCAAGGTGCTGGAGAACAAAGAAGAAAGCAGCTTGGAGAGCCCCAGAGGGCTCTGACACAGAGTAACAGGTGAACAGGTTCCTAATGAAGAGCTTTCCTGGCAGGGTAGGAGGGAAAACCAAAAAAGAACAGCAGCATATCTAAGGACACAGAGGCATAGGAGAGCTCAGCTAATTCAAGGGTATTGGCATTACCAGTGTCATTGTTCCTCTTTCTTTTTTTTCCTAAGCCCCTAAAGCTAGCAAGGCTTTTGGCATATGACTCTACTCTACATTGACAAACTCTTGTCAATTTGCATTAAAAATACCTCCCCCAGAGATGACCCAAGAAATTCAAATATTCTCACTTTATACTAAGCATATTTCATGACTGCATATTCTTACTCAAATGATTTCCTGCATCATATCTATATCCTGATTATCTTTGGTTGTTTTCTATACCAGCTACAACTCTTCTTTGTTCGTAAATGAAAAACACAGTTTTCCCATACTATCTGAAAGTATAGCACTCCTACGAAAACTTCCATCAGCCCAAAATGGTGTAAACAAAAGTAGTTACCATTTCATGTAAGTAAAAATCCTCTTAGGATTTCTTCCTATTAGTAAAAAGAGGTTCTAATGTAGGTCTTTTACAAGGCTAAGTGGCATGATATGAACTTTCAGATAGCAGGGGAAACTTATACAGGCCTGCAGTTAACTTCATCTCCCATTCCAAGTCCTAAACGTATCTGTGAATGGAGCTGTTTAAACATCACAATCCTCCTCCTACTCAATCCACTACTTGTCCAATCTCTCTGGGAGTTAGCATTTTGGTAAGCTAAACAGACAAGTGAAGGTTCAGAATGTTCTCATCCAATTTCCCTTGATTCACTCATTCGTGCAATAGATGTAGACAGACCATCAAAATATACATAGCACATTTAAAGAACATTACAGTTCTTTAAAGTCTAAATTTCTAGCAAATGCTTCCATCAGAATTCTAAATAATTTATTAACACAGCTCTAAGCTTGTCTACCAATTCACCCAATTTTGCAGGGGCATCACTCTTTTCCAATGCACATTTTGCATAATGTCTGTATCACTGTTGGTGATAGGTAGTTTACAAATCGCCCTAGTGTTTGGAAGACAAATCTTCAGATTGAAAATACAAAAGAGATTCCTTTATTACTTGGAAGTCCCCAAACTGTGTTTACACAGCCTCTTCCTCTTTACACGAACCAATTCTTAAACATCCCTAGCACCAGTGCCAGCAGGGGTTAAAAACAGTCTACCTGCTGTTTTACTGGAGTTTGACACTGTTTTGTTCCCACCTATTTGTGTATTTTATAGCATTTGAATGAACCTAATAGCACAATCATCGGGTATGGGGTGTGCATCCATCTATTCATTCATGCAACGAGCACTTACCTGGAGGTAACATTGTATCCTCATCTGGTTCAGTTATAACTTGGATTCATTCATTCATTCTTTCTTTCTTTCATTCTTCAGAGGGCATTTACTGAAAACCTGCTCTGTCCCAGCACCTGCTCCAAGTATATTGGGATGACAGAAATGACAACACTGTGGTCCCTGCTCTTGAAACAGTACATAGAGTTCAGCAGTTTGACTCATAAAAAGGGGCACTGCCCCAGTTTCTCTCATTAGTAAGGCATGAAATATCAAACAAATTCCCTCCACCTCAGTTGAATCTTTCTGCTCTCTTCTTCCCTTCACAAAAACTGCAGAATTTTTTAAATCTTTCGCTGCTGCCCTCCCATGGACCTTACAGAAAGCAAAAATCAAAAATGGTTTTCCTTTTGTACCCCTCCCTTTTCTCCGCTTCTCCACCCTCACACAAGGGAACCATGTTCATGCCATTCCAGCATGTACACAATTAATCCTTGCAGACACTGTATATTGGGCCTAAATGCTACTATAACCATTTGTCAAATGAGGAAATAGATGCTGAAATTAAGGTACTGTCCCCAAAGCACACAAATCTAAGAAACCAGATCTAAGATCTAGATCTTTTCACTACATGATGCTAACTCCAATGTAATCTCCCCTGAATCAATCAGTAGTATTTTCCAAGAGCGTATGTAGCCACTTTTCTTAGAATCAGTCTCTCAGCTCTCCTTTATTCCTGAAGTCATGCCAATTCCTTCACCTAAAATCTTTTTTTTTTTAACTTCACGATTAGAAATGGCATTAAGTTGAACCCAAATTGGCAGGCTTTTCTGACCAATTCATGACTTTTTACCTGGTACTCACTGATTCCACTAGAATGAGTTTGTGGACAAAAGGCAACTTTTTAAATGCTGAGGTTGCAAGCTTGGTTCTAAGGATATTAAACAGGTTCTTCAATGAGTGATCTAGCTTCCTTTACCTATGATTGGAAGTCAAGATAACAACCTATAGACACTCTGGCTTTCTCAATTCCTTAAATCCAGACACTGTTGAAATGCACATTTACAGAGAAAAAGAACATTAGAAACATAAGCATGGATTTCCCCTAGCAACTTACTGGTGTCTAGAGGAACAAAAAGACCTACATTTTGCTTAGTTAACCTTCACACTTTTCTAGAACTTGAAGTCTTGTGAGCATAGACTTTGGGCTACTTGCCAGTTTGGAGAAGTAGATTATCAGAGCATCTTAACTGTCTAGATTGGAATTCTAAGGATCCCTATTTATGAAACTGAGATGGAAACCATCTGAGTACATATGTTCATAGACTAAAACATCTAGGAGCTATTTTTGGATAAAGAGAGGGCAGAAATTTTGGTGCAAGGATGTTCAGGAGAAAGGGAAAATATAAATGAGGAGAGTAGATGAGCACAGTAGAAGGGAAGGCTGTCTCTCCTCTTAGACTTATGAACAGTCTTGAGTCTAAGTGGGGAGAGTGTAGTAAGAGCAGCTGCTAAAGGCATTTGTGCTCATGAAAGATCCTGTGAAACTCTGAGAACAAGCGATGCTGCTTTAAGGCCTGAGGAGGGCCCAAGGTCACAAAACTGGGAGAGGGGATTCTCCCATTTCAACACTGATGAAATAGCCCTGCAGGATTATGGAGCAGAGCCATGCAGTGGTGGTACCCACCTACCCACCAGAACAACAGGTAAGCAGTGTTTTCATGAAAAGCGGACAGCCAAGGCAGTGACAGACTTCCCTCGGATGACTCCCCTTACTAGACTTCCATAAGGAAACCTGAGAAGTCCTCATGAAAAGCTCTTGGGAATGTCCAGAAAAATGTGGTGAGTGCAACTTGGCCAAGAACTGGGCTATGTCAGAGGTGGGTGCTAGGTGCTGGCAAGATATAGTATGCAATGTTGATGTGTGTACTCACAGCCTGGTAAGACCTGGGACATTCAGCTAAAAGACATTGGGTAAAAAAAAGAATTCTATTGTCGATTGTTTAAAAAATTTAATAGGAAGAATTCAACTGAAATAAAAGCATAGTGAGCGAAAGGAATAAATGTGGTCCTGTGGTCCAGCTTAACAGCATGAAGATTCTTGGTTCTGACTTTCCTCTCCATCAGGCTGCCTTGTGAGAATTAAGTCACTCTAGAATTTCCCAGGATTCTCCTGTCTTTAAGTCAGATCAACCCAATCATATCACACAAAACTAAAGCTACATTATTTTAAAGCCCAAGGTAGACTAATTCCAGGAGAGGTCATGGGGTAGACCAGCATGGTCTGTTCCTTCCCCCACATTCAGTCCCATCCCTGGGACCCCCATACACTCAGCACAAGCTGGAATGCCAGAATCCCAGCCAGGATTCCTCAGACTCTTTGACCTTAGCACTAAAGTCAGTCAATCCAGTGCTTAATGTGAATGAACTTGGAGAGTGGACAGGGCGCTCTGACAGTCACTAAACTCAGCAGTTCCCTGGGGAAGGAAATACTAAAAAGGGTGAGAAGGGTGTGGTGAGGTTCTAGTTGCCCTGCCTGAGCACAAAGTCGGTACTGCTGGGTCCTCTAAAGCCCGTCAGGAAACAAGCTCCAGAGAAGGAACAGTGTCCTTCCTCCCACAAGGGGACTCTTAACGAAGGGACAACTGATCTGTAAACAGCATTCTTATGGACGCTGTAGTATCTAGATGAATGGCTCCAGGCTCTCACTGATAATGTAGAGGGTATGCAGGAGAGCTGGTGGTCCCTCAAGACACAGACAGTTAACCTTGAGGATGTGCACCTCAACTGACACCCCAAGAAAGACGACTAGGGAGCCAACACACCCCATGAAACTCTAAGCAGATTCTGCCTTCCCATTCCCCGAGTGCCAGGGAGCATACAAGGATTTGGAGCAGCTCATGCCAACAGGGGCTCTGGCCAGAAAGATTCCCCATCAGGCTCTGTGAGCACTTGGAGAATGGGGCAAAACTCACTAGGCACAACTGGTATAGAGCTTGCAATCTCGCAGAGCTTTCGATTTAGATTGATTTATCTCTTACAGACGATGAAAAGAAGGGATATACCACTTTGGAAAAGATTAGAAAGCCTCCACTGAAGTTAACCAGAAATATGTATGCCCTATGATCTGTAAATTACACTGGTCTGTGTGTGGCTTGGTGAAGAAGTGCTTGTGGCCACCAAAAAAACATGTATGAGAACAATCACAGCTGTGAACCAGGCTGTTACTCACAATGGCCCGAAAGTGGAGACAACCCCAAAGTGCATCAACAGTTGAATGCATTAGTAATGTGGTGTATTCTTGCAATGGGACAGCAAAGAGCAGTGGGAAGGAGAAGATCTGCTACTGCATGCAGTTTCACTGGTGAATGTCCCAGACACAGTGTTGGACAAAGCAGCAAGAAACAGAAGAGGAAATACTGTATGGTTTCTTTTATATGAAGTTCAAAACTAGGCAAAACTTATCTATGGTAATAGAGGTTTGCAAAGTGCTACTTTATATGAAGGAGTCAAATAGGGTACTGGAAAAGTCCTATATCTCAATATGGATGGTGGACATGGGAATATACAAGACATACTGAGCTGTATATATACATTTAAAAGCTGTGCATTTTGTATATATAAGTTGTACTTCAATAAAAAGAAAAAAGGCAGAGGATGTACATTTTTTAAAAATAGAAGAATTATGGGCATGCCTATTAGCACATGGAACTGGCTGGGAATCAAATAAGCAAAAGCCAACTACGGTTTGAGCGAGTTACTGAGCATAGAACTAAAAGGGACCGGCCATTCCATGAGCAGGTAGTAGTGGAAGAAAGCAGGTCCTCACCCACAGAGGGCACATTCTGTAATGCCATCTTCGCTTGTGGCCGAGGAGGGTAACAGCAAAAGGAAACTTTCTCAGAGGGGAGCTACAGGCCTAGGAAATTATCCCCTAGAAACAGGACTTAGGCCTCCCCAAGGTAAGGATTGTACAAGCTGCTGTGAGCTCATTTCCCCTTTCTGATGGGAGGAATTAATCTGGTTATCTCATTTCTGTTCCACCACTGTCTGCTGCATATGTGTGGGGGAGATAATATGCCATAGAAGGGGCGGGTAGATCTGTCCCTAGATCAAGAAAAGCTAGTTCCAGAAATGATGTAGGCCTCTCACGAGATCCTGGACAGTGATATCATCACTGGACAGTAATTCCATGAGGTGGGTACTACCATTATCTCCACCTTAAAAAGGCAGAAATGCCACACCCAAATCACTCACACTGAAATGTTCTCTATGCAGGTGAGGCATGTCTCCTTTTACTCAAGGTTAATTTCTGTACTTATCCTCTGCGTCCCATGACCAATACCCTTTCCTCACCATCTCCAAGACATTCTTGCATCAGCCGACTCCTTTTTTTCTTAAGGTCTTCAAACCCTCTGGCCCTCTCTACTGCTCATTAGCTTTGTCTCCTTTGGGTCTGTTGTTTTGTGTGTTCCCCACATTTCTCCTTTCACCTAATTTCTCACCTTGCTCTTCTCAGTCTGTCTAAGGGCTTACATTTACTTTCAAAGCTTTACTATCTGCATCCTCAGTAGGTCACTCCCACATCCAAATCTAAAGAAATACTAGGTTAGTAGCAATACTATAATAGCTAACAATGTTGAATTTAAGAAGATCTTAAAGAGGGCACACTCAAAACCCACATAATGCCAAATTTGATTTTCTCCCATGGAACAAAACCATTTGCTCACTGAGGCACTCAGTAACACAATATTTTAACTTTGCATTTGTGTTTTTGTTTTTTTCTAGTTTGAAAACAAAGTATATGTTAACTCTGGATTGCAGTCTGATTTATCATAGTAATATGTTGTATAAAATGCTTTAGGAGCCGTTCTTCAGCCCAGCACGGAAGTCTGTTATTGACTTTTGCTCACTATGACTGAGACAGGCCTTTCTAAATTATTGAAGTTCTACCAAAAACAAAACCAAAAAAATGAAGAAATGGAGGCACAGAGAGGTTTAGGAACTTGATGACCATCGCAGAGCTAATGAGTGCTGGAGGCAGCATTTTATTGGGGCAGTTTGGCCCCAGAGTTATTTAGTAGTTATCTATACACTGGAAATTATATCATGTGATACTATAAATATATATTCTATAACCTATGTTTACTAGTAAATAAATAATAACTCCATTTGATGTATGAAAACACACTACTACATTATTTAGAGGTATAAAAAAGTCTTTAGAAATGCTTTAGAGAGCTAGACAGAGCATGAGGACCTGGACGTACACAGCATTTCTCCCACCAAGGCTAAACCCAGAGGACGGAAGCAAGATGCCCAGGTTGGATGGGGCCTGGAGGCTGTGCGATGAGTGGTCCCACTAGTCAGATGACCTCTACCTCAGCACGTCTCCGCGGGGCATGGGGACCGCAGCTCTGTCCCCGGCACAGCCTTGTGCGGTGTGAGGAAGTCCAAACACATTTTCCGAAGGGCGTCCCGGCAGCGACACAAGCAGAAGGTGCTGAGCGGAAGCACAAGGGCCCACAGGGCATCTGCAAGCCAGCGGGACGCTTCCTCGGGGACACCTGGCAACATGGCTTTTGACAAGTGAGTCCCAAATCCCTTTAAGAGATAACAGGGGCATGTCTCTCAGAACACCAGATCACCTTGCTGACACAAGAAAGCCTCAAGACCTCTTCCTACTTGAATAACCTTGGGATTTCCAGAACTACCGTAAGATGACAATCTCTGATTCAGCCGGAAGTGCAACCTTTCATTAGACCCCTTCTGCTTGCTCCAGATGCTAACTTCTGTGGCTCTCCAAAAAGAAAGAGAAAACAGTACTTTCCTTTTCATCTTTGACCCCCCTCTAGGCCTGTGTGAGAAGAAAGACTTTGCCAGGAATCTCTCTCTAAAGAATGCCAAGTGGAAACAGCCCTCATCAGCAGGAACAGCACCTGACCTTCCCACAGAGACAGTGGACACTTGCAGCCGGCTTCTGGGGAAGCAGCGGGGCACTGGCGCGGGCCTCTGGAGGTCTTTTCACAGGCAATCATGCTCAGGTGCTTCTGTGGCAAGCGGCCAGCTCAAGAGACTAATTAATTAAGGGGCTCTTCTTGCCAGGGATATTGGCCATTTGACATCTCAGTTAGAGAATAGAGCTCATGAAGCTTCAGCTTTCAAAGAGCATCTCTGCTGTTCCCACATTTGATCTCCCCAAAGGGAAAAGTCAAGTGCCCAGAGTTGCAATAATCATGCTAAGTGCCAGTTCCCTTTGCCAAAAAACAGTACACTCTTTCCTTTTTCCTTCCCTTGGGGTAAACTCCCACTGAGTCATTTACTAGGTTCTCTGCTTATCTTGCAATTCCACACCAGCAGCACCACTTTTTTTTCCCACATCTGTAGGCCGTTCTGCAAGCCTGCAAGGTCTGTGGTCTTAAAGGTCATTAAATTTAGGCTCAATCTCAGAGCAGGTCAAAGTGCTTCATCTTCTGTGACAATACTGGAAATGCTGGTGACACTGAAGAGCTATCTCACTCATCTCACTGGGTCAGGCAAGTCACTGAGAGGACTATCTTCCAGCCCATGACGCAGAACATAAATAGTCCTGATCACCAAGCAGAAAGAAGCCAGAGATGCGTTCAGACATTGTCCTGGTAAGAATTTAGAATGTGAGAGGTAGGCCAGGTTAACGGCTTTACAAGCACAGGGGGAAAATATAAACGAACATCTCTTACTGAGACATTGTTTTAAGAATTTTACATGGACCCACTTATTCAATCCTTACAACAATTCTGTAGGTTGATACCATTATTCATCTCATTTTATACATGAGAAGAGTTCAATAGTGCAAAGTTGGGCAGGTTGTAGAGCTCATGGGTAGTGGAGCTGGGATTCCACTTACAGAAATTGGTCTCCCACAGCCTGAACTATTCACCCCAAACCATACTATCTCTCAGGAGAGTAGTGGTGGAAAAAATGCAACAATGAAAACTAAAATTAGGAAATAAGAACTCAAAGGAGAGTGCATGAAACCCAGAACCACCTATCTATCCCAAACGTTGCAAATGAGTGCTAAGAACTTTCTTTGCTAGGGGAGTGAAATGGGGAGAGGGAAGGTGGAAGCAGAGAAGCAGGGGCAGGGAGGGCTGCAGGGCTTCCCCCTCTGTTTCAAGTGATACAACTTTCCTTGCCATAAATTAGTGACTTGTGTTGAGACATAGGAAAAAAGGATAGAACTTTGCAAATGTGTATATATATATCATCCTTTATCCAGCAGAGAGCCCTACAGCAAGTCAGCAAGCAAAAACAGCACTCTGCCAAAAATGAACCTTCATCGCTTCCAAAAAATCTATTTAAAAAGTAAGCAGCATTTAAATTTACTTGAAATGATACCCTTCACTGTAACTGCTCCAGAACATGAGATTTTGTCTTCCTGTAGAGGAACTGAGGAATTTCCTTGATGCTGACACGGTTAATTTGGTCTTTGTGCCCTTTCCCAGGGCATGGGAACAAGTGACGGTAATCTATCAGCCTAGAAATTCTGCCAAGAGCGAAAGTCTTGGGAATCTGCCCAGCCAGCCTTGCAGAGGTCAATGAATGCCTTCTAGATATTAAGCCTTGGTCTTTAAAAAAGAGGAAGCCGGATACAATATAGTTTCAAAAGACTGAGGAACCAACCATGAGTATCTTAACCACTGATACTACAGTCTTGGGCTGTGTTTACCTAGAGACTTATTCATCAACATTGATGAAAATTTTGAATCTTCTAATAGCCCATTACAATTCTATATTCTTAATCATCTCTCCCTGAAAGAAAATTACCTTGCCTATGTGAGGGAAGCATCACCTATGTCTGTTAAAATTAAAAATAGCCATACAGCAGGCTAAGAGATGACAGGGGCATGGGCTCTGCACACTCATACATTACTGGCAACAGCGCAGGGACCCAAGGCAAAGTCAAGGGTTGGATAGAACAGAGAGAGAGCCCAGTCAATGCAGCCACACATAATCCCACAAATCACACCACCAAAAGATGGATTTCTTTTAGGTTCCCACATATTCTAGGACCAATACCTGTTTATATGGTGGGGGTACATTTCCTAAATATACTATTTTTTAAAAACTGTCATTTATATGTCTTAAGATATCATGAGTCCAGGGAGAGTGAACAGAGAGACACGTAGAGAAAGGAAGCCCTTACTTCCCACACAAAAAAAGGTACAATAAACCATCAAAATGGTAGCTGAATCTTTAAAATAAACCATATAACCTGAAGAACCTATTTCTATGATGACAGACAGGGGGTCTGGCTGGGATTCCTGGAAGATGGAAGTTAAAGTAGGATAAAGCAGGGCACTTTGATGTCAAACTGGAAAACCATTGTTTTGCATTTCCAAGTAATTTGTGAAACAGAAATCTCTAACCTCAACCCATCCCTTGGATTCCTCTTCTCCCAACCCCTCACCACATCCATCACCCTCACCTGTCCATTACCCCTAGCCTATCTCTGACCAGTGCCCCAAGGCTGGGAGTCAGGGGCAGAGCAAGGAGCCTCAGAGAAGGGGGAAGGACACTGTTGTGCACATTACTTCAAAGCAAAACGCTGGAAGTTCAATAGTGCTGCGGCAGAATGGCCTATGCAAAAATTGCTGAGCCAACATATTTGGGTCCAAATGCTCTGCACTGAGAGATGGAAAAGTATCAAGACACAAATAAATATCAATGAACATAAAGCAGGTAGCAGGAAACATCATGGAACACGCTTGAGAACCATTCTCTGCTGTTCATTCACCCAGGACACATTTCCCCACGTGTGAACTTGAGTTAAATAGTGTGGGGTGAATAGATTATAGAAGGAAAAAATCAAAAGATATGAATTAGGCTTATCCTCTAAGAGTCTGCCTTGAGTTTAATATGTGCCCAAGAGTAAGTCATTTCACGTTTTGGCATATTTGTTCTTCCTCTAGGACATGTTACCAATAATAACTGCCTTGCAATAAGAGGCATTCAATAGACAAATATAAATGATGCATGAATTCATGTATATCTCCTAGATGTTTTTAGGCTTTCCAAATTAAGGAGTGAACTGGTGTTTGGCTGAAAATAAGAACAGGGATTTTTATAATTCTGTAAGGTGGTGTTTAGGAAGTAGGCCTTGGAATATTTGCTATCTTTGGCTAAACTAAACACTTCAGTTCTGACCCCTGCCCCCAGCTATCCATTAACACCTTATTTTAGTGCAGAAATTACCTCCATAAATAAACCCTGAATATAAATCCTCCTTTTCAACTCCTATGAAAAGGAAAATAAAACTGCTGTTTAGAACAAAATGGTCCCAAAAAGACATTATGCTTATGGGCAATCAAGTGTGTAGCAAATCTAGTCATTAAATAAACCTTAATTGAGTTCTTACTACCTGCGGGGTATTGCTTAATTATTCCTAGCAGGATCAGCCATTATTCCTCCCCTCCAAGAGCTGATAGTTTAGGGAGAAACTGGACCCATAAACAAGTATTTAGAATTCAACGGCAGAAGGACGTAGCAAAACACTAAAAGCTTTGGTTCTGGCATCAGACTGCCTGGATTTACCTCCTGGCTGCAACACCTATTACCAGAGTGTCCTCAAGCAAGTTCTTCAAAGTCTCTAGGCCTCAAATTCTACATCTGCAAATGGTAGTAATAATATTACATATTATCTACCTCCAAGGGTTGTTACAAAAACCGAATGAGACAATCCATGTAAAGCACTTCTCACGGGATGAGAACACGGCAACACCTGATCAGTTGTGTGGTTGCTGGTCGGTGTTACACTCGCACCAAGTGCAACATGTTATGAACCCAAGAACCATTTCTCCTCTTTGCTGGAGGAACCACAAAAGCCTTTGAGAAGGAAGAGACATTGTGAATGGTCTCTCCATGGAAGAGTAAGTTTTCTAACCAGACAAGAGCAGGAGAAGGGCACTCTAGGAGGGGGAAACAATTCGTACATGGATACAAAGTTGTCAAAGAGTTTGCACTCAGGACAGTTTGCTCAAAGCCTCCAGACTCCAGCACCTAGTGGAATGCCAGCAGGTGGAAGACGAGAGATAATGGGAATGACTTCTCAAGTTATACAGGGGAGTTTGGGGGCTATTTTAAATAAAATTGAAATCCCTGAGATATTTTTAAGTAAGAGTTTGCCATGAACAGATGTGTTTGTTGTTTATTTTCCGGAAAGTAACTGTGGTAGTGTTTTGGAAAATGGAATGGAGAAGGGAAAACTTGGTATAAGAAAAGAGCAAAACTGTTGTTATGACCTTCCAAAGGATGATAAGGAAGCAAGGAAGGAGATGATGGAGACATTCTAGGGTTTCAAAATGAAATTTATAGGATTTGATAGCTAGCTGGATACAGGAAGTAAAGGAATAGAAAGAATCAAAGACGACACTGGGTTTTCTAGCTCAGAATGGTAAAGCCATAAACTGACATGGTGATTATAAGGGAAGAAAGTTCAGGATGGGAGAGAATATACGAAAGAGACTTGTCTACATTTAGACATGGTCTGTGGGACACCAAGGTAGTAAAGACCTCTAGTTAGTCAACAACCCAGATCTAGGATTCAGGAAAGATTAATCACTTGGGACACATATTTAAGAGTGATTTTCTTAACACGGACTACATATGAATAGGCAAGACTGCTCAGACATTGTTGATCATGTAAATACTATGATCATGTACTATCTATGCAAAAGATCATGGGAGAGTATCTGTAGGCTAAATACTGTAGAAACAGTATAGTTGTGCACACTCAAAGCTGGTTGAACACATCCCGTCTCCCCACCAAAGCAACAACAAAAAGTAGACAAAGTGGCCAGAGTCATCTAAGGGTGTGGCTCTGTGCTTCCATAACACTGGACCACACGAGTTCTAGCCCTTCTTCCTTCCCTACTACAGACCAAGGTGTGTCCCCTCCTCTCCCCCTGACCCCAGGTTAATTCTGTGCTTGGCATACAGAGACTTCAATCTTCTCAAGGATCTCACTAAGGGATTTCTCCTTTTCTTGGATCTTTATTGTCTTCTTTTGCCCTTCTATTGTCTTCTTTCTAGCATTTAAACACACTCACTCAAATTCATCAGATCTTAAGAGGCCCTCCCTCAATCCTATAACTCCCATCTAACTACTAATCTCTTCCCTTCCTTTTGCAACAAATTCATTTAAAGACTATTTATTTTAACACTTCTATTTCCTTCCTCATTCAATCCCAAACCCATTGCCACCTGGCTCCTGTACCCATCACTCGGATCTCACTGAAACCAACAACAACCTGTGAGACCCTAGAGTTAGCATAAGAGAAGCCATTTTAATAAATCTGACTGTGTGAACCTAAATGAAGGACAGAACAGGACTGACTCTGTTTTTTGTGCCTAATCTCCGTCTGAGGCCTGAGCTGGGCCTGGCTCTGGAAGAAACCTCGAAAAGTTTCCTAACCACAGGAACTGATATTAGAAGAAGGTCTTATCTCAAGGCCGGCCATCTGTGCCCGATGCTCCCAGGCATACGAGATGTACGTGTCTTGAGAACATGGACAAATGGCCACCGGGGCCTGTAAACCCCCACCCCAGATAGTTCCCCTAGCAACGCTCCTGCTACATCATCATGGTCAGGCCAGCGGAACTTAACCAATAACAATTGTTTAACTTCCAAAATCCCCAATCAGCTTATGCCAAGTTAGAATCCCCTCTTCCTGAACCTGTAATGCATAAAAACCTTGCCTACCCTGAGCTCAGGGCTCACATTCCTGACCCACTGCGTCGGTGAAGGGTGTGAGTCCAAGCTCGGGCTTGAAATAAATGACCCTTTTGTGTTTGCATCGGAATCGGCTCCTTGGTGGTCTCTCGGGGACTCGCGACTTGGGCACAACAAACCTATGATACCGATAAACCCAGTGGACCCTGTTCAGTCCTTACTTTATTTAACCTCTTGACAACAGTTTTGATACTAATGACTACCTCATTTTTAATGACTCAGCTTTTTTACTGATTTGATTTCGGCAACATCACATTCTTCTGATTTCTCCAAACTCCATGGCTCTATCTTCTCACTTTCCTTCACAGGTCCCTAGTCTTCTCCAGGCCCATCTACACTAATGGTCCTCAGGATTCTTGTCAACACTCCTCATTTTTACTCTACACACCCTCCCTGAGCAATCTCATCCATTCCTACTCTTTTAATCACTCTTTATATACATATTCCTCCCCTATAAATATCTCTAGCCCAGAATGCTAGAGATAAATAAATCATCCACATGCCATATGCCTGCTAGTCAACTTTACTAGATCTTACAGACACCACAAACGTGGCTCGTGCCAATCCAAACCTAACAGCTTCTTACCTGAGCTTGTTCCTAGCCCAGAAAATAGCCCTGCTATTCTGCTAGTTGCCCATGTCAGAAATCAGGGAATCATCCTGAACCACTTCCTCTCCCATATATCCGAAGTATCATCATATACTGTTGTTATTATCACCAAATATCTCTTAATCCTCATCTCCACTATTCTGATCCTGGACACTACCCTCTCTTGCTTAGATTATAGCCTTACACCTAGACTTTATATCTAACATTGCTTCTTCTGTCCTTCAGCAGCCAAGTCATGTTAAAATAAAAATCTGATCCATGTCATGCACACCTTCTCTCCCAAGTTCAAAGTCCTTTAAAAATTTCTTGTTACCATTTCTTGGTATATGATCTTATAACCTCCCAACTTAAAAAATATATCATCCATCACAATTTTGCTATCACAGTATATCATCCATCACAACTTTACTTGTTTAATGACTACCAATGAGTTCTATCAGGAAAAAGATCATGTCTGGTTTGGTCTCCTTTATATTCCAGTTCATGTCACATAGCAGGTGCTCAGTGAGTACTTGTTAACTGACTGGCTAGATGAATGGATGAATGAAAGTGAAGTCACAGAAACCAACTATGCTATTCTAATTTGTGCGTGACACAGAACTCAGAGAGATAGTAAATTAGTTGAAAAACAGAACTGAGTGTATAAGTTGATTGACCAAAATATTTGAATAAAAATAAATATAATGGTCTACATTCTTAGTCAAAGAATCATTTACATAAATGTAAGAGAGAGTCATGTTTTAACAGCACCTCATGTGAAAATGTCTTAAGAGCATGTGCCAGGACTTCAAACTTCATGTGGCCAACAAAAGGACATGGCTTATGAATAGAAACATGTTTTATCTTCTACTATATAGAACATTAGTAGTACACTCAATAAAGCCTCTAGATTGTCCATTGTGCCTGGCATATACCAAGCATGAATGTGGAGTGAAAAGTCCCATAGCGCTTTTGCCATTCTAAATGTGGAGAATGATACACAATTCTTGACATTGGTAACAAAGACTATGGGGAAAAAAAGGATAAACTAGTCTAGAAACAATAAAAATAATAACTAATATAGCACTTAATATGTGTTGGGCACCTATTCTCAGCACTTTATGTGTATTAACTCATATACCATATGAGGTATGTACAATTATCCTCATTTTATAGATGATAAAGTTAAGCGCAGATAGCTTCTGCAACAAACCCAAAATCAAGCAAGTAAGTAGTAAGTGGAAGGGCCAGGTTTTGAAACCAGACAGCCAGCTCCCAGCACTACGTTCTTTTGGAAATCAATCCTATCAATATCCTATTTGAAATAAAGAAGGAAAGTCATTATCCCAAGGGCAGAGTGGGGAGAAGACTCAGAACAAAGCATATTAACTAGCTTCGTACTTTAAAAACTAGGCAGAAATCAAAAGGAGGCAAATATTATAACCAAGTAAAATGAAAAAATTCCTAATACTTGAATTATCTCACTAGTAAACAGTCAGAATTACTGGGTTCCCTGTCAATAGAATATTCAGGTAGTGGCTGTGACATCAATGGCAGTCACATTTTGGAAAAAGGTGAGACTGGAGAACCCCTAAGTGCCTTTGTTCTCTAAGATGTATAATGAAAGGATACTACACAGACCTCATTCTCAGGGAGCCAAGACCAAAACAAACACAGCAAAACTCATCAAGATGGAAATTTAATAGGCAATAAAAATCTATCAGGACATGGATTAAAGATGGCAGTGTGAAAGGTGAGACAAAGGCTTCCTCCTAAAACCGCATATAATACGGAAATATAATTAATACAACTAATACTGAAAGAGCAACAGGAAAGAGGACTGTGCCAGACTGCATACACCTGGAGAAAAGAGGAGACCTCACAGAACAGGGTAATGTACCAAAGCTGTGGCCCGGTGGGACCCAAGCCGTTCCCCCACCCCAGCTCACTGGTGGGAGGAAGAGAAACGGAGCAGGGAGGGAGTGGAGGCCTGGGACTACTGAATATGTAACTCTGGAGATCTGCTCTGGGAGCACAAACCTACATTTCAGGGTACTTGCATGATACTCTCATGATTACGGGGTTGGGAAGCTAAGACAGATGGAATTCCTGGAGAGACTGAGATTCCAGCTGCTTGTAGAAAGCACGGATCCATATCCGGCTGTTCTAGGACAAAAGAAAGGTGGGAAGCCTGAGACACTTCCTAACAAGGAAGCCCTTGGCAAGAGGGCTGCAAAAGGGGCAATGACTACACAGAGCTACTGCTCAGGAGAGAGGACAGGTAGACAAAATTGTCCGAGTGCACTCTGCCCCACAGGTTGGGAGCTTTGCCATACAAACTCTCATATTTAAGGAGGAAAAAGAAATCTTCCTCCTTAGAAGATCTTCAGGTGCTCCAGCTCCCTGGGTGGCTAAACAGCTCCAAGGAACCCCTCCATGATGCACAGCTTACTGTGCCTTTCTCCCGGCCAGCCCCACCTGGCTTGCAAACCGGAAAACCCTACCCTGGCATTAGACCAGGCAGAGGGAAGATGGATCAACAGCAACTACAAACGCAAACCATAGAGGCTTATACCTGTGTGCTCAGCCCACTGGTCAGGCAGTGGAGAGAGGCATAGCAGCCGGGAAGCAGGAAACAGCTCTTTCCTCCCCCCAGGCACCAATACCACTCCTCTGTGACCTTCGATATTGCTTCAGGGGCTGAGCAGCCCCAGAAAGTAGAGCTTCTGGGCACTAGAGGGCGCCATATACAAATATGAAATACCAAAGGAACCTGGTTCAGAGTAAAATTATTAATACAACTCCTGAGAAAGATTTAAATGACATTGACCTCATGACTCTTTCTGAAAGGGAGTTCAAAAAACAAATCATTAACATGCTAACGGAGGTACGGAAAGATAATCAAGAACTCAGGAATGAACTCCGATCAGAGATCTGATCGTTGAAGAGCACAATGGAGGGTATTGAAAGCAGATTGGATATGGTGGAGGAGACGATAAATAAAATAGAAACTAGAGAAGAGGAATATAAAGAAGCTGAAGCACAGAGAGAAAAAAAAGGAACTTTAAGAATGAAAGAATATTGAGAGAACTGTGTGTGACCAATCCAAATGGAACAATATTCACATTATAGGGGTACCAGAAGAAGAAGAGAGAAAAAAAGGGATAGAAAGTGTCTTTGAGGAGGTAATTGCTGAAAATTTACCCAATCTGGGGAAGGAGATAGTCTCTTAGGCCATGGAAATACAGACATCTCCCAACACAAGGGACCCAAGGAAGACAACACCAGGACATATAGTAATTAAAATGCCAAAGATCAAGGATAAGGACAGATGACTAAAAGCAGCCAGAGAGAGAAATAAGATGCCACACAAAGGAAAGCCCATAAGGCTATCATTAGACTCCTCAACAGAAACCTTACAGGCCAGAAGGCAGTGAGTGGCATGATGTATTTAATGCAATGAAGCAGGAGGACCTTGAACCAAAATTACGTTATCCGGCAAGATTATCATTTAAATTTGAAGGAGGGATTAAACAACTTCCAAATAAGCAAAAGCTGAGAGAATATACCTCCCACAAACCATCTCTACAGTGTATTTTGGAGGGACTACTATAGCTGGAAGTGTTCCAAAGCTTTAATAGCTGTCACCAGAGGTAATAAAAGCACTGTAAAGAAAGTAGAACAGCTAATTACTAAGCAAATGCAAAATTAAATTAACAGTCCCTAAAGTCAGTCAATCAAGCGATAGACAAAGAGTATGGAATATTATACCTAATATATAAAGAATGGAGGAGGAAGAAAAAAAAAGAACCTTTAGACTGTGTTTGTAATAGCATATTAAGTGAGTTAAGTTAGAATCTTAGATAGTAAGGAAGTTAACCTTGAACCTTTGGTAACCACGAATCTAAAGCCTGCAATGCCAATATGTACATACCTATCAATAATCACCCTAAATGTAAATGGACTGAATGCATCAATCAAAAGACATAGAGTCACTGAATGGATAAAAAAACAAGATCCATCTTTATGCTGCCTTCAAGAGACTCACTTTAAACCCAAAGACATACACAGACTAGAAGTGAAGGGATGGAAAAAGATATTTCATGCAAGTAATAGGGAGAAAAAATCAGCAGTTGCAGTACTTGTATCAGACAAAATAGACTTCAAAACAAAGAAAGTCACAAGAGAAAAAGAAGGACATTACATAATGATAAAAGGGTCAATACAACAAGAACATATAACCATTATAAATATCTATGCGCCCAACACAGGAGCACCTACATATGCGAAACAAATACGAACAGAATTAAAAGAAGAAATAGAATGCAATGCATTTATTCTAGGAGACTTCAACACTCCACTCACTCTGAAGGACAGATCAACCGGACAGAAAATAAGTAAGGAGATGGAGGCACTGAACAACACAATACAACACATGGACCTAACAGACATCTACAGAACTCTACACCCAAAAGCAGCAGAATACACATTCTTCTTAAGTGCACATGGAACATTTTCAAGAACAGATCATATACTAGGCCATAGAAAGAGCCTTGGTAAATTCAAAAAGATTGAAATTGTACCAACCAGTTTCTCAGACCACAAAGGTAAGAAACCAGAAATAAATTACGCAAAGAAAAAATCCCACAAACACATGGAGGCTTCACAACATGCTCCTAAAGAACTAATGGATCAATGACCAAATAAAAGCAGAGATCAAGCAATATATGGAGACAAATGACAACAATAGTACAACACCACAAAATCTTTGGGATGCAGCAACGGCCATGCTAAGAGGAAAGTATACTGCAATACAGGCCCACCTCAGGAAAGAACAATACTATATGAGCAGTCTAAACTCACAATTAACGAAACTAGAAAAAGAAGAACAAATGAGGCTCAAAGTCAGTAGAAGTAGGGACATAATAAAGATTAGAGCACAAATAAATAAAATTGAGAAGAATAAAACAATAGAAAGAATCAATGAAAGCAGGAGCTGGTTCTTCGAGAAAAATAAACAAAATACATAAACCCCTAGCCAGACTTATCAGGAAAAAAAGAGAGTCTACTCACATAAACAGAATCAGAAATGAGAAAGGAAAAATCACTAAGGATACCACAGAAATACAAAAAATTATGAAAGAATACTATGAAAAATTATATGGTAACAATCTGTATCTAGAAAAATACAACCTTCCAAGACTGACCCAGAAAGAAACAGAAAATCTGAATAGACCAATTACCAACAACGAAATTGAACTGGTAATCAAAAAATCTACCTAAGAACAAAACCCCTGGATCAAATGGCTTCACGGCTGATTTTTATTAAACATTTAGTGAAGACCTAATACCCATTCTACCTAAAGTTTTCCAAATAGTAGAAGAGAGAATACTTCCAAACTCATTCTACAGGGTCAGCATAACTCTGATACTGAAAGCAGGCAAAGACACCACAAAAAAAAGAAAATTACAGACCAATATCCCTAATGAACATAGATGCAAAAATACTCAACAAAATATTAGCAAACCGAATTTAAAAATACATCAAAAAGATCATCCATCATGATCAAGTAGGATTTATACCAGGGATGCAAGGATGGCACAACATTCGAAAATCCATCAACATCATCCACTACATCAACAAAAATAAGGACAAAAACCACATGATCATCTCCATAGATGCTGAAAAAGCATTTGACAAAATTCAACATCCATTCATGATAAAAACTCTCAACAAAATGGGTATAGAGGGCAAGTACCTCAACATAATAAAGGCCATATATGACAAACCCACCACCAACATTATACTTAACAGCAAGAAGCCGAAAGCTTTTCTTTTAAGATTGGGAACAAGACAAGGATGCCCACTCTCCCCACTTTTATTCAACATAGTACTGGAGGTCCTAGCCACAGGAATCAGACAACACAAGAAATAAAAGGCATCCAGATTGGCAAGGAAGAAGTTAAACTGACCCTGTTTGCAGATGACATGATATTGCACATAAAAAACCCTAAAGAATCCACTCCAAAACTACTAGGTCTAATAACTGCATTCAGCAAAGTTGTGGGATACAAAATTAATATGCAGAAATATGTGGCATTCCTATACACTAACAATGAGCTAGCACAGAGAGAAATCAGGAAAACAATTCCATTCATGGCTGCATCAGAAAGAATAAAATACCTAGGAATAAACCTAACTAAGAAGTGAAAGACCTATACTCTGAAAACTACAAGACACTCATGAGAGAAATTAAAGGAAAACCCAATAAATGGAAACACATTCTGTGCTCATGGATAGGAAGAATTAATATTGTCAAAATGGCCATCCTGCCTAAAGCAACCTACAGATTCAATGCAATTCCTATCAAAATACCAACAGCATTCTTCAACGAACTAGAGAAAATCATTATAAAATTCATATGAAACCACTAAAGACCCTGAATAGCCAAATCAATCCTGAGAAAGAAGAATAAAGCAGGGGGATGATGCTCCCCAATTTCAAGCTCTACTACAAAGCTACAGTAATCAAGACAATTTGGTACTGGCACAAGAACAGACCCATAGACCAATGGAACAGACTAGAGATCCCTGATACAAACCCAACCATATACAGTCAACTAATATATGATAAAGGAGCCATGAACATACAATGGGGAAATGACAGCCTCTTCAACAGCTGGTGTTGCCAAACTGGACAGCTACATGCAAAAGAATGAAACTGGATTATTGTTTAACCCTTACACAAAAGTAAACTCGAAATGGATCAAGGACCTGAATGTAAGTCATGAAATCATAAAACTCTCAGAAGACAACATAGGCAAAAATCTCCTGAATGTAAGCATGAGCAACTTCTTGCTGGACGCACCTCCTCGAACAAGGGAAACAAAAGCAAAAATGAACTCATAGGACTACATCAAATTAAAAAGTTTCTGTATGGCAAAGGACACCATCAACAGAACAAAAAGGCATCCTAGAGGATGGGAGAATATACTTGTAAATGACTTATCTGACAAGGGGTTGACATCCAAAATATATAAAGAACTTACATGCCTCAACACCCAAAAAGTAAATAACCTGATTAAAAAATGGGCAGAAGGTATGAAGAGACAGTTCTCCCAAGAAGAAATTCAGATGGCCAACAGACATATGAAAAGATGCTCCACATCACTAATCATCAGGGAAGTGCAAATTAAAACCACAATGAGATATCACCTCACACCAGTGAGGATGGCCACCATCCAAAAGACTAAGAACAACAAATGCTGGTGAGGATGTGGAGAAAGGGGAACCCTCCTACACTGCTGGTGGGAATGTAAGCTAGTTCAACCATTGTGGAAAGCAATATGGAGGTTCCTCAAAAAACTAAAAATTTAATTACCATTTGACCTGGGAATCCCACTCCTAGGAATTTACCCAAAGAATACAACTTCTCAGATTCAAAAAGACATATGCACCCCTATGTTTATTGCAGCACTTTTTACAGTAGCCAAGATATGGAAACAACCTAAGTGTCCATCAGTAGATGAATGGATAAAGAGGTGGTACATATACACAATGGAATACTATTCAGCCATAAGAAATAAACAAATCCTACCATTTGCAACCAACATGCATGGAGCTGGAGGATATTATGCTCAGTGAAATAAGCCAGGCAGAGAAAGACAAGTGCCAAATGATTTCCCTCATTTGTGGAGTATAACAACGAAGCAAAACTGAAGGAACAAAATAGTAGCAGACTCAGAGACTCCAAGAAGGAACTAGTGGTTACAAAAGGGGAGGGGTGTGAGAGGGGGGTGTGGGGAACAGGAGAGAAGGGGATTGAGTGGTATTTGTTTAGCACAAATGGTGTGGGGGATCACGAGGAAAACGGTGTAGCACAGAGAAGGCAAATAGTGAATCTGTGGCATCTTACTACACCCAAGGACAGTGACTGCATTGGGGTATGGGTGGGGACTTGATAATATGGGTAAATATAGTAACCACATTGTTTTTTCATGTGAAACCTTCATAAGAGTGTATATCAATAATACCTTAATAAGAAAAATCTATCAGTACAATGAAATGGACGGTGACGGGAACAGTGGGCCCTCACATCACCTTTAAAGATGAATATCCCCACTACCTATTTCCATATCAAGCAAATTCAGAAACAGAAACAGCAATGTCATGGTATAAAATCCTAAGAAATGCCAGGTTACTAATATATGAGATGCAGGTCAAGTCTCTATGCACCTGGTTCTCCATATCAATAGATAATGTCATATAATTTATTTGAGTTGTTCGAACTGTGAAATCACTTCTTTCCCCTCAAGAAGGAGAAGATTTAGTTAAACCTGAGATTAAAGAGGCGGATAAAAGTGCCCCCTGGTCTGTGAAGGCCAGGAATTAGACACGCTGCTACTGTTATAGCAGGCCCTCTTCAGATGTGATCCATTACATGGATGTCTTCCATCAGATGCTAGCGAAGTTAATCCTTTTGCAAAGCATGACCGCTTCTTAAATTTGACTGTGGTGAATCCCAACCATATTTCTATGCTTATATGACTAGCTTTCAAAATACAAAATCACTTTTATAGTGTATTTGGTTTAGGTTTATTATATTTAAATTTGCAAACAAAGATATAGATGCCTGCAATGGCAGCTTGCCCTCGACTCCCCTGATACTCATCTTGTAGAATAAAATGTCAGATAGCAGCAAGACAGAAATATATGGACCTTATTTACAACATAATGCTGTCAGATGATTTTCCACATCCTTAAAGAGAACCATTCAAATTTCCATCTCTGAAGAAAAAGAGCTCTAATATGTCATCAGAACTTTCTCATGATACATAGCTTTTCAACTGAATGTCATCAACTCTCAAGCCTTTTAGTACTGTGACAGCAGGCTGGAAATCCTGGAAGCTGACTTACCTTTTTGCAGTCAGATAAGGACTTCTCACCGGCCAATGTGCTGAAAACAGTGGTCTGCAAAACAGGAAGATGGAGACACATTAGAACCATAAAAGTGTAATGATATTAACCCCACCTTGTTCATTTCCAGTCCACAGTGGGCACCAATTCCTATGAATCCATAGATTTTTCTGGGTTTTAAAAAGTGTCTACCCTTCACTGCTCCCACTGACACCCAACCCAAGTTAGGACATTCATTATGGGACTCCAATGATCCAGTGAGGTAAGGACTCTTATTTATCTTAATTTTGAAACAAGGTAACTGCAGCAGTTAGGTTAATAATCAAAGATCACACATTTCGGAAAAAGGTGAGGAATCAAAGCCAACCAATCCGACCCCAGAGGGCACCCTCTCGGTCACATGTGGGCTCTCTTTATCGTGAAGAGATATGTGCAAATGTCAAATTCCAAAATCTTTCAAATGGAACCTGTTAATTAGTCCAAGTGATGAAGTGGAGCTTTTCCCCATTTAAGACACGTGTGCATCTGAGCAGCCACACCAGGCCTTACCCCCTCATCTCCACTTTCCTCGGCACACTCATTCTCCCTGTGATTTACTTTTTAAATATTTGTGTGTATATTTTCTTGGCTTCATGATCCACTAAAAAGCCACTTTGGCAAGGAAGGCCAGTTGGGATTTACATGCAAGTTTGTTCCTTTTGGATTATTCTACGAAGAGTTAAACGGTCAGTCACCTAGACTGGTTTTGAAATTTTTTTCAGTATACCTTTCTACTTTTTATTTACAAAAATAATATATATTCTTAATGAGTCCATGTATGTTCATTCTTCCATACTTTCTCTATTCATGTGCAAATACATATTATGCTATATGTAATTACATTTTAATTATGTGTATTGCTTTATATATGCACATACAGAAGTTTCATTCTTTCTAGAGATCACATCATCTTACTTTAGAAGATGTTATCAACATCGTTCCAGGTCAGTTCATATAGATTGACTCAATCTTTTCAACAGCTGCATAACACTCTGCAATATGGATAGACCACACTTTACATATGCTTTCCTTTACTGCGGACACTGGTGGTTTACAGGTTTGGGTTCTTCTGTTCTTGCATTTTGTTTGTTTACTTTGTTTAATGTTACAAACTGTGCTACAATAAACATCCTTGTGTATGTATGCAATATATACACACATATATATCATTTATGTGTGTGTATGCATAATTTTATTTGGGTTGAGTAGGGTCAAAAGAAGTAAATGTATAACAAATAAAGACATTGGAGTGGCTTAAAGATCTTATATATATAAACTTTCTCCCATTCTCTCCTCATATAAGATAAAATATTTATCACCTCACATAGGGTTTGGTTTGGTTTTAGGTCAGGCACTTGAGAAAGTTAAGAATCTAAACCAGTGCATATTCTGGCCCAAAATATATATACACACAAAAAATTAAGTTCAAATTTTAGGGTGGTATAGTCTTTAAATTTGGTTTGCTGGCAGTTTTTAATATATGTTTTTATTTTGTTTGTAAAGGAAGTGATTAAAGTCATTCAGAAAGTTTGAACTAAAAGGGGAAGGGGAAGAGGGAAAGAAGGGAAATATTTTGGTGATGGAAGAAAAGAGGAAAAGCAAAAATCAAAAAAGAGAACAAGATGAAAACAGACATGGCAGAATATGAAGAAAAGGAAGAAAATGGCTCCCATAAAGAGACAGCCATCTCTGCTCAAAGGGAATTAGGGCCTGTGACTCATTCTTATCATTATAATCAATCCCATTGACTTAGGTTCCACCCTGACACACAGCAGCCCCCACTGACAGCACTGGGGACAGCTCTGGAAGCTCCATGCCATTCTGTCCTATGCTGCTGCCAGGTGTATTTCTGCACTCCTTGGGGATGTAAGATATTCTTGTTTGCTGTTCAAAGACAGGGCCAGTAAGGAGAGAGAGAGCGAAGCCAAATAAACAAACAGCTCTCAACATGCTATAGGGAACCTCTCCCCCAGCAATCTTCCCACCCACACCTTCCTCGTGACCTTTCATCACCTTCACATATTTGGACACAGGAGCACCGCGTCATGAGAGAGGTCTCAATGTTCATGCTCAGATTTCTGCTCCAAGAAGGTAAAAACCCAATAAGACTTGGCCATTGATGCTACCTCATTACCTACCCCAGGGTCTGGCACAAAAAGTTTATCCAATAAATATGCATTGAGTAGCTGCAAAAAAAAATGACATCAGGTGAAACTTCAGTCCTTATCCCAGAACAGTTTTGGGAGGACAATGCTGGAAGATCAGCCTCAAATATAATATCATTACCAAGTGAAGCCCATGGAGGGAGGAAGGGAGAGTGATAAAAGACTCCCAAATGATAGGAAAACCCATTTTCTCTCTATTTAGTATATTTCTACTGTCTACTATCCACCTGGTTTGGTTAAATTCATTTTTTAATGTCAAGCCTGTGAGTATTTGGAACTGAGTAACTCTTTGTTGCGGAGTGGGGGCATGCTGTGCTGCACAGTGTGCCTGACATCTATGCACCAGGTGCTAGCAGCACACACCACCAGCCTCATTCCTGACAATCACGAATGTCTCCAGATATTGCCAAATGTCCGCCTGGGGTGAGGGGTGGAGGACAAGATCACCCCTAGTTAGGAACCACTGGTCTAAACTCAAAAGAAGCCAGTTATGGGAACAGCCCTGATTCCCTATCTAGTGCAACTCAATTTTTTCTGAGAAACAGAAATCCAATGGTGGGTGGGAACTTCTCCTTCTGCCCTTGATTTGAATCTCATTTTCAAAGTCAAAATCTGGGGAGAACCCAGATTCCAGCTACTGAAGATACCATGTGGGGGCAATGTGAGAGACTCTAAGTGCATTTTAACCAAGTTTAAGATATATCACTGGGGAGAATAAATTAAAGAACATGTCGAGAGCTTCAAGATGGCGGCAAGAGAGGTGAGACAGAGAAATCCTCCCAAAACCACAAATAGTAAAAAAAAAATAGTTAATACAACTAACTGTAAAACAGCAACAGGAAAGAAGGCTACACCAGACTGCATACAGACATCACAAACAGAGCAGACCTTGTGAAACAAGGCACCAGCTCCGCACCCCAATGACACCCAACCTCACTTTAGGGGCTGAGCAGCTCCAGAGACTGGAGCTTCTGGGCACAGAGGGCACCACACAGAAATAGGAAACATCGAAAGAACATGGTTCAGACCAAAATCTCACAAAACCCAGAAAAAGGGCCAAATGAAACTGAACTCACCAATCTTCCTGAAAGAGAGTTCAAAATAAAAATCATAAACACGCTTATGGAGGTACAGAAAAATACTCAAGAACTCAGAAACGAATTTTAGATGGAGATTCAATCATTAAGAAATTCCGTATCTGAAATGAAACATACAATGGAGGGATTTAAAAGCAGATTAGATGTAGTAGAAGAGATGGTAAATGGAATAGAAATTAGAGAAGAGGAATACAAAGAAGCTGAGGCACAGAAAGAAAAAAGAATCTCTAAGAATGAAAGAATATTAAGAGAACTGTGTGACCAATCCAAACAGAACAATATTCACATAATAGGGGTATGAGAAGAAGAGAGAGAAAAAAGGATTGAAAGTGTCATAGAGGAGGTAATTGCTGAAAACGTCCCCAATCTGGGGAAGGAGATAGTCCCTCAAGCCATCAAGTTGCACAGATCTCCCAACACAAGAGACCCAAGGAAGACAACATCGAGACATATAATAATTAAGATGGCAAAGATCAAGGATAAAGACACACTTTTAAAAGCAGCTAGAGAGAGGAAAAAGATGCCACACAAAGGAAAACCCATCAAGCTATCATCGGATTTCTCAACAGAAACCTTACAGGCCAGAAGGGAGTGGCATGATATATTTAATGCAATGAAGCAGAAGGGCCTAGAACTAAGAATACTCTACCTGGCAGTTATCATTTAAATTTGAAGGAGGGATTAAACAATTTTCAGATAAACAAAAGCTGAGAGAATTTACCTCCCACAAACCACCTCCACAGTGCATTTTGGAGGGACTCCTATAGATGGAAGTATTCCTAAGGGTAAATAGATATCACTCAAGGGACAGACAAAGAGTACAGAATATGATTCATAACATACAAAGAATGGAGGAAAAAGAAAAAGGAGGAAAAAAAAGAACCTTTAGGTTGTGTTTGTAATAGCATACAAAGTGAGTTAAGTTAGACTGTTAGATAGTAAGAGAACTACTGTTGAACCTTTGGTAGCCACGAATCTAAAGCCTGCAATGGCAATAAGTACATACCTATTGATAATAACCGTAAACGTAAATGGTCTGAATGCACCAATCAAAAGACGTAAAGTCCCTGAATGGATAAAAAAACAAGACCCATCTATATGCTGCCTACAAGAGACTCACTTCAAACCCAAAGGCATACACAGACTGAAAGAAAAGGGATGGAAAAAGATATTTCATGCAACTAATAGGAAGAAAAAATCAGCACTTGCAGTACTTGTATCAGACAAAATAGACTTCAGAACAAATAAAGTAACAAGAGACAAAGAAGGACATTACATAATGATAAAGGGGTCAGTCCAACAAGAGGATATAACTATTATAAATATCTATGCACCCAACCCAGGATCACCTATATATGGGAAACAAATACTAACAGAATTAAAGGGGGAAATAGAAGGCAATGCATTCATTTTAGGAGACTTCAACATACAACTCACTCCAAAGGACAGATCAACCAGACAGAAAATAAGTAAAGAGACAGAGGCACTGAACAACATATTAGTACAGATGGACCTAACAGACATCCACAGAACACTCTGTCCAAAAGCAAAGGATACACATTCTTCTCAAGTGCACATGGAACATTTTCAAGAATAGATCATATACTAGGCCACAAAAAGAACCTCAGTAAATTGAAAAAGATTGAAATTGTACCAACCAGCTTCTCAGATTACAAAGGGATGAAACTAGAAATAAATTACACAAATAAAACGAAAAAGCCCACAAACACATGGAGGCTTAATAACATGCTCCTAAATACTCAATGGATCAATGACGAAATAAAAACAGAGATCAAGCAATATATGGAGACAAATGACAAGAATAATACAACACCGCAAAATCTGTGGGACCCAGCTAAGGCCATGCTAAGAGGAAAGTATATAGCAATACAGGTCTAACTCAGGAAAGAAGAACAATCCCAAATGAACAGTCTAAACTCACAATTAATGAAACTAGAAACGTAAGAACAAATGAGGCCCAAAGTCAGTAGAAGGAGGGACATAATAAAGATTAGAGAAGAAATAAATAAAATTGAGAAGAATAAAACAGTAGAAAGAATCAACGAAAGCAAGAGCTTGTTCTTTGAGAAAATAAACAAACTAGACAAACCCCTAGCCAGACTTATCAAGAAAAAAGAGAATCTACACACATAAACAGATTCAGAAATGAGAAAGGAAAAATCATTATGGACACCACAGAAATACAAAGAGTTATGAGAGAACACTATAAAAAATTATATGCTAACAAACTGGATAACCTAGAAAAAATGGACAACTTTCTAGAAAAATATAACATTCCGAGGCTGATCCAGGAAGAAACAGAAAATCTTACTAGACCAATTACCAGCAAAGAAATTGAATTGGTAATCAAAAAACTACCTAAGAACAAAACTGCTGAACCAGACGGTTTCACTGCTGAATTTTTTCAAACATTTATTGAAGACCTAATACCTACCCTATTTAAAGTTTTCCAAAAAGTAGAAAAGGAGGGAATACTCCCAAACTCATTCTAGAAGGCCAACATCACTCTAATACCAAAACCAGGCAAAGACACCAGAAAAGAAGAAAATTACAGACAAATATCCCTGATGTACATAGTTGCAAAAATATATATATTCAACAAAATATTAGCAAACTGAATTCAAAAATACACAAAAAAGATCATCTATCATGATCAAGTGAGATTCACCCCAGGGATGCAAGGACGGTACAACATTCAAATATCCATCAACATCATCCACTACATCAACAAAAAGGACATAAACCACGTGATCATCTCCATTGATGCTGAAAAAGCATTCGACAAAATTCAACATCCATTCATGATAAAAACTCTCAACAAAATTGGTATAGAGGGCAAGTACCTCAACATAATAGAGGCCATACAGAAAATCTGAATAGACCAATTACCAGCAAAGAAATTGAATTGGTAATCAAAAAACTACCTAAGAACAAACCCACCACCAACATTATACTTAACAGTGAGAAGCTGAAAGCTTTTCCTTTAAGATCGGGAACAAGACAAGGATGCCCACTCTCTCTCCCCACTTCTATTCAACATAGTTATGGAGGAGGCCCTGGCCAAGGCAATCAGACAACACAAAAAAAATAAAAGGCATCCAGATTTGCAAGGAAGAAGTCAAACTGTCCCTGTTTGAAGATGACATGATATTGACCCTAAAAAAAACTAAAGAATTCACTCCAAAACTACTAGATCTATATCTGAATTCAGCAAAGTTGTGGGATACAAAATTAATATACAAAAATCTGTTCCATTCTTATACACTAATGATGAACTAGCAGAAAGAGAAATCAGGAAAACAATTCCATTCACAATTGCATCGAAAAGAATAAAATACCTAGGAATAAACCTAACCAAGGAAGTGAAAGACCTATACTCTGAAAACCACAAGACACTAATGACAGAAATTAAAGAAGAAACCAATAAATGGAAACACATCCTGTGCTCATGGATAGGAAGAATTAATATGGTCAAAATGGCCATCCTGCCTAAAGTAATCTACAGATTCAATGCCATCCCTTTCAAAACACCAACAGTATTCTTCAAGGAACTAGAGCAAATCATTCTAAAATTCATATGGAACCACAAAAGACCCAGAACAGCCTGAGAAGGAAGACTAAAGTGGGGGGAATTATGCTCCCTGACTTCAAGCTCTACTACAAAGCCACAGTAATCAAGACAATTTTGTACTGGCACAAGAACAGACCCATAGACCAATGGAACAGACTGAAGAGCCCCGATACAAACCCAACCATATATGGTCAATTAATATATCATAAAGGAGCCGAGGATATAGAATGGGGAAATGACAGCCTCTTCAACAGCTGGTGTTGGCAAAACTGGACAGCTACATGTAAGAGAATGGAACTGGATTATTGTCTAACCCCATACATCAAAGTAAACTCAAAATGGATCAAAGACCTGAATGTAAGTCATGAAACCATAAAACTCTTAGAAAAAAAATAGGCAGAAATCTCTTGGACATAAACATGAGCAACTTCTTCATGAACATGTCTCTCAGGGCAAGGCAAACAAAAGCAAAAATGAACTCATGGGACTACATCAAACTAAAAAGCTTCTGTACAGCAAAGGACACCATCAGTAGAACAACAAGATATCCTACAGTATGGGAGAATATATTCATAAATGACATATCCGGTAAGGGGTTGACATCCAAATTATGTAAGAGCTCACGCATCCCAACAAACAAAAAGCAAATAAGCCAGTTAAAAAATGGGCAGAGGAGCTGAACAGACACTTCTCCAAAGAAGAAATTCAGATTACCAACAGGCACATGAAAAGATGCTCCACATCCCTAATCATCAGAGAAATACAAATTAAAACCACAATGAGATATCACCTCACACCAGTTAGGATGGCTGCCATCCAAAAGACAAACAACAACAAATAGTGGCGAGGATGTGGAGAAAAGGGAACCCTCCTACACTCCTGGTGGGAATGTAAAATAGTTTAACCATTGTGGAAAGCAGTATGGAGGTTCCTCAAAAAACTCAAAATAGAAATACCATTTGACACAGGAATTCCACTTCTAGGAATTTACCCTAAGAATGCAGCAGCCCAGTTTGAAAAAGACATATGAACCCCTATGTTTATCGCAGCACTATTTACAATAGCCAAGAAATGGAAGCAACCTAAGTGTCCATCAGTAGATGAATGGATAAAGAAGAAGTGGTACATATATACAATGGAATATTATTCAGCCATAAGAAGAAAACAAATCCTACCATTTGCAACAACATGGATGGAGCTAGAGGGTATTATGCTCAGTGAAATAAGCCAGGCGGAGAAAGACAAGTATCATATGATTTCACTCACCTGTGGAGTATAAGAACAAAGAAAAAGCTCAAGGAATAAAACAGCAGCAGACTCACAGAACCCAAGAATGGACTAACAGTTACCAAAGGGATAGGAACTGGAGAGGATGGGTGGGAAGGGACGGATAAGGGGGAAAAAGGGTCATTATGATTAGCACATATAATGTAGGGGGGGACACAGGGAAGGCAGTATAACACAGAGAAGACAAGTAGTGATTCTATAGCATCTTACTACGCTGGTGGACAGTGACTGTAAAGGGGTATGTGGTGGGGACTTGATAATAGGGGGAGTCTAGTAACCACAACATTGTTCATGTAATTGTACATTAATGATAACAAAATTAAAAAAAATTTTTTTAAATTAATGAACATGTCTAAGAATTCAGACATTACTGCTATAGCCCCAGGGAAAATGATCTTCAAAATTAAACAATACCTTCAACCTTCCAGAACAGTCTCAGGTGATCTGAGAAACATGTTTGGAGGAGAAATGAGAGTCAGAGGTGGGTGAAATTGACTTCATTAAAAAAATTAATACAAGTAGTTCTAAATGTTACATTTGTAGAAAGGAACCACATGAGCCAAAGGACAAAAGTACAGTGAAATCTCGGTACCTGGAATGAGGGTGAAAGAGGTGTGGCATGGGTCAAGTGAGAGTCTGTGTCCTTAATTTGGCCATTTTCTAAGGGGATTTTACTTGTACGCTTGGTCGGTTTCATTTCATTGCTGTCGAAAGACTTTAACTGGCCTTCCAGTTTCCTAATTGCCGCTATTGTGAATGACTTTGGGTAGGATTCCTAAACCTTTCAATAACATGTTCACTCTAATTACTGAAAATGAAAGACTCAAAACGTGGAGACTTACCCATGCTGTGACCTTCTTGATTGTTGCATCAATATTTTTCTACTAAAGGAAACTCCTAATGAGTCCCCTCCACCACAGTTTACATGATGGTGTGTTTGTCACAGGAGCACAAGCAATGAAGCACAATGACTTTTCTAGAGCACCGGTTTCTAACCCTGTTTGCAGGGTGACCAGCATGGGGTGCATAGCGCTGTACATGGCCAGTTACAGCAATTTCCCAAAACGAATCAAGAAAGGTGTGGCCCTACTGGTGTCCATTTATATACTGATGCCTAGAATTTCACTTATTAGAGCTCTGTTTTCCACATAAGGCTTTGAATCATAATGGACAAATCCTCTAGGGATGCTAGAGTATAAGAGTCACTGCAAAGGGGAAAACTAGAAATTTCATGTCTTGTAACCATTGGTCTGTTATACCTTAAAGGGAATGAGTGTATCAGATCCTTTCCTACTGGCAGCTTCTTTACTTTGGGGTTATTATTATTTTTTTTAATTTCAAAAGTCGATTTTGATGGGAAAGAAATGAAAACTAACACAATGTGGACTTCCGACACTTATGGTGATGGGAAAAGATCTAAAGACACAGGTCACACTGGGGTCCCTAAAACACAGACTGTGAGACAGAGATTAGCATGCAGGTTTATCATGGAGTGTTCTCGGCATCTCCACTTATGGAAAGAAAGGGAAGGGGCAGGACTGAACAGAGGGAGAGGCTGGGCTGGGGTGCAAATTCAACAAAGGTCTCGGTCAACCAACTGGGGAGCTTGGGGGATGGAGCGACGTGTCCCGTACTGGCCCACGTGAAGGGCTGCCCACGAAGGAAGCATGGCCCTGGGCAAGATGACATTTTTAGGTAAAGGCAATTTCTTGAGAGGGCTGACAGCTGAGGTCAGTTGGCCAATGGCACTGCTAGCAACAAGGAGATCGTATGGAACACTGCCATGTCCACTACACTATACTTTGACACACTTTTGCCAAGGGCAGAGAGTGGCCATCACTGATTTACTCTAGTTGACCATGATCTTAGAAGTTTGCTGGTCTCTTTTAAGAGTCATTGGACAGACAGACAAATGGAACCACTTGTTCAAGAGTCTGGGCACTTAATTCTTGTCCCTTAACAGACCTCCTTATGAGCTTAGGATGGACTACTGGTCTTGAGGTCTTGAATTTTTTATTATGAAATGAGGAAACCCATATACATGTCCTTTGAGGTCACGAAAGGCCTGGCTATGAAGAAAATGGGCCTCATTTTATCAGGCACATGGTTTGCAAATCAGTAAGTATACTGCCTACTTTTGCCCTTGATCCTCTGAGGAAAGAGCTTTTTACTAAATAACATGGTCATCTCTTGATTATCTACAGAAGTAAAGAGAGTTTTAAATGATTCACTAAAGCATAACTTATAAAATGTCTTCACATCTGACTTGAGACACATTAAACAATGGATAATTTAGATGCCTGAAATGCTTAAACATGTCTTCCTTAAATTAACATTAATAATCATTAGAAGAAATATTCCAAGTGGATAGCAAGGAAAAACAACCCAGAAGGAAGAGTGAGTTGGGTGAAAAACGGACATTGATGAGGCCTTGGTCACAGAACCCAGATGGAAGGTCAGACATGGTTCACCAGCCCAGCCTACAAAAGAAACTTCCAGAAGGGCAGCTGCTTACCCTCTTCTCACTGATAGGAGTGTATTGCAAAGTAATTGAACACTGAAAAGAGACTCATATGTTCTACACTCCTTTTTAAGAGAGAGTTTACCTCTGAGAGTTATTACAGTGGTGTTTTATTCCCACCAGTTAGGTTTAGAAAAAGATATAGATATATGCTACCTCTACTGAGCCAACTTCTGCCATGTAATGCCTATAACTGAGATTTATATTTTAAAAACAGTGAACATATGATACTTCTTTGATTGATTTGAAAGAAAGTAGGGTGCAAGAGGATTGCTTAAGTATTGGATTATAAAAATTGAGGAATTGAGAATCTGAATGTCTGAGATAGATGGTAATGTTACGAAATTTTATTTCAAGCATCAGTTACTCCTTTGTGTATGTTTTGCTCTTAGCCAGACACGACCAAACAGGTCAAATAGTTTAGATAAATGGTCAAATACAGTTGAAAGTTAAGAACCACTGAAAGGAATGATGCCTTCATAAAGCAGCTCCATTTGATACCTGCAACTAGCACCACCACAGACATACTGGATGATTTCTCACTCATTGGAAGATGTCAAGACTACATCTACTCATATTCCTAACAATCTGGAAGTCTCTTACACTTGAATTGATGGATCCCAATAGTGCATGCTACTTGAACACTTTCTCAGACATTTTACCAGACTTATTTTAGAATTTCTAGAAGTATGAATTTCCATTTGGTCTTAACTAGACTAGTATTGATACATGTACACTGAAAATAGTGGTATGCCCTCCAGGCACAGTGTGGCATTCATATATATATATATATCTTGCCAATGGGTTTCATCCCTGGGCAAGTTCACTATGGATTCAATGTGACCAAAGAAATTGACAGCAAAACTGCTCTTGGGGTGAAAGGGTTATACCCAACTTTATTTCCAGGTGGCAGGTCAGTCACTAAAATCCTGTTCACTCAGAGTGAGTCTGTATGCAGCAAGCCGGTCTCTGCCTTTGGGTTCCTCTGTCCGCAAAGCCATCCTCTGGGCCTCTCTACACAGTTGTCCCACACAGCCATCCTCTGGGCCTCTCTGCCTGCACAGCCGTCCTGCACAGCTGTCCTCTGGGCCTCTCTGCCTGCACAGCCGTCCCGCACAGCCATCCCCGGGGCCTCTCTGCACAGCTGTCCTGCACAGCCATCCTCTGGGCCTCTCTGCACAGTCTTCCCACACAGCCGTCCCCTGGGCCTCTCTGCCTGCACAGCTGTCCCACACAGCCATCCTCTGGGCCTCTCTGCACAGTCTTCCCACACAGCCGTCCTCTGGGCCTCTGTCCTCGGCGCTGCCACCACTCCAGCCTCTGCTCTGCTCTCCTGCAGCCCTGCAGCCATGCCACCATGTCATGCACAGAGCACTAGGCAGAGCTCTTTATATAGAATCAACAGCCATGTATTGCCCACAGGTGTGCAGTGAGCTAGTCAGCCAGGGCCAGGTGAGAATCCTGGCCACAGGAACTCTCATTTTATCCACACTCCACCCCACCAGGATTCTCTCCTCTCAATCTATGTGCCCTTAGTCCTCTGCAATGGTCCCTGTGCAAGGAAGCTCGAACATTGTTCTCCAGCAAAAAGTCTTGCAGACACAGAGGCCGGACTCGTGGCTCTGTCTCTGAGCTCTGCCTCTTTAGTCTTAATGGCTTGAACTGCTGCACTGGTTTCAGTTGTTGCCATAGCTCCAGTAAGATCCTATTTGGCTTCTCGTCTAATTTCCTTCCATCTACTCCTGCCTGTATCAAATCAACCCACATCTGGGTCCTTGTAACCCTCCTGGGGCCCCTCAAATTCCTCCTGTGAGTAACAGGTCCTATATCTTTCCAGGTTCTCATTACTTCAGCTACTGTACATGTCACCTTGCATTTTATAATCGCTGCCTCAAGGCGGGCTGCATTGTCAGGGAACACAGCTTTCCCATCTCTGAAGGAACAATTCCATCCACCCCTAGTCCCACAGCCCCCAGCTCAGCCTGAGTATAGGGGAGGACCATAGAGTGCTCCACGGCCTGGGGAGGGGCTGCTCCTCTCCTTGGGAACCTTTCAGCTGCTGGGTCTTTATTTTCTTTACAACTACTGGGTGTGCTTTCAATACAGGAGGGGCCAGCGCCTCCGGCACCACCCCTTCATCCTTCCCCAGCTCCTCCATTTCTGGGGCCGATGGCACCTTTCTCTCCACTCCCCCAAGTGCCTCCTCTGTTACAGTGCCTCGCAGCAGTGCTAGCTCAGTCTTCAGAAGGTCTCTTACCTTCACCTCAATGCTTCGCAGCTGACGTTCTCGTGCCACCTCCACCGTGCTTCCCTTAGGAGTTCGTCTTTTTCCTTGATGGCCTCTTCCTCCTTCAGAACACCTGGCAGCACTGCCATCTCATCTCCAATGGCACCTTACTGCCAGCGCTCTCGTGCTGCCTCCTCTCGCATCAATGCCATCTCCTTCCTCAGGGAATCCACAGAAGTTTGCAGCTCGTGTTCTTGTACCACCATTTCTTGGGTCTCTTCTGTAGACTTTTTTAATACTATGAGAAGCAGCCAACCCACAGTCCCTGCTGCCTCACGGGCACTCTGCTTCTCAAAGGATCTACTTATTTTACCAAGTGCCACCCCTACAGCCTCAGGTGTCACCTCCACTGGCCTCCAGTCCTGGGGTGGGGCCCAGTCCTCCAGGAGGCAAGTCATCTCAGACCACATACCCATTGGGGGACAATCCACTGTCTCCCCATTCACAGGGGCAGCCCACTGAAGCACCCCTCCCATAGGGCAGCTTGTCTTTTTCCTTGGTCAACAATGAACCCTGCCGACTACGCCAACTGTCTTGCCAATGGGTTTCAGCCCCGGGCAAGTTCACTATGGATTCAATGTGACCAAAGAAATTGACAGTAAAACGTTCTTGGGGTGAAAAGGTTATACCCAACTTTATTTCCAGGTGGCAGGTCAGTCACTAAAATCCCATTCACTCAGAGAGAGTCTTCATGCAGCAAGCTGCTCTCTGCCTCTGGGCCCCTTTGTCCACACAGCCATCCCACACGGCCGTCCTCTGGGCTCCTCTGTCTGCACAGTCGTCCTGCACAGCTGTCCTCTGGGCCTCTCTGCGCAGGCGTCCCGCACAACCATCCTCTGAGCCTCTCTGCACAGTCGTCCCGCACAGCTGTCTTCTGGGCCTCTGTCCTCAGCGCTGCCACCACTCCAGCCTCTGCTCCTCTGCAGCCTTGCAGCCCTGCCACCGTGTCACTCACAGAGCACTGGGCGGAGCTCTTTATATAGAGTCAACAGCCATGTATTGCCCACAGGTGTGCAGTGAGCTAATCAACCAGGGCCAGGTGAGAATCCTGGCCACAGGAACTCTCATTTTATTCACAATACATATTTTAAAACTATATAATTATTAAAATATTTTAATGGAAAAAGATTAAAACCCTGAATAAATGATAAAATTACAGTGTTTTCTTGTAGTCCATGAATACTGAAAATTTCAATTAACCAAGTGAAAAGCCATTGAATGTGCCAGCAGGATTTATATTCCAGACTAATGACCATCATCTGCATCCTATTTAGCTAATGAATGCTTGGAACACTTGTGGATAATTAAGGGGAAGCTGATGGGAGGAAATTCGAACCATGGAAAGATCAAATCTATTTATGTCCACACTTAAAACTAAATATATCTAATAGTTCACTCAATCAAGGCATACTGTCTGTTCACTTGGAATAAGATAGATATTCATGCGTTAAGTAGGCAGGTTAGCTCCCAAAACATGAAATTCATTCCTCATTCATTCATTCAATAAACACTTACTGAACACCTACCATTTGCCTCTGCCCTTGTACATCAACACAACAGTACCATGATTTCCCTAATGTTTTTTCCACTACTTTCCCCCCCTCTAGCTTAATTAAGTTTATAGCTCTGGTTTTCACTTTACCCAAGTAACTACCCTCTACACATCTGTCATGACAGCCACAGCATAGCTGCAAACCAGGAACATGACAGCACAGTACAGGGTGTTCAACAGGGCACCTGGCTTTTTCTGAGACCTGGCAGAGCACCTCAGGGGTGGGGCCCAGACTCATGAATACATGGGAATTTCCTGGGAGGAAGACCAACGACTCTCAGAGGGAAGATAATGCCTCATAATCAGGGGTAGTCAGAAGAGGAATGAGCACAGTGCAGCTCTGAGTTTCATTGAATAGTTTACCAGTCATCTCATTCAACTGTTACTACCCACATAAGTAGGGTGCACCTTAAAACCTCCTAACTGGACCCCACCATAATCTCCAACAAGCTTGTGTTTAACAAAAGTGGTGCTTCAAGGACCTACAGTCCTATGATTTATGTCAGTGTTGAAAATGGCATGCCTGCTGGCAGGCATGTTGCAGGACTTACACCGAGTTCCACTGCAACATGGGACAATAGCTAAGAGGCCGATACACCTCATCAGGTGGCAGATAGACTATATTGGGCATCTGCCTGTGTCAGAAGGGTACTAGTACGTCATGACTTTTATGGACACAGCTACTGGACTTCTGGTTGCTTTTCCTACACATTGTGCAGACCAGCAGACGACCAAAAGAGGCCTGAGGCGTCTCTTTGCAGCCTATGGCGGACCACAGGTAATTGAGAGTGATTAAGTCACCCACTTCACTGGACATGCACTACAAGAATGGGTGCAACAGTTAGGAATCAAATGGAAGTTTCATGTGCCATACAATCCTACTGCAGCAGGCAAGATAGAGAGGTACAATGGTTTGTTAAAATCTGGACTGAAGTCAGACACCAATAGCCTACAGGGATGGTCAGTCTGCTTATGGACAATGCTACTGTGTTTGAACGAGAAACCCTGAAAGGGAGTCCTAATAACACATATTGCTGCCTCCCCTACACAACTGCAAGTGCAAACCAAGGAGGAATCACTAAAGCCGAAGTTTGGCCACCAGAATAATATCTTGTTGCCAGCCAGCACCAACTGCACTGAACCCTGGGGACACCATTGAGTGGATGTGGCCTTGGACATTTTGACACATGGACCATTGATGGCTGGCCCTCCTGGCACCTTGGGGACAAGGCCTGGAAGCTGGCCTCCTGTGTATTCCTAGAGTAACAGCAGAGTGGCCCCAAAGATCACAGTAGTATATCCTGAACGGCCAGATGGTAGGAGCACCTTACAGGGGAGTTACAGCCAGTGCATGTATCTCCAGTAGCACTATATTTAGATCCCTCAGTAACCCCCACAAGGAGAGGGGTAAAGGTATGGTATACTAGATCTGGATGGGAACCCCTTCCTACTAGAGTCCTATCACAGGACCACTCTCTTGCATGCATCCTACCTGATGGACAAGATTTGCCTATGCTGGTGGTATTAAAACATGTGTCTTATCGTCCTTCAGGTCTTTGTGGATTGGGCACACATCCTAGCAAAAAACTGCTACTCACTGGGGTGCATGGAGTTCCCTATATGTACTAGTGTGAGTTATGAACTCATCTGAGTAGAACTGGTTTTGAAATAACCTCCTCAGGATTATTACAATTTTTGTTTCCTGTATCAAAATTTTGTTGTATCATAATTTTTGTTATTATCTCTATGTTGTCATCATCCTCTGTTGCTGTTTTGGAATATGGTTACAATGTTCCAGCTTTCTTATACAAGGGACCATTACAGAAGATTGAGAGCATGTAGGTAGTGAAGTGAGAATCCTGGAGGGTGGAGTGTTGGGAAAATTGCAGTTCCTATGGCCAGGATCCTCACCTGAATGTAAACTACTTGATGATGTAATTGGCCGACTGCTAGGCTACTGCTTCCACATCTACAGGTAATGAGCTATTACTGACTGAGTCACTCTATAAAGAGCTCTACCCAGTGCTCTGGACAAAGGCAGAGATGGAGGAAGATTACAGACCTGCCGACTGTTGGATGCAGACATTATTCTAGTGCTTGACCTATACTGGGAGAACAAGCTGGGTAATAAACCCTTTTACCCCAAGATTGTTCCATTGTCATTCCTCAGTCTCACTGAATCCATAGTGAACTTGCCCGGGACTGAAACCCATTGGCAAGACAACCAGTAAGTGGTCAAACCAAGTCTCAAATCAGTGGCCTTTAGAAGTACTTCTGTGTTATGAGAACTGTACTTGGGATCATCAGAGCACAACATTAAAATCGTTTAAAAGCTAACAATGTGAAGTTGCTGTAATCTGACAATATCAATGTCAAAGTTTCTTTGCTAATAAATAAACATTAATTTCTTCTTATGCAGCATTTATAAAAGCTAAGGAGACTGCATGAATGGTTAATTTTAAAGAGATTAAAAAATCTCCCTTCAAAGGGCTCATGAAATAGAAACTGAGACATGGTTATAGACAAAGTCCAAATACAAATTTAAGGTCAGCAGCAACTGTGAACCCTAGGAAGAGAGTACTGTTGGGAGAAGAGGTGTTTAGTACCATTTTCCACTTCATGCAGGGAATGGATCTTCGCTATTTCCACCTGGTTAGCATTTGGGGGGTAGATAATCAGCAGGAAGCTCTGAATCTGCAGGGAGTAGAAGGAACTCTGAATTTTACAAACTGCACACAGGTAAAATAATAGGACCCAGGGATGCTGTCCACAAATAGCCCCCACCAGACCTGCCACGAAGAGGTTGAACCCCCTGTTTCAGCTGCCCCCTCACACCCCTGATCCTAGCACCCTAGCAAGGAGGGTCTTGCAAAACCAGCGAGACACTGTGCTCTGGGGCAGGGGGAGGAGAAGCTGTCAGAACACATTTCATGCACTTCACATCAGTATTTGAATGTGGCCAATTAGTGCCAGGAGGAGACAGCAGAGCAACAAAGAAGTCTCAGAAGACACAACAAAATGCAACATACTGGGACAAAAGGTACTGAGTGGTGTCCAGTTTGTCCTGCAAAGCTGCAGCCCCAACCCCCTAAAGCCATCAACTTAATGTAACAAGGTTAGAGACCCATATGCAGGGTTGTCCCATTGTTTTCCCCAGAGCAGAGTATCCTAATCTGACATGGTAAGGGCTGCAAGGAAGAGGGATTGAAGTAATTGAGGCAAATAACAGGGGCAAAATATTCCTGTACATTTTTACTTCAAAAGAATAGTAAGAAAACACTACTAAAATTCTATGTCTATTAGCATCAATAATTTTTTAGTTAACAGCTGTGGTACTTTAAATAATAGGACCACGTTGATTATTTGCAAAGATTACTACTCAGTATTTGTGAATTTAGACTTAAGCTCTCTCCAAATCTCTACTGTACCTTATACACCCCACTTTGATGGACCTTGTCACAGGTGGCTCATCTTTTGCTTTGCCCTGTAAAGCCTGTCTAGGCCAGAGGCCAACTGTTCATCTGTGTATCCTTTACTTTAGCACAGTGGTGAGCAAGGGATGAGGTGAGGGCACAGTGGGGACTTCGTTAGTGTTTGCTGAATGTGCAGTGAATGTGGTAAGGGAGACAAGAGGGAGGGAAAAGGAACAAGCAAAATACCCCAATACTCTGGGGAAGGAGGTACAAAGGGAGGGAGGGAGGGAATAAAGGAAGAGTAATGACGGTGTGGGAACCACACACTGTAGCAGGGTGCGTATCATGAGTCGGATTGTGTCCCTCAAACAGAGATGTTGATGTCCTAACCCCTGGTACCCATGAATGTGATCTTATTTAGAAATAGGATATTTGCAGATGATCCAGTTAAGATGAAGTCATTAGGGTGAGTCCAATATATACCCTAATCCAATGTGATTGCTATCCTTATAAAAATGGGGAAATTTGGACCAGACATGCACAGAGGGGTGATGGGGTGAAGGCAGACATGTGATGCTGTAGGCAGAGATGGGACAGATGTAAACACAGACAAAGGAACACTAAGGATTGTAGGTCACCCCCAGAGGCTGGGAAGAGGCAAGGAAAGATTCTACCCAGCCTCAGAGGAGGGCATGGCCCTGCTGACACACCTTGATCTTGGACTTCCAGCCTCCAGAACTGTGACACAATAGATTTCTATCATTTTAAGCCACCCAGTTTTTATGGTGTCCCTGGAAAATTAATACATAAGTACGCACCAGGGGGTCTCTACCTACAGATTCATATTATAGTGGTTGATGGACTTTCCCTGTGAAGGTACAGAGTAAATATTTTGGGCTTTTTGGGCCAGAAAGTCTCTGTCACAACAACTCAACTCCATCACTGTGGCATGGAAGAGCCCCAGTCAACACATAAAGGGGTAAGTGTGGCTGTGTTCCCATACAACTTTTAGAGACACTGAAATTTGAGTAGTTTTCATGTGTCATGAAATATTCTTCTTCTTTTGCTTTTTTTCCAACTATTTAAAAATGTGAAAACCCCACTTAGTTTGCAGGTCATACAGAAACAGGCAGTGGGCCAGGTTTGGCCTGCCAGCTATAGTTTGTCTACCTCTGAGTACAGATCTAAGAATCAGAACACCTGGCTCTTGTCCTGATTCCCTTCATTATTATTCTTGTATCCTTGATTAAATCACATGATCTTCAGAAGAGCATAATAAACTTTTTCTTACCCACCTGGAAAGTTATTATGAGGCTAAGATGAAAATCATATACTCTACAATACTTTGTACATGGTAACGGTGTTGATACCTAGACACACTCTGTCTCACTCTTCAGAAACAGGTATTAACACTAAGGTCAGGGTGATGATGAGCTGACTCTGAGTCATGGTGCCAGGGCAGGGTGGGAAAGCAGACAGAGCCCCTTCCATCACCTGCATCTTCCGAGGGACCATAGGACAGGCAGGTGCACAGCACGCACTAAGATGTGGGCCATCGGAGGACCTTCTGAGGTAAACAGCAACTCTAAGGCAAATGTTCCTTGTCTTTGGTCACATCTGACCCTGCACTGGACCAGAATTCTTGACAGCAGACCAAAAATTTCTTCTTTTAGGGAAAATTCTGGACTAGGAACTGGCCTGCTGCTGGGAGGCTGGACTGTAACTCAGTTCCCTAGATCATCATTCTAAACAAACATCCATCATTCACTAAAGCACCTTTGGCCACCCTGAGCCCATTTCTGTGGTGCCAACAGCTGACAAAGCCATAAATATTACCCTGCACGCAGCACCGGCTTCACAGTCACCTCCATAAGGAATTGGAACTTTGCCGCCATGCTCTGCAGGGGCTGGACTTGAGCTGACAGCTCCAGATTTTCAGGTCTGGCACAAGGTAAAGCTAAAGAAAGCACCAAGGAATAAGGAAAATAGTTCACAGGAGGACATGATTATTTTGCTCATCCTGCATAAGGCTGCAGACCTCCCTCGAGCTCAGTTATGCCCTTGAGGAGGTGAAAGCAGAGTCTTCCAAATCACTAGCATGACCCGCCGAGGTCCTAAGTCCTTAGAAAATAGGCATTACACTCCTTATTAACTATTTCAATTCTGCTTCAGCCCCAAGACTGCATTTCCTCCATGGAGACAGAAGTTTTGTCACTAAACTTATTCCCAGTTCCTGACTCCACATACTCATTTTTGAAGGGAACAGAAGAGAGCCACATCCTTAGCTGACTCCTGGCTGCCACCAATATGCAGAGGCTCCTCTTCCCTTGGCCTTCCTCACCCTCCCCACCTCTGCCCTGCACATCACCACCAGCCTTCCAAAGAACAGAAGAGAGCCACAGTTACTGACTATCTCTTGGCAACTTGACACCCTTCTTCCAAAAGACACTCACGTGAGAGTATGGCCAAAGGTAACCCTCTTGGAGCAGGGTAGCTTAATGGAAAGGGCACCGGCTCAAATCCCAGCTCTGCCCCTTGTTACACAGCTTGGGACTCATCAACTACATTCCCTGAGCCTCAACTCCTTATCTGTAAAATGGGAGCAAAACCATTTACCTCAAAGGACTTTGTAAGAATTTAAAAGGACATGTGCTTAATAAACTGTAGCTATTATTATTATTTCTAAGAGTTTTTGGCTTTTTCTCCAGCCACACTTACTCTACAGACTTCACAAATGCCTTTTTACAGGTATATATCTGTGCCACTGAAGCCCATAACAGTGGATGGGGAAGCAAGGAAAAAGCTACAAATTTACTTGAAGTCCAGTTTTTAGAAGAGCAAGTGCTGGGAACAGGGAGAAGGGATTGGCTTTTTTCTCCCTCAAATAATCTTGAGGTAAGTATATACTGGCAAATCTTCATGCTCTGGTTAAACTAGGTGGATAATGACTTATGCTGTGAATACTGTACAGCACCGGAAAGAAAAAGGATATGAACTCTCACTTTCAGCACACACATACATACATACACACACTCACACACACGATTATGCCTGCAAGTCTGAATTATAGAGAAAACATTCCAGGAACATCCATAGCTCACCCTCCAGAAAAGCATGATCTGTCCTGCAGCAAGAGGGAGAATATAATCAGGAAAAAAAATTTTTTTTACTTGAAAAACTACATCAGCCAGATAAAACAATGAAAAAACATACCATATCGATACACAGTTATTTTGAGAGAATTAAGAACATTAGTCCCAAGCCTAGCTGTAGGCGTACGATAATAAGGTTCCTTCCTTCAGACTTCTCAGGAAAGATGGGATGAAGCTGATAACCAGCCTTGGGCAATGAAGGTGAAGGAGCTCAGCCCTTGGAGGGATTCTAACTGGTGAAGTGGCAAGAGTACCTTTGATCACAGGGTTTTAACACAATGTCTTTCTTTCTCTTTTTCTTTTTCATAGCAATTCTATGTATTTATATATACTTAAACAGAACCATCTTTTAAAAAAACACCTACTAAGTCAATTTGCAACACAAGCTGATGAAATACTAACTTGCCAATTTGGTGTGTGGGAGGAGGGGAGGGAGAAGGTCAAGAAAGACATTTTCATCATCACTGGATATTACACATCACTTAAAGGGGTGCACAACAAGAAAGGTGGTTGCAAGGCCCATGTGGATGGGCTCTTGTTTAAAAGCCCAACACTGTCATTAATAAATGAATGGTGATGTGCCATTAACTTAGATACCCTAAGTGATGGTTTGACAGAAAAATCAATGGCTATTCAATTTAACCGCACACTAGAAATAAAAGATCTGCCTTGCTGTAAGCACATTTCATAACTACAGCACTGACAGATACAGTCCTTACCCTATTTCTAAACTGCTGCATCTTCATTTCTTCAGAGAGCTTATTCCGAGTTCCACCTGCATAAGCTCTCCAAGTGAAAAGCTAATAAGAGATGATTAAAGTGTCCCCAGGGCTTGAGGAAATCCCATGCTTCATTTTTTTTTTTTCACTTCTTTCCAACTGCCCTGGGCCCATTTATTCAACAAACATTACTGAGCACTTATGTTGCAAGCATTAGTCCGGGTTCTGTTGGGATTATATTGATGAATGAGATACAACACATGCCCTGAACAGATGACCAGCAAAGCTGGGAAGCTTCCCAAATTCTTTGGAGAAGTTCCACCGGGTGCTGACCCTACTTTTCTTCTCTTCCATGTCCTCCATCCTTCCTGTGTGATCTTTTTCTTTGTGCCACTTCTGTACCTTGTACATATTTCTATAATAACCTTTTTCACATTATATTGCATTTATTTGATTATGCCCCTTGCCCCAGGGAACTCTTGGGAAGCAGAGGCGGTGCCATACTCATATTCCTATTCTAAATGTCACAATGGCTCATACAAAGATTTTATTAAATTTGTTGAATATGAACATAATCCATCCACTCCTGTGGCTTCAACCACTATCTATATGATGATCACTCTAAATATGTATGTTCGTCCCTGATCTGCCTTCCAAAGCTTCAAATTCATTATTTCCAACTGTCTATTAAATATCCCCACCAGAATGTCCCACAGGGATCTATGACTTGACTTGTCCAAAACTGAACACAGTATACCCCTACTGCAAATCTGTCTCCAATTATTCATACCTTCGTTAATAGTGAGACCATCTGTTCCCTCTTTCAGGCACAAATCTCAGTGTCTTCTCTGATTCTTCTCTCTTCAACAAGAGTGTATTAAGGATACTTGAAGCCATAGTTATGCATGAGAGTGCCTAGGAAAATGTATAATTCTAAGAAATAAGGGACTGGGACAGACCCCAAGGAGTACTAATACTCATTAAGATGAAGAGAAAGAAGAATCAGGTAAGGAAATTAAGAAAAAGCAGTCAGAGGAGCAGAAGAACCAGGGTGTTGTCACAGAACAGCATTTCCTCAAGGAAACTCACCCTGATCTCCCAAATCAGGACTAGACCGCCCTTCTGTGTGCTCCCGCCTCAGACCATACCACTCCCTGCCAGGTACCAGCACAGTACGCTTCAACTGCCTACTTGTCTGCAACACGCATAGATTATTTGTTCCCCAAAGGCAGGGACTATGTCTTACTGACAGCATACAGCACAGTGTGTGACACACACTTAGTGTTCACTAAATATCTGTTAAACAATTGGAGAGATGAATGATTAAGTAAATGAGTGAAATGCAGATAAGAAATCACATAAGAATTGAAATATGCCCCTGAATTTTAGTATTCAGGAAGGTACTGGGTGACTATTCTTGTGTTTTACCACACATACCCACATAATTCTCATTGGTTTCACAGCAGAAGGTTCAAGAATTTGAGACAAAATGAAAAGCCATGTGGCTGTCACTTGGCCTTCCTTCCCAGAGTGATCACTGCAAGACTGATGGATGGCTCTGAATAGATACAAATAGGTTCTTACAATCACTTTCACCCAGATACATAATACAGTCATTACCTCCCTTAAAAGAAGGAAAGTTAAATATATCACTTTGAAATTGCTACAGCCAATAGTATTCTCTTTAAGCCAAGGGAACTTCAAACAGTTGTGATGAACTCATCTCTTAGTGATCTTGAATTTTTGGCTTTTATATCCTGTACATGTTACAGTCCTATGCCCTCTATTCAAGGAATCATTGCAAAACAGGACAACAGATTATTTATCATAAAACCCTAAGTTGCTGACATAAAAGGAGTCTTTTGATGATAAATTCCTAGACAAATGAGATGAACACAACCTCTGAGGATTGCTAATGTTTTGTTTTTAGATTTACAAATGAGAACTTGAAACAAAGAATGGGAAACAGGAAATGTAAGTACAGCCTGTAGACAACAAATGCCCTTCAGGACACTAGGTGGGGAATTAGAAGAGAGTGTATTTCAGCAATTTCTGAGAGTTGCTGGGAATTGAAAATTAGGTCCCCCAGGGCCTATGCCAACAATGATGATCAGTGAACTGCCTTCTCCCCCCTCAGACCTTCCTAACTTTACCAGTGAGTGCTATCTGCACACAGAGACTGCCTGAGCAAGGGTGTGTGAAAGGAATTTGCTCTTTGTTTCTCAGCTTTGCCCCTTCGGAAGTTAAGGAAGGCTGACCAAATCCCTCCTATCAGCTGCATCTTCTGTACAGCCTGCATCTCCAGGACACTTGTGAATGCTGATTGCAACCATGTTCCAAAGTTGATTAACTGGCTTTTCTGTAAGAAAATACTTTTGGAGAAAATACTTTTTTTTTTTTAATTCCAGGCATTTGAAAACTATTTCCTAGAGCGGTCTGCCAGAAAACTAAAGGAATCCAAATGGCCCGAATGACATGTGTTGTGGCCTGCGGTGCCTCTTGCAGAGCACTGTTTACTCTGTGGAGCCCCTGGCCCAACAGAGAAACAAATCATGTATCAAGGACATCAAGTCTCAAGCCAGCCTTCTCATCACAGAGATTGAGGCTGGAGTGCAGAAAAACCATTTTTATATTGTCTAATTGCAGATCTCAACATTTTTAAAGGGCTGTCAGAAAACAACTGCACACTGTTTAAAGAGGGCTGAGTTCTACGGGCTGGTGTTAAAGAGAAGTGGTGTATCCTAAAATATCAATGTAATATGGTAAGAAAAGTGTAAAATTTGTAATCATAATATATAAATAGACTGTTTGAACAGCAACCCATACTAACAGTATGACTTTGAACAAGTTATTGAACTTTCTGGGCCTCATTTCCTTGACTATAGAATGGAAACATTAAAAACTCACTTCACAGCTTGACGAGGATTAATTATGATCACATACACACAGCACATAGCTCAGACACCTGGTGGACATTCAATAAATACTGCTCTGTCCTCTACTCTGTTCCTTTAAAAAATTAGACCATAAAAGAAAGTTTACTTGCCAAACGACTTTTAACACAGTACTGAGTTCTCATAAGCTAGGATGGATATGCCATAATCATCAAATACAGTATTTTATCATACAGAAGACACCGATTACAAAGCATCACAGAAAAAGAAAAAGTGCTACTAATTATAATTGCATGCTGCCATTGCCTATAAGCATAATTTCATAAAAGTTAAAATATGAAAATACATGCATATTTTCATATAATTAATGAAATATAGTAAATGTCTATGTTCCAGATAAGCTTGGAGATAGAAGCAGAGCCAGAAAACAAAGAATTGCATGTTTCCTTCTGTGGCTTAAGCTCTTTATTTTGAGGAGAAAAAAGTCATGAAGGTGTAGGCCAAAGAGTGAAGCAATTTCTCAATTGGAAGCCTGTTTAACTACCAGTCTACCCAGTTTACACAAGAAACTAGGTATGTCAAAACAGCCTTTGAGGGAAAAGGCAAATGGAAGAAGTAGAGAACATTTTAGAAGACTTTACCACCTTTTTAAAGTCAAAGTTAATTTCCATCTTTGTGTTTTTTTATGTTTAAGTATTTAAAGTGTGTGCTTCTAAATCTGTAAGGACTACATGGCAGCTCTGAGGCTCACAGACACCAAGTCAGAGCGCTCCTGACCACTGTAAGGTAACCTACAGCGACATGTAGTGGTGGCTCCCTCTAATTACCACCAGGTGTCCCAAAGGGGTAGGACAATTGTTCAGATAAGAATGACTAAGCAAAATTCTCCTTTATCGAAGTGTGAGTGATGTCTCTATAATCCTGCCTGACAAAGGTTATTAAGAGGTCTCCTGGAGGTCTTCTGTTAGAAGTGAAGGCAGCTACTACCATTGCAATATTTTATTCAGTTTGGAATTTTCTGCGCATCCTTTATTCATTAATAGAATCAGAGCTAGAAGAGACCCTAGGGTTTATCTAATCCAATTCTCTCATTTGCAGATTATAAAACTGTGTTCACATATGTTAGTCCAAGGTCACACAGCTAGGTAGACGATGTGAGCATCTAACATGGAGTTGTTTATGTCAGGCTTGCCTGCTTTCATGCCCACTGCCTCTGTAAGCACACCCCACCCTAAAAGGCATGCCAGTGAATGCCCAAACTGGGTAACACCACACGCAGACTGCCCCCTCTTATCTCTGACCCCCTTGATGGATGGACTGGACTATATAAGGGACTAGACACAAAGCCCAGTGGCAAGCTCATCCCAGAGGTCCCTGACACCGGACCACAGACGTGTGTTCCGAGGCTTGCTCCTGCTCCGTCATGGATTCATCACTCCACTGGAACTGTCTCCGCAGCATCACCTTCCCCTTGGGAAAGATGAGAGGCTGATTGGGAGAGCCTGGACCCGAACCATCCATCGTGACCAGTATGAGATGTATTAATCCATGATATGTGTGATTTTCAGATATGCTTGATTCCCCCTTTGAGTGTTGTGTGAAAGGAAATTGCAAAATAAACTGTGTGATTGGTGCAACCTTGAGGGTGTTATGTTCATTGCTCCACTGCCCTGCAGATCCATACTTCCTGACCTGCTCATGTCAGTAGAGGCAGACCCAGGCCTTGAACCAGGTCTCCCAATTCCAAATGCATTATTCTGTCAATTAAATTACTTTGCTCTTCATAAAATGCACATTAAAGTATTGGCCATGCACATTTTCCAACATTTATTCATTCAGCATATAACATGTGATGGAGCATACTAAAAGGATATTGACAGTTCTATTAGAAAGTTTGAGATGAATTAGGGACTAGTACATAAAAAAACAAAGTTAATGAAAACTAATAATTAACATTTATAAAGCTCTGAGTAGACTAACCTATTTATTTGTAGGTACAGTTATTTGTATTTGTAGGTACAGTTATTCTCCCCATTTTATAGTCAAAGAAACGGAGGCATAGAGAGTTTTGTTTATCTACTAACTCAAAAAAAACCCCTAAAAATTACAAAGAAAAGTAAATGCAATCATAACACACTACAAAGTTCAGAACTGTAAATGACAGTAATGTAGACTCAATATATAAACCACAATTTTAGAACATAACCATTTTTGGAAGACAAGAGGGGAAGTGGGTATTGAAGAATGGGGTCAGGGAGACAGACAGAAGGGATATAAGAAAACTAAGTCACTAGTTTCTATAGTAGAATCAATAGAGAATATCTAAATTGGAAAACTAAGGCAAAATAAAAACATAAACAGAGATATTTACATGGAGGTAAATCCAGATGAAAATGAAAAAAGAGTTGAAGTGGTTGCCTATGAAGTACAGGCTCAAGGGTGGGGCAGCCAGGAATGGAATATTGCTGATCTTAACTATAAGGTTTATGGAACTATTTTATGCATTAAAATATGTACATTTATACTATGACAAAATATAAAATCAAATATAAAAACTAATAAATAATAAAGGCAAATCACTAAAAAGATTGCTTTCAAATAAAGATGTTTTACAAGTATCTCTAAATAAACTAAAAAAGGACATCTTAACATCATGATCTTCTTATGTCATCTGTGAAAGATGTAAAACATCAACCAGAATCCATCCTCAAATAAAGACCTTGTTCCTATATTTAAAGGTGGGCAAATAAATACACATTGATATTTTTTAAGTTGCAAATATCTGTGGATGTATATACTGTTTGTTATGATTCTCCTCCTTACCTGCATTTTAAATTAACCAACCAGGATCCTAACCATGTTAGTGTAATAGTAGCAGACACTGTGATGTGCCCCCCAGATGCCCTCTTCAGCACTGAGGCACTCACTCTCCCAGTTGCTAGGGGTTTCAGCTGAATCACTCTCTAGTGATGGCCAACCAAATCATGCCATCCAACCCAAGGTCACCAACCCTTTTCCAATAATGGCCAACATGGTGGTATAAGACTCAGCCCTCTGCACTCAAGAAGGAAAAAGTCTGACGTGACTTCCAGTTCCAGAGCTCCTCCGGGGACCATCATGTTAGACCTGCCCAATCCTGCTTCCTCTTCCTGCCTCCCTTCCACAGGAGCTGGCCCCATCCTGGTGACACTTGCCAATAAATTTTGCATACACAAATCTCCATGTCAGCGTGTTTCCAGGAAATCTGACATAAGACAGCCAAAGAAGAGCCCTTGTACTATTCTACTAGATACACACTACTCTCATTATTTTGGTTTAAGTGACTTTCAAAAAAAAGTCTCTTGACTCTTTTACCTTTTTTTTTTAACTTCCCTTTTCAAAGAATTTTAAGTGGTACATGCCATGTACCACTCCAATGATGAAATTTATCTTCAAGAGAAATACTTGTTTGAATATCTGATACACACAAGGTACAGTGAAAAGTAAGGAGGGGTAAGGCAGAGAAGGCACAATGGATAAGCAAATGAATAAGACAAGTTTTTTTCTTCCATGATGAGTTCATAGTTTGGTAGGGAGATCAAAATGTACAATAATTGCTGAACAAGCTAGAATGTAACAAAGAAGTAAGATGTGTTATAGTTCAGAGAGAAGATGATTTTGTTGATTGTGTTTGGTTGGTGATAGAGGACAGGAAAGAGAGAAAAGGCAGGTGAAGGACTGTTACCATTTCTTGCTTCACCTGCTCCAGATCAGGGAGCCTTTCAACACTGGGTTGGAGTTTAGCACATGAAAAAGGTGGAAAACTAATTGCAGACAGATGTAACAGGAGTAAAGGCTTAGAGGTGTAAATAGTGATAGCAGTGTTTCAGGAACAGCTACTCATCTAGTTGGGCTGGAGCACCGCATATAAAAAAAATAAAGGAAGGAAGAAGCCTATCTGGAAATATATCTTCTTGTTCTGCTACACCCTCCAAACAGATACTTTAGCCAGAGATCATCACACATTCATGGAAATGTTCTAAGAAATGCTGTTAAATTTTCACAAAGTTATCTTCTAATATTTCTAGAATTGTTTTCTGCATTCCTAAGATTCTTTTTTCATAGGGAGTGTTTTGATGCTTGGTTATCTACATTTCTAAGTTATTAAGCCTCGTTTAAAGATCCTTGTAATTTAACTGCATGAAAGCAATTTAATTCTCTGCAAATAAGTATTCTTATTCTCTGCTCTCCTCATTTTACACTTTTACTACTTTGAACTAAATTCACAGCCTGTCAGAAAATCATTTTCCAATTTTTGTTTGTGAGGTAATGAGGAAGAGCTGTATCCCCCTTTCTTTTCTAATAATTGGTGGTCTGATCTCAGCAATCAATTTTTAAAAAATTCCTAACCATGTTTTTAATAGTCTCAGCCATATTGATTATATGAAGATGTCATGTTTATAACTTTGGACTTTGATACAACTCACACTTTCATAAACACGTCCCAAACAAACCTGTTCTATCCCTAAGTAGACTTTTGAACATAAACTGCCTGGGGACCATTTCAGGCCATTTTGTGGTGGTGCTTCCAGCTGGCCGTCACTTCCGCTGCAGCAGTGACTCCACCTTGCCTGTGTCACAATATCTCTTATGTGTAATTATTTGAATACTTCATTTCTTTTTTTTTGTCCTCTTGCTTTTAACCAAAGTGAAACAAAATAAAATTAATAATAAATAGAGATCGCATCAAGATCCTGATGCAAAAGACAAAGATAGGATGCCCACTCCAACTACTGTTTAATGTTATAATAAAAGGCAGTACAATAGGAAAAGGAAATGAGATGAGAATAACAAATACTGGAAACAGAGACAAAAGTATCATTGTTTAAAGACATGATAATCTGCTTAAAAATATCAACAGCTCTAGGAACTAATAAGAGAATTTAGCAAAGCAAAAACTAGGGGTCAGTGTAGAAAAATCAATAATTTCTTATATCCCAGACATTACTCGAAATAGACAAATTCTAGGCATAAACCTAACAAGAAATGTTTCTAACCTATATGAAGTAAACTACTTAACTTCAATAAAAGTCATAAAAGAAGAATCAATGGAGATAAATAGCATGCATTTAAAAAAAAGAAGCAAAATTTAGCTCTATAAAACTGACAAATCCCATCTTTCAATCAGGACATCATGGGACCTAAGCTTGTCAATTGTGTGTTCATCAGGATAGAAAAAAATGAAAGAATGTGTATGAAATACGATAAATAAGTCAATGAAAATAGTTATCTAAAAGGCTAGGAGTAATAAGGGTTATAGAATATATTTTAGCTCTCTAGCCCTAGCTCTCCATCCAACCCTATGGCACCTTGAAATTTTGAAGTCCATTGCTCCTCTTTGATGCATATAACCTCCATGCACATTTTCAAGAATGCATTATGTCTGAAAATAGGCAATCATGCTAATTCAGAGCTAATCTATCTTATTTCAACAAAGCGGTATAGGCCAGTATTCAGATGAGGACATAATTCACAAGAGTGCATGTATGTCATAAAGCTCATACCTAATTACTAAAATATAAAGCTATCATTATTTGAAACTTAGAGAAAAATTCATTGATCTCTAGAAAGAAAAGAATTTATCACTAGAGAAAAAATTAAACAAGATGATATGAGTCATGTCTACATACAATGCAATTCTATGAAAACTTGAAATAAGACAAAAATGAAGACTTAGAGAAAGAAAGCCAAATATAAGTTAATGATTAAATACACATGCACTCAAGAGGGACACTAAACTATCTGAAGCATGGAACAAGTAACAAAAAGACTGGACTGGTCCAGCTTCCAGCATTCCATGCAGCATTGCAAACTTCGGTCTCTTGTTAGAAATCTCCCATTTCACCAAGGGAGAATCCACGACTTTTAATTAATTACTTAAGTGAAGGGAGCAATCTGTTGCTATTCAAGATTTCTATCTTTGTGGGGAGATTCACCACAAAGGTCAAGAAACCTGTTACGACATATTTGGTCATTAATTTTACATTTTCACATCCAGTTATTCTTACCAGATTCCTTACTCATAGTATGTAGGAAAAGGTTTCCAAACCCATCATCAGAAATGTATGGAACTACCTAAACTGCCCAAAGGTAGAGTTTAACTTCTTAAGCTTAACTGAAAATAAAGGGAATACTATACCAATTCTCTCTTTAGAAATAACTGATAATTTCACTTAGAAAGTATTATAGAATAACTGATTGGCTGAATTATTAATAGAAAAATTCGTAAAGAAATTATCGTTTGATTATAACTATTCATAGACAAGTTAATTATAAAAAGAAATAAAAAGAAGATGAGTAAAAACAGCACTTCATACGGTCTCCGAAAGATGCACCTTGGCCTTGGATCACTGTCAACTCCCATTGTCAGACTCTAGCTTAGCTTGTTCATGGGTGCTGGCCAAGAAAGCCTTCTTTGATGCCAAGCTTCTCCAGCCAACTACCAGCATGGGGACAGCCCTGTGTTGGTAATCTCCAGCTAATTTACCAGAAGTCCAGAAATTCCATACTCAATTAGAATGGCTCATGTCTGCTCCCAACCAACAGAAAACCACAAGTTTACCATCTCAGCTATGTACTGGCAGATCTTCAATGTAAAGTTCTGTAAGTTAGTGATCGTTACTCAGATCCTCCCAAGGTCCACCAGTCCCCACTCCAAGGAAAGGTTTGGGTTTACTCCACAGTTCAGCATACGTCTGTCTGACTGCACAGTGAGACAGAAATCTTGCCAAATAACCTGGCACTCTTCACCCTGGCTTTCAGAAGACTGCAAACCAGAGACCCAGTGTAAACAACCTGCCAAAACAATACGTTGGTATGTCTCCTAAACAGTTTCTTAACTCAGAATGAAAATAGACTTGGATAATTTCCCAATCTTTAGTAATTAAATACAATATGTTAATTCTTTTAAAATATATAGACAGAAAGGAATAAAAGACTCTAAAATTGCACAAGTTACTGTTACAGGTGCCTTTCTTCCTAAGGAAGATGAAATATATCCGAGTGATTGAGAGTACTTTTTATTATGTTTGAATCCCGAGACAACAATCAAAATTTCACTTTCTCTCCATCTCTTTCTCACTCACCATACATCTGCACACAGTGTCTAGAACAATGCCTGCACAAATAAGCACTCAACAAATATTAACATGCATTCAATGAATAAACAAATGTTGATCTCTAAATGAACCCCAAGATTCTCCTCCATTTTTCTACTTCACTGCTAAGAAGATCATGTTATGGGGATGGTGGAGACAAGGACAGTACTGGGTCACAGAGGGTGATGTTTTGGGTATGACAAAGGTCAAATGTCTGCCTTGTGGCTAAGGTGCTCAGCTAGACTCCCGGCTCCTTTTCGGATGCTCTCTCCTGCCCTCTTCCCTTTGGTTTCCAATTCCTGGCCCACAGCAGGGATTCCATTCTCTCCCTCCTCCTTTTCTCCTCTTCCTTCACTGCCTCCACATTCCCTCTTTAGAAGATGAGCAGACACTAGGGTTACACCCAAGATAAATGAGTTCTGTGGACGCTGCCTTAGATCTTCTGCGCTAGGCCAGCCGAAGATATGTCCTCCTTTTCCCTTAGTCCTCTTTCCTTGCTTCCTCTGACCACAAGGATGGACTAATGGTACAGGGTGAAACTTAAAGAAGGAGGCTGAGGAAGTTGTAAGGCATGTTTTCAGCCTGAGCCTCACACCTGCTTTGGAGAAAGGTGTCATATATACTCCCATCCAGAAGTCCTGGAGACTACACGATGGTTTGTGACCTAAAACCTTTTTTCATATATATAGAAAGATATATATATATATATCTTTACAGCACCTTAATTTTTGACAAATGGCTGGTTAAGGATTTAAACCGCTTGATCATGGTCAAAATCATCTTGACATAATCAACACATAAATACATAGATCAGGAAGAAGTGCTTTCAATAAACAGGATTAAACCACAACTGTTTCAAAAGACTTCAGAGTGGTAAATACAGTATCACAACCATAAGGTATGACAATGAAACTGTGTGGAGTGACATGGAGGAGAGGCTAAAAACCAAAGCCTCTCGAAGACCTGAGAACAAAACAGCAGCACGTACAGTCCTCGAACAAGCAGTAGCTCAGAGTCCATTCTAATTCTCAAGAGGATGACCATCAAGTACCCAAATCACCTATGACCCAGGGGAACTTCACCATGAGTAAGAGCAGAACTTAGCAGTCCTCAAAGGGCCTCCATCTCATCTACAGTTATCCCACTTTCAGACCTGCCTTTATCAATGACCTTTCCTACACTGGGACACATTAACATGTACTATTGATTGCTAATCTCTAATCTTTTAATTATATCATGGCTGGCAACATATTTTGCATAGAGAAGTTTTATAAGTGCCAAATTATTTAACCCCACTCCCTCTTTTAAAGAAAGCTAAAAAAAGCCAAAGTTTATGAGCATGTGAGTGGCTGCTTTCTAACAGGGACTGAGTTGTATTAGAAATTAGGCAGGGTATCTGGAAAAGAAGACATTCAGACTCCTGATCTAGTTCTTAGGATGCCCTTTATTATTTTATTTGAAAAGAATTCTGCAAAACAGCAAAGTCATTTCAAATGTGATCATAAAAGTGATAATTTGCACCATTTTGTATTATCCTAATTTGAATTTTCCCATCTGAAAATTTGTCATAACAAAGGAATGCTATACTTCTAAATCCTAGACTGTAATATAATGATCTATAACCAGAGTCATCTGCCATCCACCTTTATTATTCCACTTTTCCAAACAATTCCTGCTCTTTCAATTATTTAAAACTCCCAAATCTATATCTCCATTCATAGACTTAGTACTGCTCCAAACCCACATATAATCCTCTTATATCTCTTCATCTGGATGATTTACAGACACAAACTCAGCATGTCTAAATTAAATTGATCATATTTCCCCATGAACCCTGCCCTCTCCTTGAGCCCCGTGCTTCACCCAAACCAAACTCCTTATTGTCCACTGAATGGGCTCTTCTGAATGTCTCCCGACTCTATGTACTTGCTCATATCTTTGCCTGAACTGATCTTATATCCCCTCATTTCTACCCAGTCCCTTCCTAATTCTCCCCAGCAGCATGTCTATTCACCACTCACTCATCTCTCAAGATAATTTCAAGTATTACCTCTTCTCTAATCCCTCCCTTTCAGGGAGATGGACACTCCTCCTGGGAGTTCCCACTGGTGCCACCTGTCCCAAACACTTTAGCAATGAACTCTATGGACAAAAAGATTGTTAAAAACCATAAACCACTTTCAACTCCTGAAGAAATCTTAGGAGCCCTGAGACCTGCCGTCGTGTGAATCTACTGAGTCATGCTCTCTATCAAGAGGAGACTGAAATGGAGTGATACAGGCTCTCTAACTTGTTGACTTCTAAGAAATGGGAGTAGAGATAAGTGCTAATGGATTTAGATAAACCAGGCCAGAGAGGTGATTATCAGATTGGAATCATGTTTTTGCAGCTATACTTGTGAAACAACGACCCTGAAATTAATGTAGACATAACCTTTACCCTTTCTCGACTTTACCAGAGAAATGGGTTTTTGTGGCTAGGACAGCTACCAAGCCTGGAACTTCTGTTGCATTAATTTGAGGTACAGGACGAATTAGAGAACAGGAGGAGTCAGGACAGCTAATATGATTTGTATCAGGAAAGAAAAAGAAATGAGGACAGGCGAGGAGAAGAGAGAAGAGACACAGAAATGGAAGGAAAAAACAGTGAGAGAGACAAAACTAGTGTAGACTGTTTGTAGTGAGAAGTCCTTTGAGGAAAGAAGTTTGGAGAGCAACTGCTATGCCAGGTGACATATACTATTTCATTGAATCTAAGATACTATGGCTCCTAAGAGACATTATTTTATTTATTGATGAAATATGGAATTGAACAAAAAGAGATGGGAAAGGATTTTTACTTCCTGCTTTGCACTGTAGAAAGGAGGCAATAGGCATTTTTTGAGACACTTAAAATTTTTAATTGTTTCTGGCACTTTTTAATGCAATATTGGGCAGACATTTGGGGGAGTTTGCTTTGTTTGGGGGTTTTTTGCTTGTGACAAAGTACAGAGGTTAACTTAAAGGCAGCTCAGCTTTATAAAGTTATATGTAACTGTGTAATGCCCTTCTTAACATTAAAACATACAGATTTTTCAGATTCCTCTTCCCATAATCCCTTCTGGTACCAAGATGAAAAGGAATAAGCAGGACCTCAAATAATGATAATAGCTAATATTTTTTGACACTTTTATCTGAGTTTTTGAAGTGAATTAACTCATTTAGTTTTCACAACAAACTCTACAAGATATTGTTTATTATCTCTACTGAGACAAAGGGAGCTTAAATAATTGTCCAAGCTTATGTAACCAATAGTGGCAGAGCTGGGGTTCACATCTAGGCAGTGGGGACCCAGTGCCCATGTTGTTAACTGCCATTTCTACTGACTCATGCTGTTAAGATACAGTACATATTTTCCCTAAATGGAAGCCATTTATCACTCTTTCACATGTATGAAGCCAATTATACCATGTTTATGTAGTATACCTCAGTTAGCAGATATACACCCACACACTTAGGTTAATGAAGAAACCAGTCACTCATAAGCCCACTGATCACTGAAACGTGCACAGATAAAAAGAATACTAAATACAAAGTGAGGATTGGATTTCCTACAACTATAGATTTTTTTAACCTAGAAACCAAAAAGCAAGTAAATGTAATCAAGAAATTCAGTGTACATTACTTAGAGGAAAAAGTAAAAACTAAAAGACACCAGTATGAAAGTTGGAGATTGAAGAAGATTCTGTTCATTTTTCACATTAAATTATGCAAATCATATGCAAACTATGAAATTCTGCATGGAGATAGGGAGAGAGACATGGTGGTTGCTTTCTCTCTCTTTAAGCCTTACGTAAACACCTTCTGAAATGAACAGTAAGAGTAGTGAATGTGAATTTCACAACAGTATGATTTTCTAGGTACTTTAAGTCTAGCTCATAGAAAAACTGAATTAGGCACACACTCAAAAACTATAAATGCTATAGAAAATATTGCAATTGTTGTATAGCTATGGTCATTTTTTAAGTGGTATTTAAGTACCTTCTATATATTTTCTCTATTTTCAGAGCTCCACCTTCATGCAGTATATCACCTCCCTTCTGCATTGGTACTGAGAGGCAGAAGTATCACTCACATCTAAATCAAGTATGTTATATCAGAATGGGTATCATAAAGGTGAAAGACTCAATCTGGCCATAAACATATTCTAATCTATATACCAACAACTGAATTACAACAAAACTAAAGCATAGAATAAATATTTCCAAGATTTTATTTTTTGAGGTCACTAGCTAATTACTTTACTTAAAAACAACTATTCTGAAACCATATTATTCTGACTTTGGCTGAAGACCATTATACTTCAACCTGTTCCAGTAACATAGAACAGCTATTTCTGTTTTTTTTCTGTTGAATGTATAACCCTTGACGTAAATGGGAAAGATACCTCAAACTAAGAAGAAAAGAGAGGTAGACGCACAGAAAATATGATGAACATGGAAAAAGTCAATTAAAAGGGCCTGAAAAGATTTCTGCCAGTTGGTACTTTGGAAAGAAAATCTACTACAGGATAGTGGAGATCTACAGATAAATAAAACATGATTTCTGCCTTCAATCTTCTCAGACTTTTAAAATTCTGGCTGGAGCCCAGGATATGAAATTTCAGATTTACCAAAGCAAAAACAGTCCTAAAAGATGCCCAGCAATTGACTGTTAATCAAAGTAGATAATCCCATTCCTAGAGATTATTACATGCCCTGTTCTTTATTGGTAGTTGTCTTGCCTGAGGGTTTCAGCCCTGGGCAAGTTCACTATGGTTTCAGTGAGACTGAGAAAAGACAACAGAAAATTCTCAGGGTAAAAGAATTTATATCCAGCTTTATTCTCCCAGTGGTAGGTTGAGCACTAGAGTCACGTCTGCATCCAGCAGTCTGCATCCTCCATCTCTGCCTCCACCCAGAGCACCAGGCAGAGCTCTACACAGTGACTCAGTCAGTAATAGCTTATTTTCTACGGGTGTGAAAGCATCAGCCTAGCAGCAGGCCAACTACATTATCAAGCAGTTAAGGGTCAGGTGAGGATCCCGGGCATAGAAACTTCCATTTTCCCAACAGTAGGACAGGCAGGAGATCCAGTCCCCTTTACCACTGAAGCTCTCTTATAAGGTATGGTGAGGAAGGAAACTAAATCCACTAGGTGATAGCCATAAAATATTAGCACTAGAGGAGACTTCAGAGAATTTATTCAGCTACCTCATTGGTCAAATGAGGAAATAGAAGGAAATCAAGACAAAGAGAAGTTCAATTGCTTTCTCAGTGTCACACAGTTACTAAGTGACAATGGAATGGAATCCAGCCTGGTATCTATTTTTTACTTCTTACGCCAAATAATTTTCACCCAAGATTTCAATTATTTATGCTTTCCTAGACCCTTATTATTAAAGAGTTAGTTGCTGACTGCATGTTCCACTACTAAATGAGCAAGTAAGATCTACTTATTATTTCCAGAGTGATCTTACCAAATATAATGCTAATCATGTCATTTCCCTGCTTTAAAAATCCTTTTATCCCCAAAAGAAAAAATTCAAAACAGAAAGAACACACGTCCTTTTGTGACATAATCCCCCAGCCCAGACTTCTAGATCCCCTGCCTCAGACCTTCTATTCCAGAAACATCAAACTGCTTGTCGTTCACAAACAGAAAGACTGTTTGACGCTGCTTTGCTCTGCATAGGGCCTTCCCTCCACATGACATACTCTTCTCCCACCTATTTTCAGAAAGAACTATTTATCCCTTAAAATACACCTCTTTCCTAAAGACTATCCATTCTAACTTTAAAAATGGAATTAATCACAGCATCTGTCTTGCCAATGGGTTTCAGCCCCAGACAAGTTCATTATGGATTCAATAAGACCAAAAAAATGACAATAAAACGTTCTTGGGGTGAAGGGGTTTATACTCAACCTTATTCCCATGGTGGCAGGTCAATCACTAGAATCCTGTCCACTCAGAGCAAGTCTGCATGCAGCAAGCTGGTCTCTGGCTCTGGGCCTCTCTACCCCCGCAGCTGTCTCAGTCTCTGTCCGCAGAGCTGCCACCACTACAGTCTTTGCTCTCCCACAGCCTTGCAGCTATGCCACCATGTCACCCAGAGCACTGGGAGGAGCTCTTTATATAGAGTCAATAACAACATATCACCCACACGTGTGTAGTGAGCAAGCTGACCACGGCCAGGTGAGAATCCTGGCCACAGGAACTTTCACTTTCTCCACAGCCTCCCATGTACTTCCAACACTCCTCTTTGTCTTGCCTGACGGTTTTGGCTCTGGGCAAGTTCACTATGGATTTGCTGAGACCTAGAAATGACAGTGGAATGTTCTTGCAGTAAAAGGATTTATATCCAGTTTTATTCTCAAGGCGGTAGGTCAAGCACTAGAATCACATCTGCATCCAGCAGTCTGCAGGCCCACAATCCACCTCCATCTCTGCCTCTGCCCACAGCACTGGGCAGAACTCTTTATATAGTGACTCAGTCAATAATAGCTTGTTGCTAATGGGTGTGGAAGCAGTAGCCTAGCAGTAGGCCGATTACATCATCCAGTAGTTTAGGGTCAAGTGAGGGTCTGGACCATAGGGACTTCTATTTTCCCCACACTCTGTTGTTGAACTAACCACACTGCTTGGCAATTATCCCTCTCTCCATCTCTCTACTGGACTGTGATACCTCAAGGGGACAATCCATAGCCTTGAATCTTTACATCTTCAGCTGAGAATACATAAGAAGTACTCCATTAATATTTGTTGAGTAAATGAATGGGATGGGAGCTAAAATAGAGAGAGATCTAGCTCAAAATACAATTGACACCAATCAAAGAACTGTGGTGAAGCTAAAGATTAACATTTGCAATTATTACCCATTTTAAATTAGCAGAAAAATATTTAAAACCTGATTGTGGAAAAGGGGTCAGCAAAGAGAACAATCCATACACAATGTGCACTGATTTAAGCAGTTTTTTTTTTTGAAAGAAGCTTTCTTGGAACAGGTGACCTTTATTACCACTTTGCTTTAATTGCAAATACTTTTAGTACCTGATGCCTATTAATCTGTCAGCCCTGCCAGGAGCAAAGCCAAGAAACCACAACAAAAGAGAAATAGACCTTTAAATGCAGGCAATAAAGAACTGGCTCTGAGTAACAATTACCTTGGGTAATGTAGAAATGCTAAATAGCCAGTGCAGTTCACTAAATAAATTTCATTCTTAATTATGGAAAATAAGGAAGGCAAAATAAAAAACTTCATCATTCATTGTACTTTATAGGAATCCAAAGGGAAGTATAGATTACTTCATTTTATTTTATGGAGAAGAACAGTTCGGCTTCACTGAGGCAATCTCGCTCACCAGAAAGGGCCTTGCTGAATATTCATAGCAACCTGTGTCCAATCAAGGGGCAGAGGATCGAGATATAAGCTGCCAAGGGCTGTCTCTCCGGCACTCCTAGAGGTCACTCCAATGATTGCAAGTCTATAGAACTGAAGAAATATTTAGCTAGTGTTTAATTAGTCCTGAAAGTTTACCAGATGCTAAACTTAGCATCAATAAAATATTTGGAGTGCCCATAACACTGTGATGTGGCAGGATAGCAGGATACCAGGATAAATAAACTAGGCATGAAGCTATCTCCCTGGAGGTGAAGGTTCTTATAAATTCTTGACTGGTGATTTCAAATTCACTGACTGGCCATTTTCCCCACTCCTGGAGCTAGGGGTAAGAGGAGTGGAGGAAGGCAGTGTTCAGTTCCACCCAATTAAATAGCTGAGGCAGGTAAGAGAGGGCTGCTTAAAGAAAAATTGGAGGGCTATTACCAGAGAAAGAGAGAATGGGGTAATGGGTACTGGGCAGGTAAAAATATACAGTATACTATTCAGAATCTGAGAAAATTTAGGACTGCTAAATGTAGGCCAAAGAAATATATAACAACAAACACCTCAAGTACTTCAAGTCTGCTGAAACAATATGTAGATTCATCACATGAGTGTCAGGTGAGAAAAACTAAGACCAAAATGTAGAACTTTAAAGTGTCAGCTTCAACTTAAAATAAGGAGGAGCCTATCATAAGAGGAGATAATTAAAAATAAGTAGGCTGCTTTGAGGAGGAGTGGGTTCCCCACAACTGAAAGGGACAAGCAGATTCTTCTTTCAACATTCCTGCCTTGGGCCCATCTTTAATGTTTTAGGGGAAAACCCTCTATCTTTTCTTCTTACATGTTAATACTCATCCCCATGAACAGAGTAGAGACTTGACGCTCACATTTAGCCAAGGATCTCTCTAGACTCTCTCCCTCTCCAAGATGCCTGTACACAGATCATACGCATTCTCCTCCCCACTTCTGCCTCGTCTTTTTTGGGATGTTCCCAGGACAGACCCTGACCCTATGTGGTTGGGGAGAACTCCAGTTATCTAGCTATACACTCTGCATCCGAGTGGTGGCTCAACCCAGAGGATAAGAAATAAGAAGCCCACTTCGACCACACAATTCTGAACCAACTTTACCAGCATTGGCAACAATGTTTGATCCTTTTCTAACTTTACATATCTTTCTTAAGTAGTTGAGAATTTAAAAGGAGGGGAGTGTCGTTAATTAAAGTCTAATTTAGAAAGGATTCCAATATGGACTAGGAATTGTACTTTAAATGGGGATGTGACTTGGAATAGTCCACAAGACTTCCTTTCAATATTTGACACTAGTTATATAAGGCAAAAAAGGTCACTAAAACTAGTTAGTAATTATTGGCACATATTTATTCTTCAGAAATAGTCTGAGACTGTACCTGATGGTCACTAGAAAATCTAATACCCTTCTTTTACTGAGAACTGACGCTGTTTACCTCAGGAAGCATGATTTAATGGAATTCTCTGCCCCTAACAGCAGAAAACCTTATTCTTACCTCACCAAAGAGCCATATGGCATTCATCAATGAACAATTCTGCCCCAGTTACTCTTTTTACAAAAAATAATGACATTGTTTTACTAAAGTGTTGATAAATTGCTGATTGGGTACTTAGTATTTATGAAATATTCATGAAATGCTAAATGCTTAAAAGGAATTTTTGACTTCTAAAAGTGGACAGGTTATTTTAAAAAAAGGAATTTGCTATGTTCTCAGACTAAAATTAGGGGAAAATATGATACATGCAATGAATCTAAAACATCCAAAGCAATCTTGAAAAAGAAGAATAAAGTTGGAGGACTTAACACTACTGGATTTAAGGCTAACTATTAAGCCAGAGCAGTCAAGAAAATATGTTACCGGCAAAATAATCAACAACTAAATCACTGTAACAGAATAGGGAGATAGGAAATAGAAATATTCCTTTAATTTTGACAGACAATCTAATGGTGAAAGAAAAGTCACAGCAAATATTGCTATAATAGCTGGATATCCATATGCAAAAAAATGAACTTTGACCTTTACTTCACACAAATACAAAAATTAATTTGAAGTGGCTTACATACACCACAAAAGTTAAATAAAAAAGCTTTTATGAGGAAAGGCAGAGAATATCTTCAACGCTTAAGGTGGATAAATGTTTCTTAGATGAATTTTCCCAATAAAAAATGGGTAAGATTTTAACATCAATCATTAAAGCAGTTATATGAAAGGCCAATAAGCACATTTGCATTTTCAGAGACATTTTTTTCTTTTGAGATAACAGAGTGAAATGCCAAATCTTAAATGTGAATTCACTGAGTTTTGAGAAATGCCTGTATTTGTTTAGCCCAAATCCTTATTAGTTACAGAATGTTAACCATTACCCCAGAAAGTACCCTCATGCTCCTTCTCAGAGACATGCAAATTAAAAAGTCCCAGTGAGATACCACAATATCCACCAGAATGGCTGATACTAAAAAGACTGACAATACCAAATGTTGACAAGAAAGCGGAGCAACTAAAACACTCCTGTAGCATTGGTGGGAATATAAAGTAGTACAAGCAGTGGCATGCAAGAGGTAGTGTGAACTGTCTCACAAGAGCCAACTGTGCACATCTCTTTACATCTTAATCCTAAGTGACTTCACACTGATATCCTGAAATTGGCCACAATACGAGTATTTATGCCATGGAATTAGCAATTTTGAACTTGTTTTGGGTCTTCCTCCTTTTCTCCTCTGCCCAGCCTTCCTCCTCCTCTTCTTCCTTCCCAGTTTTCTTTTTTGGAAAGCCAGTTGATTAATATTTACCAGCACACCACTAGGTACAGCCACTTTGGAATGATTTATGGCAGTTTCTTATAAAACTGAATATACACCTACTCTCTGACCTAGTAATTCCACAAAAAAAAAAAAAAAAAAGGATTTCTACAGGAATGTTCATAGCAGCTTTATTCATAATAGCCAAAACCTAAAACGGCCTAGGTGTCCATTAATAGGAGAATGGATAACAAGCTATGGTATAGTCATACATGACATAGTTCTTAGCAATTCAAACAAATGAACACTAATATGGATGAATCTCAAAAATATTATGCTGAGTATAAGAAGCCTTACACAGAGTATACATCATATGATTACATTTTTGCAACATTATATAATGAGCAAAACTAAATCTAAAGTTTTTTAAAAAGCAGAAGAGTGGTTGCCTCTGGGAATAGAGGTAGGGTCAGGAATTGATTGGGAAGGAGCATGAGGGTACTTTCTGGGGTAATGGTTAACATTCTGTAACTAATAAGGATTTGGGCTAAACAAATACAGGCATTTCTCAAAACTCAGTGAATTCACATTTAAGATTTGGCATTTCACTCTGTTATCTCAAAAGAAAAAAATGTAAACAAACAAAGAACTCTAGTTAATGATTTACTTGATGAACTATTTAGAGGAAAGGCACTCCTATCTGCAACTTACTTTAACATTCATCACAAAAATAAGAGGCACTGGTGGGTGGATAAAGAGTTCGCCAGATATACAATAAAGCAAATACAATGTCAATGGGAGAATCTAAGACATGAGTATGGCTGTTCACTATGAAATTATTTAACTTCTGTATGTTTGAAATTTTTTTATAATAAAACGTTGGAGAAAGATCAGTAAAAAATAAAATGTATGGTTCTTATTTACTGACTGCTTCCCACTGCCAGATCCTATGCTAGATGGTTTATAAGCGTTATCTAATTTCATCCTCACAACCATCCTGAGTTAGACACTGTTATCACTTCCATTTCACAAGTAATTAAACGAGGACTAAGAGAAATAAGTCACTCAGCAAGTAAATGAGGAAGGAGCTCAGCTCAGTGCATCTCTTAACTACACACTGTACAAGTTTTCTCTGTGTGGGGAAACAGGAGGAGAAAGGGGAGCAAAGTCTCAGTTGAGAGTGTTTGGTCAAAGTCCTTGCTTGATCGTCTTTTAAGAGTAAAGTGCAAGCAGGACTGGCTACATAATTTGTGGAGCTTAGTGCAAAATAAACATGCAGTAGTCCTTGCTCAAAAGTTATTAAGAATTTCAAGAAGGTGACAGCAGAGCGTTAAACCAAGCTTGGGGTATTTCTGAGGCCCAGCCCTGAAGCAGGCCCTGAGCTTGATGCGATTAGGATGGCTACAAATTCCTCAAACCACCAAACCACCCATTCTGTGATTACATTCCTTACCCCCTCCGGCAGGGTTTTATACCCGAGAAGCAGAAAGGCAAGTTCAAACCCTGGGGGTCATGATGTCTGAATACGGAAGTTGTAGTAAGGCTTCCTAAAAGACTATTTTGTGTTCTTACCAAATTCAACACACTAGTCATAAAAGGTACTGATCTTGCTGTCAAACTGGTCGTCACAGACACAGCTGGGAAATGGCAATGGATCCTACAAAAAAAAAAAAAGTTTCAAAGAGGTGGGCTGTCACCCGTGGAATGACTCAGCTCTCCATGAGTCCCCTGCAACTCCAAAACCGGCTGGGATGTCTCTCTATTACGTAGCGGCCTCTTTCCCTCAGAATTCCTAACCAAAGAGCTCATTTGTACTTTAGAGAACGGAGACTATGGCACCAGACGAAAATGCTTAAAAAAATAAAGCTCCCATCCATTTCCAGGCCACGACGATTCCGCAGCCGCTTCGCTGCTTCCTGCCTGGGCTGTCGCTGTAATCAGTAATTCTCAGACAGACATAAAACACAGTAGTTTTGCTACGGATAATAGGCTGTTCATCCACTGAAAAGACTTCTATATTTTTTCATGTACTGTACAAAATGGTTCATTTCAACTAGAATCAAGATGACAAATCCTTTTACATCAGAGTTTTGCTGGCTGCCTCAGGAAGCTGAAAAATGCTGTCACTAGAGAATAACAGGCAGGATTTTAAGAAGCCCCAGCTAGGGAAGGGCAGGGGAGACATGATGGCCTCCCTTTTCATTCTGCACCAGACACTGCAAGTTATTCAAATGAAAATAACTCTGTAAACTGTGATCATTCTATATTCAAAAATGATCCCCAAATTACCAAATTTACAATCCCTATATAAGAAAGGCCACAAGAAGATGCAGCGTAAGATGGGTGTTTTGAGGACTTCCAGGAAGTCCTTAATTTTAAAGGGGAGAAACCACTTAAACTTGGAATGGGGGAAATGTACTGATTCCCTAGCAATTTCTGCGGCTACTGCCTCATTAAAGGCTGCAAACGCCACTTTGCAAAATGCAAAAAGCCAGCAGGCTTCCACGGTGACTGAGGGACTCAGCTGCCTTCCTTTCAGAATGTGAAAAACATGGCAATTTTGTCAAAAACAGATTCTCCTCTCCTTTGCACACTTTGCCTTCAGTGTGCCTGGAAATATGTCAAGAAATTCCACCTCACCGGGATAGCTGTGCTGACCTGTTGGGATCAAAGTCTCTTACAACTTAGGAGTTGAGAATAAGGATAGGTAAAATCAGCATGGGTGTTTTTAGAGAATTTACCAGCATTAGGGCCACCGCATCCAGTGAAGCAAATCACTAGAATGAAGACTTGGGGTGGATTTCCTGCCAAGCGTTTTTACAGCACAGATCAATGCACAGCAGCAGTGGAGCGCAATGCCAAGGAGGTGGCTGGAGACATATATGTATTTATAACTTCAACTACCTCCAAATAAAGTGAACCTCTCTCTCAAATAAAGTGAACAAATGTATAATTTACCAGGACTTGAAATGCAACAGATAATGTGTCTGATTACAGATAAAACAACTGTTCACTACTCTTGCTTTTAGTTAGACAATCAGTAATGTCTTTAGAAACCATTTTTCTTTTATTATTAATTTAGTCATATTACTGTTATCAACTAATCTGAGGTGGGAGGCAGTGAGAACAGCATCGTTTTAATAGGATGGGAAAACACCTATTTTTTAAATAAATATGTTGACCTGAAATCCATTTTTCTGATGTTTTAAACATATTACCATATGCACGTCCCGGTTTTTTCCAAAGTGCTAAATTGGTTAGAGGGTGAGCTTTGAGATCAATTAAACCTGGTTTGAATCCTGCCTCTATCAGCAGTTGGTTGTAAGATTCAGAGCTAGTACTTAATGGCTCCAAACTCCGGTTTTCTTTTTTTGTAAAATGGAGGAAATGTCACTGCCTCATTGGTGTGTTGTGAAAGTGAAATAAGATAATGTATGTAGGACACCCAGTGCAGGCCTCGTGCTAGGTGTGGAACACACCTCACGGGTTCCTTCTCACTCTCTCCTCCCCTCCTCTCACCAAGTCATGGAGTTGCCCTGTGCTGCCTCCACTTGCATGCTCATGAGTGCCTGAAGGTGGCTGGAGAGCAATTTTAACATTCTCAAGTTATTCTACTTGTTAGTAGTTACAGTGAATAATACATACAACTTGTTATCATCCAGACAGTTTTTGCATGAGAATATCACATTAGCAGCTTTGTGTAACAAGAGGTTCAACTACAAGCCTCAAAAGAAATAAAGCTTGATCATTCAGCTCAAAATTCAGTATTTCATACTTTTGCCTTTCAAATGAGCCCCACTGAAGTCCCCACAATTGCCTTTCACCAGCATATTTCCATATTTCTCTCTAATAGATATTAGTAAATTTGCAAGATTCTCCTTCAGAAATAGTGAAGCTCTCAGGCCTTGGGGCCAGACCACCTGGGTTGGAATCACAGCTCTTCCACTTAGTCACTGTGTGAACATGCGGGCTGGGGTTGCCATAACTTCAAATGGGGACAAAAGCACTTTCATCTCCTCAAGTTGCTGTTAGGATTATGTAAGTTTATGATGTAAGGCACATGGTGCCTGACACAGAACAAGAGCTCAAATACTATTTTTTGCAACCTAACACATCAATTGGGATTCTTTCTGGAAACCAGGACATTGGACTGCTCTTTTTAAATAGAATGTGGTCACCATTTTCCTTAGAAAGTCAATTTCTCCATCTGTTACTCTACAGGTCTCTAGAAGGACAGACGTAGGAAACAGGGAGGGGAAAATGAAAATATCCACAGATCCACTCTGACTTGAGCCTGGAAGTCACCCCCAAACATACACACACACACACACACATTTAGGCCAACCGCCTCCTCCTAAGACAGAGAGATTAAGTGACCAACTCAAATCCCATATCTGTTTTCAATTTTAAAAGAAAAAAGAATATGAAGTACTTAAAATGGCCCCTTTACTAATTATGATTTCCAAAACCAGGTTAAGTGACCAAGTTCTAGAAAATCTCTTGATTTCTAGGTCAAAGTCAGTTTGAGAGCTTCACTTCTCAAACTTTAATTATACATAGGAATCACCTGCATTAAATGCAAATTCCAATTACGCAGGTTAGGTGGGCCTTGACATTCTGTGTTTGTAACATGCTCAGGGGGATACCAGCACTGCTGGTCCCGCCAGACTACACTTTAAGAAGCAGGGACTCAGAGACCCCCGCCAAGAGAGTCTGTTAGTCATACTGGCAAGTTTCTTTTTCCTAAGAGAAAACCACCCATATCCAAAGAAAAAGATCCTATATAAGTCCTTGGCTAGAAGGATTGCTTGTGTTGGGCTTCCAATATCTCTGTGGAAAGTACTTCAGTTAGTGAGAATATAGAATATGCTGCTGATGGAGATCTGGAACTTGAACTGGATTTCACCAATCATTAATCATCATATAGTTCACTTTTTAAAATTTGGATTCTAACTCCTGATTGACTCCTCTGTGTGCAATACTGTTCCAGGGACTCAGGATATAAGCAGCAATCAAAACAAAGTCCTTGCTCTCACAGAGCTTACCCTTTAGCAAGGGAGGCAATAAACGAGTAACCAAGTAAATAAACAACATGCCAGTGGGTAATGATGCCACAAAAAAAATAATGCAAAGCAAAAGAGGTGAGTGCCATTTTGGGGTAGTTATGTAACAAAAGGTGTTCAGGAAAGGCCTCAATAATAAGCTGAGTTTGTAGAGAAATCTTAAGGAAATCAAAGACTATATACAAAGCCAGTGCTATGTGGGTCTGTTGGGGAAGAGTGTTCAAGGCAGAGCAAACAGCAAGTTAAAAAAAGGAGGCTGAAAACAAGCAAACCAGGATCCTGGAGCACAGACAGCAAGGGGCAGGGCAGCAGGAGATGAGGGAATGTTTTTTGCTGTGCTACAGTATTACTTTGAGTTAAAATCACACCAGAGCAAAAACAGGAACAAAACAATATTGTAATCATTTTCTAACTTATGAAGAAAATGGATTTTTGACAAGGGGAGCACTTATTACCAGTGAGCTTTAGTTAGAACTCAATACTGAGCCACTCTCTCTAGTAGAAAATGAGATGAATCAGTCTCCTTCTGACAAGGGGTTACAGGAGGAAAAGTAATTGGGTCTTTAACATGAGAATGATAATTCCAAACAACTAAGTAATTCCTGAGCTGCTTTGGAGTATGGGAAGTGAGTGATTCTGTCATTTGGTCAATGGGGTATCACAAATTAGTTTGTCTATCAAAATTATTCCTCTGAGGGGATGCACCTGACTAAAAACATAGCCATCCAAACATGCACCTGGAGGATTCTGAACAGAAAGCTGCTGCAGAGCCAGGCTTCCACTGTCAGTTCCAATAAATGCCGATACATCCCTGAGCGAACATTCGAATAGTCACACTGGTGAGATCACATATTCAAAAAGTACATAGACCATTGTTCCAGGAATTCATGTTCTCCCCCAAGACTCTAATGGACCCCAAGGCAGATCCACCACAAATCACAAATGTACGACTGTTTGCATTGAGCTACACTCTACAGAGAATACCCTGCACCAGCGGAAGGAGGCGGCAGGGAGAACAGGAGGATCCCAGGACACTGGCAGGGCAACCGCAAAAGGGTGGGCCACAGTCACAGTCAGGCTCCATGCACCGCCTCAACCAGGTGCAACCGGGCCTGATTCTAGGAGCAAAACCCCACTGATCAGGCGTTATCCATGGTCGGCTCCTCTCCTCCACATGCCGATGGATGCTCAGTGGCCTCCCATGTTAAAAACAAACAAACCTTCCTTGCATGGTTTCCCACCCAATTAAACCCAAATTCCTTTTCATGGCCTACAAAACCTACTTACAGTGAACCCAGACCCTTTCCTCCAGTCTCTTTTTCCCTCAGGCACTGCTTTCCAGCCACACTGGCCTTCAGGGTCTTCCAGGAACACACCGAGAACATTCTTTCCTCAGGGCCTTGGGAGAGCCTTTCCAACAGGCAGCAAAGCCTCCAACAACATCCACATGGCTCGTCCCCTTGCTCCATCTGGGGCTCTGCTCAGATGCTAGTCCTTGCTTGCCCCACCCACCTAGAATAGCACCCATTTGACCAGATCACCTTCCCCGCTATGGTTCCTCATAGCACCGACAAGACATTATATTTATTTAGTGCCTGTCTCCCCACTAGAATGTGGCTGAACGTTGTTCTCTTTGGTTCATTACTGCATCCTTAGGATCTAAAAACATCAGACACCCATTAGGTGCTCAAAAAGTATCTGCTGAGTGAACAACTGAGTAAGTGAATAAATGTAATTCCTTCATATATGTTAGAGTAGCTATATTAGCTTTCTGTGTATGTTTTATCAAAATAGTGACTATAGGTCTGTCATTTTCCAGGAATACACTTCTAGATTAAGTGACACATTTTTCAAGCTAAAAGAGTAAGAAAAAGATGATACAGATAGTGGTGCACAAAATAATGCACTGGAGCAAAGAGAAGGAAATAGAGCAGAACCAGTTCCCCCAGGAACATGGCAAAGATAGATGCTCCTAAAGGGTGGAATAAATGAGCAATCTAGGAGGATCAAACAGAGGGACCGGACAAATAAATACCATGGTTACAAAATGTTTTCCAAGTTGCATAAATAATAACTTGGCAAAAAAGGAACTCAATGGATGCTGGATAAAGAGGCTAAATGACAGTGTAGTATAATAATGAATAATTATTTTTCCACAAGGAAGATTATATTACAAATACAATTTTTATGACCAGTGGCTGAACATTCTTAACATCTTGATTTTTTTCAGAGGACCCCATGTTCCAGTTCTAGGATTCAACTTTCATTTATTCAATCATAAGGTATTACATGGGTCATAAATTTAAATGCCACAGGAGTCAGACAGGCAATGTAAATGAGAGAAGTCAGGCTGGGCTGTCTGGAGCTGGCCTGTCACATGCCCTCAGCTGGGAGACTGGCTCCTCTGCTCCAACCAGGATGAGTACCCATGTTGTTGGGAAGTCTGGGTTTTCTGGTAAGATTGCTTAATGTTTATTTGGGGCAAGGTATTCAAACATTTTATGAAAGTCATGCAAGCAAAACACATTTGCATCCACCCTTAGCCTTCTGTTTGTGATCTCTGATAAATTATTCAAATATGAAACCCAATAGGGAGGACAGAAATGATGTATCTACTTTCTAATTATCTGACAAAATTCCATAAAAATATTTACTATCTATACAAACTCAGGTCTTTGTTAGTAAAAAATGAGGAAAACGTTAAGGGAAATTTGAGATTCTCACATGAGACAGTAGATGAGGGCTTTATAAATGGGACATTAATGATAAGATGACTTCACTTTTATCCAGAAGCTCTTAAGGTCTCAATTATGTCTGTACAACTAATAATTCAGTTTTATCAGGTATTTTTTCAATAACCTTAAGAGTCTGATCAACATATGAAGCACTTAAAAAACAAAGTAAAGACTTGGCCAGCATACTTACCACCTGATGTATTAGTTTAACTAAGAAACAAGCCTACAACTAACATACAAAACAAAACCCACTAATATTTGTGGTTTCACTATTTGCAAATGACCCCTACAGGGCCATGACATGCAAAGATCTACCAGCTCACTAAGAATGAACTTGATGCATGAGCCCAGCCTAGCAAATGCATCTCACTAGAGTTTTATTTTTCCGCACGCATTATCACACAACAATCTTCACTCAGTGTCTAAAAGAGGGTCATTTAATTTTTCAGTCATTCTGTACTGCACTCTGAGATTAAATTTAAATGTTATCCCAATAAAAGCATATTGAGAGATTCACAAAAATATTGGCGGGGCATATTTTCCTCCTTAATGCCAAGGTATACCTCACCTGTTTACACCTAGTAATAGTAGTCCTTACCTTCATGAAGACCTGACGCCAGTAGGCTTTCCCACCCTCGCAACTCTCTGTCTCCACCTGGCTCACCAACTCGGTGTGCATGTGTCCTGACTTCTGCTCCCCACTGAATCTATTCTCCCACTCATCAAGCCTGACAACACCCAGCCATCTTTTTTCTGACTTCCTAGCTCAGCTTGCAAGCCTGGGGGATGCTGCCTAAGTTCAGGTCCAGTTGTTGACAATAGACACTTCTTAGCTGGTTTAAGCAAAGAAATATTTTATGGCCAGGTATTAAGTGCTTAATACAACCAATAGAAGAAATGGAGGAACAGACTAGGCCAAGCTTCCAAGAACAGCTCCCATAATCATACAGCCTCTGTTGATCTAAAATGCTTCTGTGGCAAGTGCTGAAACACACCCCATCACGGAGATGCTGATGGAAGCAAGCCCCCTCTGCCAGGATGCAGAGAGCCCTACGGCTGCAGAAGCCAACGAAGCAGGAAGGGAAGACCTTGTGCCGTGGCTCTTGCTCCTTTTACACATCAAGTCACTTACTCGTGGTCCCTTGAGAGGAATTCAAATCACACCTGGAAGAGAAACTCCAAAGGTTTTCTTCTTCCAGCCTCCTCTAGGGGAGAGTGCGCTAGGAGCTTGGAATGGAGGTCCAACATGGCAGCTCACAGCAAACACCACAGGGTCCTGGCCAGGGATTACACCTGTGTGGGGCCTCTTGTAATGACTGTTCCTTTCTTGGTGAGAACCATGAAGTCTCTGAAGAGAAAATCAGGATAATCACCAGTAGAAAAATGTCTGATACTGGAAATGGGATGGACATTTATAGGTCAAAGAAGAGAAAGGTTAGGAATCAACTTGAGGACTATACTAGTAGCTTCCCTTAATAAGATGGGCAAGTGGAATGTTCTATCCCCTGAGATGGGATAGAATAAAGCCTTTATGTCCAAGAGTCAAAAAATTGGAGGTGTGAAACCACCCAGGAAAGAAGGGAGACTCTGGGTTCATAAAATGGTGGATTCCTAACTCTAATGTGAGAAATGGCAATCCTAAGTAAGCTACTACTTTGATGTCAACACTCACCATCCTGCCCACAGCAGGAGAGGCCACTCAATTCCCTCGGCCTTCACAGGAGGCCTTCAGGGCTGATGTCCCATAACCTGGGAAAAGGTCTACACCCATACTTGGGCGTGGCTCTCAGGTGGACACTAAGCTAAGGGAACAGGAAAGAGGACACTCATATCAAAGTAGTGAAATTCATATAGCCATGCTAATTGAGAATATGGTGTCTACTGTATATCTAGTTCCAAAGGTGCCCTAAAATTTTCCTGGTATATTTCCCTTAAGATTCTTCAGAGAGCTCTTTTGGTATGGCTGCTGTTCTCCTTATAACTCTGCTCCCCTTTCCTCTATTAAACAGTAGCCTTTCTCATATGAACTACTTCAACTTTCCTGCCCCCCTCTTCTCCCATCTTCTCTGGGGAAGTTTCTGGCACTTTTCTAGCTACTGCCAGTCTCTCTCCGCTTCTAGAGCTTCTAGAGCATGGGCCAGGACCTGTATTTATAAACAAAGTTGTGATGGGTCACAGCCACACCCACTTTTTGTCTATTGTTTATGGCTGCTCTCAGACGATGATGGCAGAGTTGAATAACAGGGACCATCTTGCCCAAAGCCTAAAATATTTAACATCCAGCCCTTTACAGAGAACTTTGCTGACCTCTGTTCTGGGGATCTATCCCTTCCTACCCCTTGGCATTTCCTCTTGTCAACTGAGCGACTACTAAGTGCCAGGTATCAGGGATACAAATATTAATAAAACGCAATCCTTGCCCTCAAATTGCTTACAGTCTAGCAAGGGAAGGCAAATATGTAAGCAGCCATTTTCTTTAATATTCCAGAAACCAGGGAGAAAGTCCAAGCAACACTCATTTCCACCTGGGGAGTTTAGGGGGAGTCAAACACATCAAAGTCCAGAAGAACATTCAAATAACAAATATTCATAAATGTGGTGAGTGTTACACAAATCTTCCCATCCTAAAATATACATCTTCCCTTAACCATCCTTCACCCTCTATTATTTCACACTCCCCCTTGTCCCCCTTTATTGCTAATGTCCTTGACTTTCAGCCCACTCCAGAACTCCTTGTAGCCGGCTTCCATTAGCACCGCACCACTGAAACTGCTCCCTCAAAGGGTACCAGGACCCCTGAATGATGTGTTTGCAGCATCATCTCAATCCTCATCTTGCTCACCCTCGTGGAGCCTTTGACTGTTGCCCACTCCTAACCTCCTGCTCCGGCCTAAAAGCCTCCCATGGCTCTACCTGTCCAAGTTTCAAATCCCTCAGAATATCACACACAAAGCCTATTTTCATTCTCTCTGTGCCATTTTGCCCACAGAACACTCTTCAAATCCACAAGCATGCCCCACTGTGTGGTATCTTTTTGCCTTTCAATGCTTTGCCCCTTGTCTGAGGTGTTCTTCACTCTCCTTTCCCATTCTCCAACCTCCTCCTTACTATCTAAAACCAAGTTCAAATGCCATTTCCACTGTGAAAGTGTCCAAACTTGACTTGGATGCTTCCTTTCTACTCTCAGAGCACTTGGAACATAGCTGTCGAGAGCCTTCTGGACTCCAGGAACTTGCTTACATGTGTGACTCTCATTTTCCTATGTAAGGGAATCATGGCTCATACCTCTTTAAATTCCAAGTATCTGGACTAAATACACATAGAGCTATACTAAATAAATGACTAGAGTAACAGCCAGGCTTGGCAGTTCCAACTGGGAAAAAAGAAAATTCAAGTTCAGGATAACTTATTTCTCAGGCACACATCTCTTAAAATGCAGTAAACTTTCAGAATATGCAAATGACAATAAAACTTCCCTTCAGCACATTAGAGTGACAGTTACAAGAAAATGACATAAAACTGCTCCCTGAGGAACCACCTCAAAGATATCATCAGACACTCATGCTTGTCACCAGAAAAGGCACCACCTAAGTCATTTTTTTCAGCTTTAATAACAAAGATGGCACAGATGTCAGTGTATTTTCATTATCATCTGTCTTTAGAACTGTACGCAGAAAATTATTTATTATGAATATTAAGCATGTGCTAGAAGAGGACTTACAGGTTTTAGGCAAATAAGTATGAGAGATACGGATTTAGGGTCCAGTTGGTTCCCTTTCCCCCAGATAGCAATAGAGATCCCCCATCCTCGAGTCTTCCCGGTGCGAGCTTTGGCTCTGTTCCAGCTCTTGAATACAGAATGAACCACTAGCTTGAGTTCCACTAACAGTCTAGTCTGTCCCAGATGCTGGGGCCCATCTAGAACTTTTGGAGTCAACAAGAACCCTGAGGCAGAAAGAAGGCAGGACACTTTCACGTAATTAATATTCTCAAAGTGCTCACAGGCATATAGTATTGTAGGGATGTTAGACAATCATGTCACTCTGCCTAATTTTGGAACAACTCCAGGTCAGATTCAGGCCCCCATAAAGCTCATTGCCAATTCTGTGGTGCAGAGAAGCATTTATCATCTCCAGTAAAAAATTTCCCACTTTCTGGCTGCTGCATGTATGCAGCTAAGTCAAGTGCCAGCACAGAACTCGGAGCTCACATGCTTTATGGCTGTCACTGTGACAGCTGCATTTTTTCCAGACTAAGCTGCAAGGAAGACAGCATTTGTAATTGTCTTGTTGGCTAAGGGTACAACAAATACACATTTAGATCACAACAGATAAATGCTTCCTCTGAATTAATCACACATGGGAGGCCAGAAAACACACTTCTTTCAGGGAAATTCAATCTCACAGCGGCATACCCATCCACAAAGAACACAGAACCCCTTGAAATAGAGGAAAATTTTAGAATATTCACAGCGTCCTTGAAGAGGGAGCTCTTGTTATGGAACAGATCCATAAAAAGGCAGCAAGCAGATAAGGCTGGGAATGCCTGAAGGTGAATGGCAGTCTCAGGGGCTCAGGTTTCCAGGGAATCCCTTTCACCCCAGTCAGGGAGATCACACTGATTATAGCCTCTGGTGCAATTCATTTTAAAATGTCCTTTTTGCAGACCCACTGTGTGCTTGGCACGGAAGACTATGAAACCCACTTCCAAGCCCTTCCAGCAGGAGAGAACAGCAGCACAAGCCTCTTGGTGAAAGCCCCTCACTGTGGAAGCCTAAGTAAACTTTTCCCCTTTTCTTCTAATATATGGATTTAGAAGATACACTGTTGCTATGTTCAGAGCAGAACTTGGTAAATTAGATTATGTTTGGTGGGGAGCAGAAAGAAAACAGAGTTTATGAAAAGCACCTTCTGTATGCAGAATTATAACACAACATAACACCAGCACTAGCCACTGACAATGGAGGTAAGCAGGACAATCCAGCCCATAGATAGCTGGGCGAGCATATTGAGGGAACCCAGGAGAATGTAGAGTCCTTTACTCAAGTTGGACTCATATTGGGCAATTACATCGAGTTTTCCCAGAAGTGAGCAGGAAGGGGGCCTTTTATACTGATGCCCTCAGGAGCTGCTGCTATGACGATCCATGAGGAAAATCCCCTCTCCTGTGGGTCCTCTCCCTTCCTTTTGCTTTTCTTCCTTTCCCTTCCCTTCTCTTCCCCTTGTAGGTCCAGTTCCCCAAGAAACAGACTCTGAGATGGAGAAACCCATGCAGGAACTTTACTGGAAGTGTGCTGGGAGCCACAGCCCTGAAGAAGCATAACAGAACCAGGCAGTCAGCTGCAACCATAGCCTCAGCCAACCCCGCTGATAACCAAAAAGCTAGGATAGCCCTTCAGAGAGTCCGCAATAAGTCTTGGTAGTGCCACCTTGACTGGAGGGTTGTAACCCTGGACTAGGCAGCTCCCTTCAACCAAGGGCAATCTGAGAAAGGACTCAACCATGAGCCCTCAGCAGCCAACACACTCCCGGCAGCTGTGGAATGAGTAATTCAGTCCTGAAGGGGTGATCCGGCTGGCCCACCACCTCCACTTCCCTTCCCTTCTCTCCCATGGCCCTGAGTCCTTATATTCCTTTGTTCTTTCCTCAGGGTCCTGCCTCTTATTTTCCCTTGCCAATGGGGTAAGTTTGTAATGATCCATTCTACCTAGCTGCACTAGGATGGGTTGAGTATCTACAAGACAACCAACCTTTCACAGCGACAGTAGTGTAACTTCCCTTAGCAGGCCTGCTCAAGTTTTCAAGAGAAAATTCTCCTTTTTATCTAAAGACCACACTACCAAACAGGTACCATGTATTATCCTAGCCTTAGCATGTGCCATGGCTCCAGGGGGAGCTACTCATTTAAGTCTCCAGCTCTTCTTCTACCTTAAGACATGGGACTACATGTTCTCCTGGGATTGCCCTAGTTTTGAATATACCATGGTCCAGGTAGATGAAAAATAAATGTAAATGCAATAAGTATCTTAACGGAATTGAAATATGAAAAGTAACAATGTTATATATTAAGCTTGTCCTCAGCACTACTGCTGGCTACTTCAAGTACATGTCCCATTTAATATTTACAAAAATATTACAGGATAAATATATTATCCCCATTTATAAGTCAGGAAACAGAGACCTAAAGAGGCTGTGAACTTGACTGAGATCACATAGCAGGAGGTGCTAAAGGCCAGTGTGAAAGAGATAGCTAACTACCTACTAAAACCCATAATTCTCATCCATGATGTCCAGTCTCTGAGAAAGCTGCCCAGCCAGGGCCCACATGTTCCTGCCCATTTTGTTCCTAGGTAGGGTCATGTGGCTAGTTCTAACCAAATGAATGTGAGCAGAAGTGATATGTTACTCCTACCCTCTTTATGCTGGCTTCTCTGTCTGCCCACAGTCTGCAGCGGGCTCTGAGCCCCAGTGGAAAGCAGAGCCATGAGATGGAAGCAGCTTGGGTCCCTGAACCACCAATTAGAGGAAGTCACCCATCAACCATGGACATCATATTAGACTACTATGAGTGAGAACTACAATTCTCTTGTGCAAAGCCACTGAAGTTTAGGAGCTTGCTTATCATAGCAGCTAGCATTACCGTAATTAATACACAGGATGAAAACTATACTTCCCTTGATATATTCATTTATTCATTCAACTAAATGAATAGTAGAGGTTGTTTGAGTAACCTCTCCCAGCTAGATATATATGAAGAATATAAGATATGTACACTACGGATTTAAGGTACATAGTTTTTTCCTTCTAGGAAGTGTTCCAATGCAGTGAAGAAGAGAGACTATTCACAGCACTATGGAAATCCAGAGCAGAAATGACTGGCTTTACCTGGCCCCATTTATGGAGTTCCTCCCCTGTGTAGCACTGACATTTACATGGCTATCTTATTTTTACTTATCTTTTCTAAATGTATTACATTAATACAAATTCTTCCCGTGTGGATATTCTGATAAATAAAAATGTTCTGATCAACACTCTTTGTTTTGAAAAAAAAAATTCCTTGAAATTTAAAGTCAGACAAAACATTCAATGAGTACTAGTAATGTTCCTAAAAAGAATTTTTTGAGTCTTGGACACTTTTGTCCTCTGCCTTCAAAAAGTACTTGGTATAAATGCATAGATTAATAAATACTGTAAGTATAGATGCAAGAAAAATAGCTTTTTTCTATCTTTATCTCACTTTAAGCTATGCATTCTTATGAGAAGGAGAAAACCAAGTAAAGAGATCAATGAAATGGGTATCTACACACCAACACATTCCTCACTCTCTCCACCATTACACCATTACCCTAAACTCCAGAGCTGGCCCAGATCACTCCCTTTCCTGCTCCATTTCTATTGGTAGAAAAAATGTTTTCTTGCCTTCCTATGCCTCATCCATCTTTCCGTCCCTCCACATTCACTCAGACACCATCCTCTCCATTCCCCGCCCACACCATCTCTTTCCTTTTTTTGATCAATTCTACATTTACCACTTGGTTGCAATTGAGAATTTAATTGCTCCCTAAGTATTTCGTTTACATCATTCATCTTCCAATGGGACTGAAAACTCCCTAAAGACATAAAACATGGCCTGACTTTTTTTCTCCACGTGCTTAGAAGTGTACGGAGCACTTGTATAGTCAAAAGAGAAATGCCTAATGAGTGACTGACTGACTCTTCCCAGGTGATCCCCTGGGGTCTCCTGACAAGGGGCCTTTTAAAGCCTTGAGGAGTTACTGGCTTTAGCAAACTTTAAGCAGCTGCAACTCAACGTGATGCTGACAAAAAGAGCCCAGGATTATGAGCAAGTCAATCTTAGTTCCACTTCTACTTGGACCCCTCTGTGGCCTTGGGCATCACACTCAAATAAACATCACAAGCCTCAGTTTCCTCATCTTCAGAAAGGGAAACAATAATACCTTCCTCTTAGAATCAAAACAGGTTAAGGAGAAGAAAGGCCTTCAAAAACTTTAAGGGATTTCCTTTTGTATTGAACTAGCGGGTAACAGAATCCAGTCACTCTTGTCTACACTATTTCTAATAAGTATCCTAATATTGACTAAAGAGGGATTACATCTCAGAACAAAACAGCCCCCTCTTCTAAATCCATGCTTGTCCCAAAAGCAATTGACTAAATAAATGAACGATATGATGCAGTTAACTCTGTGCCCTTTGTTTTCACAACCTAATTCTGCAAACTGCTGAAAAGGCACTTCTCTAATGGAACCAGGAGGGCAATGGCGAACTGTCTATAGTCAGAAGCCCAAGCTATGAAGAATATAGAGAGGTGCCTCCTGCCATCACACTGCTCATTAATTGTCCCATATAAGGCGAGTCATGGGGGAGAAAGCGCTCTTTGAAGATGCAGCAGGCAGGCTACAGAGTCCGGGGAGCGGGAGGGGAGGCACAAGTGTGGGGGTCCTTGCTGCTCAGTCAACAAGCTGCAGGCCGCACTGGGGGCCCAGGGCTCCCGCTGAAAGCTTTATTTCTCTGTCAGCGCTGGCTCCCCCTCCTCTCATTAATGTATGTCCTGGGGTCTTCTTTTCAGAAGCTGAGGCGGCATTCCTCAAGACGACTCTCCTAATTGGTGGAAGGACGCTGGGAGGTACACGTTCAAGCAGAGCAAATGTTTACACAGCTCCTCTCCTCAACCCCTCTTCTCAGCAATACTCACAAGACCCCTAGGGCACAGTTTCCTTGAATGTTGTCAATATAGGCTACTTCCCTTGTCCATACCAGCAGCCTCCTTTGTCTATGCCTACTGCCTTCATTTTTTATACTGTTTCCATGGCCTCCTCATCACTGTAGAGTAGGTTAGTAACAGAGGCTCCAGGCTCAGACCGCCAGGGATTAAATCCTGCTAAATTTGGGCAAGTCACTTCATTCTCTGTTTCCTAACCTGGGAAATAGAGGTAAAAGCATTTTCCCCACAGGGTTATTATGAGGATTAAATAACACAGTGCATGTAAAGCACTTCCAGCCACCGTCTCTACCACATAGTAAGTGCCAGGTATCAATTATCAACTGCCCTCTTCAACCACCTATATATAACCTAGTTCCTGTTTGTATCACTCCCACAGAATCACTCTCAGGGAATGCTTTAACAACCTTTCCCAACCTAATCCAGCCATTTGACTCCTTTCCCCATTCTGTTACTGTAAACATGATGCATCAATTTAGATGATAGCAGCACACTGAGCATTCTTCCAAGGGTTAAGTTTGCACTTAGGACTTCCGTGCAAAAACACAGAGTACTACACACCACCTGAAAAACTCACAATTTCCTTCCATTGTATTCTAACTTGGTGTGATCTAAAATATGAATTTGTATAAAAAGAAGGGAAGAAATTCCCACCCTATCAATGATGCAGAAAATGCTGCAGTATGATTTTCCACCATAATCAATCACTTTCATTGTTTCCCCATGTACACTCTCAAATTTACGAAAAAGATATGTTTTTCATAAGATCCATGTTTCAGCTTTTAGCGGAGGGAAATTTAAGAGAAAAAAAGTCTTTCCATACAGCATCTTAGTTAGCTATCCCCAATTATTCTCCATTAATTAAAGTGATTATTACTGGATTTCCAGTTTTAAGGTGGTAAACAGTTCGAACTTCTCTCATCTTAAAAATCACCCTAATATTCAAGGAAACAAGAATCAGAAATAGAAATTCAATCTTCCATCAGTCTAGAGACAATTTTAATTCTGAGCTAAATTATAAGATGCCACATAGCAACAGGGAAGTCAATGACTTGCCAGAGAAAAGGAAGGATGGATACATCTAAGTGCTTACCAAGGAAGATAATGAAGAGAAGCAAGTTAAAGATACATATAGAATCTGGCCAGGCTAGGAGTGCAAGGTCCTCAAGGAGAGGGTGTAAAGCTGAGTCTGACTATTCCTCCCCACCCCTGAAGGAGAGAGTAAGCGTCCAGACTCAAAGACAAAAGGTAAAAGGGAAAGCGGAGATCAGGCATTCAAATGAAAACAGGGAGATTAACTGGAAGTCTACAGACTGAACAAAGAGATTGCCCAGAAGATTGAAGGAAACTTCTCTAGAAAAACTGAACCACCCCCAGACACAATACTACAGATTCTGACATTTTGAAGGTTCCCGAGCTGTGTCATCCTAATCACCCTACAGTGAAGTCCACCAGTGGAAAATTCCAATGAATAGACACAGAACTTCCAATCAGCTTTTCAAGCATGAAGAGACAGCCAAGGACTCCAGGCATTTGAAGAAAGTCTGCAATATTAAAGTGAGACAAGCAAACGAAACTGAAAAAACAAAAGGAACTCAGAAGAAACAGATACCATGCAAGAAGAAAGAGAAAACTGCAAAGACACTCTATTCAATATTCTTGGGGGTTCAGAAACTTTTCTCCCAACATGCCTAAGAATTATGACATACTCATAGCCAAGTCCCTTCCTCTCCTCTAAAGGGGGCAGATTAGTACCTCTACTGGCAGAGGAAGAAAAAATAGGTAGTTTATAAATTATTTTAAATATTATAATAAAATACCTATAAAAAAGAATAAGTTTAAAAGTTAAAAGTAACTTTTAAAGTACATCTATGCATTAAAAACATATTACAAAAACAAACAAAAAGAAAATAATTTTAGATATTAAAGATATTGCTAAAATTTACAAATAAGAAATACTAAATGGACAGCAAGATAAGGTTAAGGAATTCACCCAGAAAATAGGACAAAAGGCCAAAGAGATGGAAAATAGAACAAAAACTTGAGAAGGTTAGAGGTTCAACCCAACCAGTAAGAGTTCCAGAAAGAAAACAAAGAAATCATTGATCAAGAAGTTCTCAAAGAAAAAAATTCAAGGAAATTTACCAGAACTGAAAGACATGACTTTCTTGCTTAAGCAGAATGAATGAAAAAGACACTAGTGTTGAGGACAGCATTGTAAAATCTGAGACTACCAGAGACAGAGATCCTAGAGGTTTCCAGTAAGGAAAAACTGGTCACAGTCAAAGGACTAGAAGTAAAAAAAACATCTGTCTTCTCAAAAGCAACATTATAAGCTAGGAGCCAATGTAGTCATAGCTTCAAGATTCTGAAAGAAAGTAATTTGCAAACAAGGATTCTAGATTTAGCCAATCTACCAATCAAATGTACAAGCAGAATAAATACTCTTTTCAAATATGTAAAGTCTCAGAAATTTTACCTCCCGTGGCTTCTCTGGAAGCTAAGAAGGAGAAAGAAATAAACAAAGAAAGAAACTTAATATGAATCTCAGACACAAGAGAGAAGCAAAGTGCATTGGGCAAAAGCTGGTACAGGGAGAGCCCACCTGGGGTGGCACAGAGGGCCTGAGGGCTGTGGAGGAAGTGTCTCAAAAAAACAAAAAAGGTGGATATGATAGATTATTGCATAGGTTTGACTATGAGAAAGATTTACAAAGACATTTTACAAAGCTTTTAATTTTATTCTTTTGTATGGGATGAGTTGGCCCAGAGATCTGAGGGCAGTGAAGCAAATAAAAACAATGAATGAGGCAATTACAGGAAAAATGAAAGGTTATAAAATAAAGCAAGGGGAATCACAGCCATCTATCTATCTGGCTCAGCAAAAACAAATAATATTTATCTACCAGAAATAATTAAAACCATGAATATAGAATTAACCAAAAATTATGAAATAACCATATTGAAAGATACAGGAGGTGAGAAGATAGGGTAAAAACTACAAATTCTGGCTTCATAAAATAGGAAGTCAAAGAACAAGAAAAGAGTTTTAAGCAGTTAATTGCCGCTGGAGAATGGCGATGAGGGAGGGAGTGGATGACTGCTAATTTTTTATATGTAAGCCTTCTGACTTTTGACTTTTAAAACCAGTGGAGAAAAGGGCTGTGGGTAGTTTGAGAAAAATCCCATAGGCAGTCTAGCAGGCCCCTGTGTCCTGCAACCCTGCTGCATGAGCGGGTTTCCTTTTCCTTGCTTTCGCTCCCCACTTTGTTCCTCTTCTCCAACAGAAATAGCTTGTTCAGGAATCGAATTAAGAAGATAGGTACCACCATAAAGCAAAAGGTAAGCGCAGAGCCACAAGGAGATAGAGTATTCATAACCTGCCTCCACTTCCCTAGTTCCAGGTATTGCTGATTTTCTAAGCTTAATGTTGAGACTGTGGAATAATTTCAGAAAGAGGGAATGGGGCATGTTGGAGACAACTCCTGATGACTTTCCCGTAACTGGGATCCCATTTCCCTTCCCCACTCCCATCCGAGCAGGGACCCAGCACACTCTTACCCCATCTCTCCCTCACCTTTCCCTTTACCTGCTTCCAAAACATAACTCGTTTTGGTTAATTAAAATAAGAAGAAGGGCCAACACTGACTGGACTCTCATTATCACTCAACATTTTATGAAACAAAGTTTCACACATGCCATTTTAGATTTAGTCCATAACATTTTGATATCTGAAGAACCTGACCCTAAGGAGAAGGGGTTCCAGACTTCTGAAGATTCATGATCCAGCCTAAGGGAAGTCACACACGATTTCATATGGCTTTTCATTTCTTTACCTGGTAAACAAAGAGAGCAAGGGGATATTTAGTTAGGTCTCAGGGCCCCCTCCCTCAGACTCCCCTGCCCACTGCCGTCCTTGCTTCACTCAGAGAAGCTCTGACTTTATTAGACCATGTTGGCTTCCAGTGTAGGATGTCATCTGAGACACAGTCAGAAATGGCAGCAGAGGCTCCTTCCCGCTCCAGCCTCGTGGTGGCGCTGCGGCACAGGCTCCCAGAGCTTCCGTCCAGGCTTGCCTTGTCTCCCATTCCCATCCCAGTTTACTGCTTCCACCGCGCTGACTGCATGGTCCACACCCACAAACCTATATCGGAGATGTCTGTCAAGTCCAAATTTCTCAGAATATCATACAAGGCCTTTCAGTCTGACCTGGCTCAACCTCCCCTTTCTCCTCACATTCTGCCACACTCATTCCTTGTTGTGCCATGTTCCTTCATGCCTAGGTGCCTTTGCTGATGCTGTTTTCTCTACCCAGCCTTCTGTCTACCAGTGTGTGTTTTGAAAACTCATTTGCATCTTATAATGGTCAATACCAATGTCACCTCCTCTGTGAAGTCTTTCAGACTTCTCCAGGCAGAAGTGATTGTTCTTTTAATGTACTCCCTATATTGAAAGCATTGATTACAAAACACAGTTCACTATTTATTCATCTATCTCTTGTGCTTGGTGAACTCCCAAAGGACAGAAACTTATTCATATTGTGCCTCTAACACAGAGCATAGCACAAAACCGTTACCCTGTCTCCTGAATGACCATGCGAACAGGATAGAAGATCAAGGAGAGCAGAGCTAATGCCTGTGCCCTTCCTGGGTGCAGCCCTAGCTCAGCATCTCATGTAAGGAGGAATCTCACAAAGGATCTGTGACAGCAACTGTAGCAAATACACCTGGTGTCCCGACTGACATTCTTTTAGATTCACCTCTGATTTCAGCCATGTCTGGGGTGGACATTTGTGTGAATCAGAGGCACTTTATGGTGATGACCTCTCTTCTAGTGAAAAGGGAACAACAGATGCATGACCCCAAGATCTACTGGTCCTACCATAGATCAGGCCACCCAGAAGGATCCTACCTAATAGAAGATCAGAATGGCCTCCTATTGGCTTGGATATAGCGTCAACTCAAGTCTACCACCTGCAGGGCTGGGAAGCTATTCTCCAGGATGTATTTTACATGCACTGAAACAATAGCCATAACATGGTCTTGTGTACTCCAAAGCCAGAAAGCAAAGGTCTGGGCACCAACAGGTTCAAGCATTGGCTGACTCCTCTCATCATCACTCTCACTGACACAACTGCTTAACCTGGATTTCTTGTTTCCTAATCTTTGCTGGAATCCTGGCTCTTGGAAGGCAACACTTCTCCATGAGACATTGACCTAAAGCTGTGAATCTACTTGATCACTCAGGCTCTTGGTGCCAATGGACTCCAGGCAAAGAATGGAGTTTCTACATTGGCAGTAAGACTGACTGTGATATCCTGAGGACACAGAGTCACTGCTGCACAGTGGGTAAAAGGAGGTGTAACTCTGAATATCCCAGGACTTTCTTGGTTATTTCCATATCCACTAATCACAGAGAACAGGCAAATCAAGGCAGTCAGAGATGAGGGTCTGGGTCACTTACTGACCACGCAACCTCAGAAGTGCTGGCTGAGGTTGCGGAAAGTCCCGAATGGACAGTGGAGGAGAGAGATGGTGGGTATCAGTTGTGGCCTCAGGCTGGGCTGCAGGAATGGCCACTGGGAGTTAGCGGCGCTGTTCAGTCTTTTTTTTACAGGGAGGGGTCAGCCTAGTCTTTGAAGAAGCAGTGACAGAATGTAAATAACAAGGAGCATCAGTGGATCTGAGCAGCGCCAAGAGCCTAGTATAGCTCAGAAGGACACTTCTGGCACTGGGCTGAACAGTGCCGTGCACGCCTCCACCTGCTTCTGGCCGACTGGTAACAGCTTGCCCAAGCACACATGACGGAGCCTTACCCACCCTGCCTCAGGGAGCTCAGCGGCACACCTGCATACTGGCTTTTCCTCCATTTCCGTCTCAGTCTCTCCATTCCCTCACTCCTGCCTGCTAGGCTCACCTCCAAAATAGCTGCCTTCACCCAAATCCTTGTTTGGGGCTGTTTTCAAAGGACTCCAAGGGAAGTTCATGATCATGTTTAAGCTTCAGTTTTCAAAAGAGCTTTATAACCTAGCATCTCTCCCCTGATAGACTACCTACTTGAGAGAATAATATGCATACTTCCAGAGCACTTCAATTCTTTCCAATAAATTTCTAAGTGACTGGTGGTTATTTTTCCCTGTCTTTTCCATTTTTTTAAACAAATAAGGAAGCTAAGGCTTGGTGAAGCCACGTGTCTTGCCTGGTGCCAAAGGGTTTGTTAAATGGTGGACACAGAGTACTACGTATTAGCATCTACAGCATACATGGGTGCCCCACACACATCTCCCTTTTTAGGTAGTTTATCCATGCCTCGGTAGCTGTAGGTGTTGTGCTAAGAGTTCATCACTACACCTTTCTCCAGAGCACTGCCCTCATGGCAGTTATTTACTTCTAGTGATCCAGGGGCCACCACGGTGAATGATTAACTGATACAGGGGTACCAAAGCCCAGTCACTCTGTCTCAAGGTCGAATTTCTCTGTGGTTTCATTCATGCTCCAGAGTTTCCCATGGGATCAGGCTGACCCTAGACTTGAGCGGAAACATACCTTTCCTTATCTTCTTCCCCTGCCCTACCCTGCTCCCTGTTTATAGACCCTTTGCTCAATAAATCACTTGCCCATCCCTGTCTCTAGTGAACCTGGCCTAGGATAAGATCTGTTTTATGATACCTAGTGCGGGGTTTTCTCCACTGCAGAATGCCATGTGGTTAAAGAAATTCAGAAAATTCTACATACTAGCCTGTTACTTCCTAATGCTGGTAACTTATCCCTGTTTCAGAAAAATGATATAAACTTATTTTCCAGTCAGTCTTATAGTAATACTAAGGCGTATGTCTGCCTCAAATAAGGACAAAGATATTATACTTTTAGGTATAAAGTTCAAACATCTCAATTAATATATATTCAGCAGCATCATTTTATACCACATTTTATCCTCTGCTAATTACAAATGTTACAAGTCCAAGTGGACAATAAAGGAATTCACAAGTAACATGATCAGCATGTCTTACTTTATAGCAGTACACAGGATAATTCATCAGCTAAGAAGTACCTGCCTACAAAAATGATAAAGTTTTACCTCAGTTTTCCCTATTATTTTCTTCCTTGAGGTCCAAATTGAAGTAAATTTTATAAACTTTAATTTTTCAAAAATCCTTGCAAAGACAATGATGCATTCTGTTGGCAGTCATCCCTGAGAACTGATAGCTGTGTCAGTCAGGGTCTAACTAGGAAATCAGACAACATTTTACAGACCAAAAACAGGGACTTCAGTAACAGACAATTGGTGGCCCCAGTGATGGGAGACTGGTCGAGAAGCCAAACAAGAAAGTGAGCCGCCCAGGGATTAGCAACAGCCCAGAGCCCCAACCAGCCCTAGGCTAGAGAGATCAGGATAGGAGGAGGCAGCAGGGTCCCCAGCAGGAGGGGGGTGCCCTGGCTTCTTCCACACTCCAGCCCTTCAGCACCTCCCACTGGTTGCCCCTGCCAAAGACCAACTGACAAGGAGGAGCGTGGAAGCCAGTGCAGCCTGCCAGGTCTGATCCCCAGTCACAGGGAGCACAGAACAGGAAGGGCAGGAGGACATGCACTGGTAGACAGGACCAGCACCCACACACTGACATTCTACACACAGCAACAAAGATCTTCCGAAACAATCAGAGGCCCCCATGTGAGAAGCAGCCGGCCAAGATCATTGCCTGGAATTCTAACACCAGAGAACAAAACAAGGGGGAATCTATTCTTTGATTATGCAGCTAATGACATTATAAATCAAAATCAGAGGGAAAGCCCTCTGACTCCGTTGAGGAGCAGTTACACTTACTTCATAAAACCTCCTCTCTAGCATCCTTAGGAACAGCTTTGGGGACAGAACAGGCAGCTTTGCAGAAAAGTGTATTTCCAATCAGGTTGAAGAAGAATGTATCTAGGTTTCTATTGTTGTTTTAAGTCAGCTAACCTCCAAGCCCTTCTATAAAATGTAAATGCTGCCTGTCCTCTACGTCAGCATAAGCTTAAGGGATTACTGAATTTAATAATATGTTTCCTCATTTTGGGGTGAGAATCAGTATGTGAACACTAAGTATTATAATTATTGCCTGCAATAATACTCATTATTAGAATAAAAGAAAAAGTTGATCCAAGCATAAAATCTTTGAAGCAAAAAATTAAATTTAGCAAAGTCTATTGTCCAAACTGAACAAGGACCCATTAACATAATAAATCCAACTATTTCTTTGAATTATTTTTTCTGGTTTTTTTTTCAAAGATAATATAATCAGAATCCAAAGTATAATGAGAAGCTGCACTATGAATGTATGAATGATTGGGATTTGTGGAAAGCAGAAAACTTGGAAAATGCCAAAAGTGTCATTATCCCATTACCAGAAACACTGTTAGCATATACATATTCAAGTCATGAGTCACCAATGAAGCACCCAAAATGAGAGCCATTATTGAGAGTTCTGCACTCCACTGGACAGTAGGTAGACACAATGGACAGTATCAACTTGACTATAAGTCCAAATCAAGATCACAGCCTTCACGTGCTACAACACAAAGGAGCGACGGGGAAGAGAAGCAGGAAAAGGAATGCATCTGCTCCCCTTCCCACCATACTTCAGGGACTCAGGGGTCTGGGTCCAAGGAAAGCTGCCACTGCTTAGAGTGCCACAGACTATAAATCAGTTGACTGGATTCCCAATAGATCCCCATCCCCAATTAGAATCATATTTCACAGACTCCATAAATAGCTCCTAAAGGAAGGAAATCCCTATAGGAATGAGAACTAAAGTTGCATTAAAGAACATTCTTCATACTTTCTTACTTCAGTCTACTGCCTTATCCTTAAAATGTTTGAATCTAGCAAAATCAGACTTCTGAAGATGTAAGACCCAGGGGGGTCCCCCAAAACCTGTAATCTGTGTTGCACAATTTGGCACCAAATAATTCCATACTGCTTTATCATTTGGAACTTTTATGTGTGTTGTTCTTGACTCCCAGCAAGGCTGCAGATGAAGAGCCAAGGTCAGATCTTATATTTCTCTGTTATCCAACAGCTCACCTGACCCACCAAGCACCCAGCACATACTCAATAAGTACTTTTGATTCAATTAGCTGATTTTAAAATAAAACTCAGACTATCAGATAAAAATTGCAAATTACATTCTGGAACACATTTCACCAGTTATTCATATGGCTGTCTCCCTTATTTCATTCAGGCCCATGCTCCCATAGCGGCCCCTCAGAGAGCCTTCTTTGACTATATAATGGAGAACTCTGCCATTCTCGACCACCTTATCCGCTCTTCCTCTTCTTAGTATCATAGCCACCCAGTGTGGTGTTGGATACATCGCCCACTGAATGTGAGCTCCACAGACTTTCTTCTTCACTGCCGTATCCCCAGCGCCTAGAACAGAGCCTGGTTCAAAGTGACATTCAACAAGTAAGTGTGGAACAAATCAGTAAGTGAGTGAATTAATTGTATACCTACACATGAAAAATTATACATATAAAAAAAACAAGTAATTTGCCTAGGAAAGGTTTAAACTACGATTAAAACTCTTACTTTCTTAATTTTTTATGTGGATACCAAATAAATTTGACTCCACTAATTGATCATCATAAAAAATTTAAGTGCTACAAGTGTGTAAGATAAGCCATTTACCCACTCTAAAGGCAAGCATCCTGAAGAACTTGAGGCATATACATACAAGCAAAATAAATGATGACTAATGAGTAAAAAGTTGTAAACAGCTTCCAGGTCTCTATGAACCAGGTCTCCCTGTGGTCCCAAGTTCTGGAGCACAGGGGTTCCCCCTTTCTCCCTAGCAGACCCATGGGAGGGGTCCTTGTCTGGCCCCCTTTGAATCCTGGCAGCGTCTTGTTGGGGAGGGCTCCCTTCCTTCCCTCCCTCTCTGTTTTGTTTTGTTTTTTCCCTTTGTTCCTATGAAAAGTTAATCTCTGTGAGCTTTTCCTGGTTCACATGTGTTGGGGTGCTTGAGGTGGGCAGGAATGAGAATAGGAGTTGAGGGAGGGGAGGATACAGTTTTGAATGCCCCAGTCTTGAGTCAGAAAGGGCCTGGGAGGCACTGTTCCCCTTTTATGCTTGAATTCCCAGGGGGTGAAGGGGTGGGGGCTGGGGGAGGGGGAATGATCGTTTGGAACTTGGTGTTAATGGAAGGAAAGGGCAGGAGTTACTAGTTAGCTCCTACTGCCCACCCAATGAGGTTGTGGCCCCTTCCCCTCCACTTTTCTTCACATTTCTCAAAGACATTTTGGTTTTTCCAAATCTGTACAGCAAGAGGGATTTTTTCTGTCAAATAAAAATGAGAAATGCAGGGGAAAAAAAGTTGCAAACATTTAATCCTTTTATTTGTAATCCGCTGAAATTTAATCCTTTATGAACATAAAGGAGTCTAAGAACAAGATTCTTTTCTTTCAATCTTTAGATTTAAATATTTACTCTGAGTCTCAGCTTCCCCATCTGTAAAACAGGAATAAAAAATAACTAACCCTTTGGATTGGTACATGATATAAATGACAAAACACATCTAAAGTGCTTTGATAAAACAAAATAGGTGATAAATAAAAGATAAGTGAGTTCCGGAACCAATGAAAACCCAAGAGAAGGACCGACCCATGACAGTGGAGGTCAAAGAAGCTGCTTGCAAATGATGGCACTGCATCTTGAAGGATCACTAGGCATCAGTCAAGCCAAAAGATTGGAGGTTGATAAGGTCCTTTTAGGGTGAAGGAAGAGCATTTAGGAAGAATCTAAAAGCTGGTAGTCTTAGGGAGTGCACCGTATTTGCAGAAAATATCTTGAAGGGCTATTCTGTAAGGGAAGGGGAAGTCACAAATGAGGAGACCTCAAAACAAGATTGAAGCTACATGAAATATGAACGAACACTGCAAGTGGGTGAGAGCAGAGAAGAGAGAAGGTAAAACAGTGAAAAAACAGATGACCTGGAAACAGTGAAGAACCTACTTATAAGTGTTCAGTCTAGAACTGAGCTCCATTTTACATATAATCACAAAGTACTTTTTACTCTTTAAGTACTCAATACATTTTCCAAAAAGGAAGCTATCATATAAATTTTATGAAGATTGAACTTTGATTGTCTGGAATTTTACAAGAGTTTATCACCGTATCAGTTTCCTTCTACTGCTCTGATAAATTACCACAAACGTACTGGCTGTCAGCAACCCTTAGTTATTATCTGACCATTTTAGAGGGCAAAAGTCTAAAATGGGTCCTTGAGGCTGTGTTCCTTCTGAAGGTTTGCAGAAGAATCCCTGTTCTTGCCTTTTCTAGTGGCTAGCAGCTGCCCATGTTCCGTGGCTTGTGGCCCTCTTCTTCCCTCGTCACATCTTCTCTGACTGTGACACTCCTGTCTCTCTCTTGTAAGGACCTGGTGTTACTTTGGGCCCACCAGGATAATGCTGTATAATCTTACCATCGCAATATCCTAACTTAATCATATTGCAAAGTCCCTATGCCACATTAAGGTAACATCTACAGTTTCCAAAATTTGGGACATGGACATCCTTGAAGAGGCCATTTTTCTGCTTACCACAGTTACCATTTGGGGAAATCATATCACTCACTATAACACTGCTCATGGATTTTGAATGGCTAATTTAAGTTCCCTGTATCAGACTGCATTATTCACTGTCACATTCTCAATGGCTCTAAAAAGCGGTGAAAATATCCGATGGCCTTCTATGTCTCTGGTACAATCCTGCCCAAGAATTTACACTTACTTTATTGATTTACTTAATTTACTTTCTTTTCCTTCCTTTTTGTACATTAGTGCACTTTTTAAGTAGGCATACATAAATTCTATTATCCATATAAATAGTAAAGGAGTCATGACAAAATGTTTGTTAAATATTTACTGCCAAAGGGGGTTGTTGGATCTGATACCACTGAGTGAGATGGTTAATCATTACTTCTGTGCTGAGTGGTACCCGAAAATCTACATTTCAAATCTGGTTGTAGCAGGAACAGCTAGTCTTAAGTCGAAGGTAAGGGTTCTATAGGAAACATGCCAATAACGGGAGCAGATGTGCTGATTGAACTAACTTCTCTTACCTCTCAGACACTGCCCCTTGGTGGCCAGCCTCTCAGCTCCTGACTCTCTGAGCCCAGCCCTGCAGGCGTGGAAGAACTGACAGATGAAGGAGCCCTGGGAAGAGTCGGCGGAAGGATCATAGACAGCCGGGCTCTTTACAGTTTCATTAAGCGTCACAAAAGGGAAAACCTGGCTCCACTGATGACTGCTCTTACATTAAGAGTAATAACAGCGAAGGAGGGCAGGACGGCCAGAAAACAGTGGAGGCAGTGAAAGGACAGGAGAACAGGACACCTCAGATGGGGAGGAGAGGACTAAAATTGGGAATGAGGATCCCCTGAGCTATTTTGGGCTTCGGTGAGCACCTCAGGCATCTATTAAGATATGGACGTGTAAGGAAGGACAGGAGGAGACATAGTAAGGAAGCCAAAAGACAGGCTGGGGTGGCCTCAGACATACTCCCAGAGCCTGCAGCGTCACTTCACTACATCCTAGCACTGAGTTATTTAGGTGCCCTTCAGCTGCAGGGCACCCCTGCTCTCCACTCTGAGCTTGAACTGTTTGGTGAAACACTGCTCTTGCCTCTGCACCACCACCTATGTGTTCACTGTCTTGGTCTCACTGTCTTTAGGTTTCTGTCTCTCTCACTGTGTACACATATACTGATTCTCTCTTCTTGGGCCTCTCCCCCTCCTTCTCCCTCCTTCTCCTTTTCCTTCTTTTCCCTCCTCCTCCCTCTCACCTAACCATGGGTTGGATACACACCATCTAGTGCAGGAAAGACAATAAACTATATTTTCCTATCAAATTAATTCAGCTCAGGGGTGGGGGGATGGGCAAAATAGGTGAGAGGGATAAAGAAGTGCAAACTTCCAATTATAAAATGAATAAGTCACAGGGATGAAAACGACAGCATAGAGAATACAGTCGATAATACTATTAATAGCTTGGAATGGTGACAGATGGTAACTACACCTATTGTGGTAAGCATTTGGTAACGTATTTAACTGTAGAATCACCATATTGTACACTGAAATCAATTTAATATTGTAGATCATCTATACTTCAATTTCTAAAAATATTAATAATTTTTTAAAATTCAGCTTCTCCAGGCCAGTCTATGCATGTCTGCTCCGAGGTCATAAACCTGTCCCCAACCCAGTAGGAGCTCCAGGACAATGCGGTCACATAATATCCACAGAGCTTGATGATCTAACAATGGCTGAGCCATCCTGCAGGAGGAGACAGGGTAGTGTCATGGCCGCAAGCACTTTCCGGGGTCAAGCTGCCCGCATCCTGGCACTGGCAGTTATTAGCTCCAACCTGGCAAGTTACTCATCATCTTTAAGCCTCAGTTTTCTCTGTTGCAAAATGCAGAGAAGGATGGGAAATAACAGAATTCATCTCATGGAGTTCTGCATATTAAAAAAAAATTTTTTTTAAGCACAAAAGTTCTTAGCTCCATACCTGGCATAAGGGAAGTACTCCTAAATGTTGGAGAAATTTCAGCCTGTTGGCCTACAAAACCACTTCATCTATCACGGATTTTTTTGGCGTTAATTTTGATTTATAAAGTATTCATTAAATTTCTTAAGTATTGCATTAGAGTATTTATCATGACTACTTCTTCTGGTGCCGTCTCAAGCTTTCTGCCTCCCTCCCTCGTCCTGCCCTAGAGCTAGACCTGGTCATGGCAGTTAAGCTGTGGTTTTGGACTCAAGAGCTCAGGCACCAGCCTCCCAGAATCCTAATTTGCATTTTATTTTCCATATTTCCCTGCTACTCTTCCTTTTGAGGACTATCTTATTTCTCCCTCCTATTTTACCCCTATATTGATAGCGTGTTATGATCAGGTTATTGATGTTTGAAAATATTTATGTTTGTAATAATGTCTGAACTTGGATTTGTGTTATTAGATAGGAAGCTACAGTATTCCTGTATGAGATTTCTGTCTTTAGTTTCATATTTAAGTATAATTATTCTTAGCTTAAAGAGAATGCAGAACTGCTGTTCTGTAAGCCTGACAGAAATGTAAGACTCATGAAACTGAATTATCATTTACAAAAAAATCTTAAATATCCTAATATATTAGAAGGAAATCAGTTTAAACAAACAAAAAAAAACCCTTTCAAGTAATTCCCTGCTGAAGCCTATTATGTTACTAAGAAATTCTGAACTGTAATTAATGACTTTGCTGAGTCGGATGTGTTTGCAAGACAGCCTGGGGTTGATCTCAGCTGAAATGTCTATATATAGTCTTAGAACTTCTCAAGGATAGAAGTAGCACAATATTCCACAGAACTGAGGTAAAAAACTCAAGTACATCTTGGGGCTAGGGAACAGGGGAGGGTATCAGGAAGACAGTGACAGATGTGGTGAACTAGTGGGGCCATGTTTTGCCCTGTTCAGAGGGGACAGCAGCTGCCTAGCTACAGTTGATTACTGTCACTTGGAAATCTGTGCTAACATTCCAGATATTCCAATTTTTCAGGACAAGCCCAAATTCCAGATATTTATGTGATAACATATTGTAAAATATTGGCTCAATAATTTAAAATATCACTCAAATGGACAAACAAACCACAACTGAGCTATGAATTGCCAATTTCTGCATAGAGAATCATCTTTGTTATATAAGAAAAGAAAAGAGACACATTCTCATTCTTTCCTTCTGAAATCCTATCTATAGCATTTCTGAAGCATGGAAGATTTCAATTTATGCAAATCAAAACACCTTCTTTGTTTTAGTTAACCTAAAATAAAAGGCCACTTAAAGAAAGCTGTGGACCCAAAATTAAAGTTTTGACCTCAGAACAGTCTGACACAATGGTATCTGGACCAATTCTGAGTTTAAGTACCATAAATTTTTCAAAGCTAGTATTCCCTTCAGTTAAAAGAAATTGCGTAGCATTTTTATGTTTTACAGATGCTTTGTGACATTTCCCAATAAAAACTTCACCTAGTCTCCACCACCTATTAGATTGAAGTTCATTGGTTCTCCTTATGGAGTGACCGTCATTCCAAACACTTGGTTTAACTCAGGGTAGAAGAGCCCATTAGATGACCAGCTCAAAGAACCTACTGAAACTCACAGAACCACAGGGGAATCGGGCAGGGACCATACTTAATATTTAACAAGGAGAGCTATACTCAGAAGCATTATTATTTTTCCTTTGCTCCGGAAATATAAGGCAGATGCTTTGAGCAATCCAGCTCAGGCCTTACCTCCCACAGGATTTATACGAATACATTTGTTCTTTGATGAAAGGGATTCTTAACACCATTGGCCTATACCACCCTTGAAGCTGACTCGTTTGAGTTTGAGATGCTAGGCTGTAACTTCAGCGAGTCTGAGCATGCATTCTATCTTTGGAATGTCTCAGGGTATTGGGAAACTAAGAGAGATGACACAATGAAGGAGACCTTTGGCCTGAGCCGTGGGGGAATGAGACACAGAGGGACTGCAGGCTTTGGCAGAACTCAGGTTGCTCTCCACTGAGGCAAGGGAAATGAAAAGGAATAAGATGAAAAATGAAATGACTCCAATAGCCATTTAACAAATTCCATCACATTAAAAATCCGTAATATTCTCCCACACCCTCAGCCCAAGGCTCATATTTTCCAAATACTATTCAATATACCACAAATTTAAGAGGAAAATGAGCACTAGCAGATAGTCCCCTGGAGCTCATGACAACAGAATTTGACCTACATTGCTGAAATGCCCAGTTTGTCCTTCTGGGTCTTTTGTGGCTAAAATTCAGAAATGAGCTAACTGTGAAAGTTACTATCAGTGTGTCTGACACACAGCCTTTGATCCTTTGAACAATATTTGCCTCAAACCCTTCCCTCTTTTTAGGAAAATAAAATTGTATTAAAAAAACATAAAAATGCTAATTCAGGTGCTGTTGTTTTTTGGTTTTGGTTTTGTGTTCTGGAAAAAATAGTAGGCTCTCCTAGAATCCCTACTGTCGTTAAGTCTAGAGAGATGATCTCAGTCTCTTTTCAATTCATCTTGCTGGTTTGTCATTTTTTATTCAGGCTGCATCTTCCAGAAAGCCAATGGACATCTTTCAGAGGCCATGAAAAAATAACACAGACAAAAGATATTATGGACTCCACTTCAGGGAGTCTGATTTCCTTTCCATCTCCCATCAGGACATTCGAGGGGAATTGTCACTACCAGAAATTAGTGACTTTTAATTTCCCTTAAGCTAGATTCAGGGTTCAGACCCTCCCAGTGATATATAAGGCTCAAATGACTCTTTCTGATGCCAGTAGGAACACATGAGAGACAGAATTTAACTCTTGGGTGCTATAAACTCATCTTCTGGTTTCTGCTTCTCAACTTGCCAGTATCTAGCTGCTACATTAAAACTTCTCTGTATTATTGTTACAAAGTGTTTCTCTCTTACATTCCTCCAAGCTAGGGTGTTAATGTTTCTTGGGGACTCTACAGGCTTAATGCAGGAAATACATGGCCAAGAACAGGAAGCATGCTTGGGAAAATACACAGGACACTTGAGGACATTCAAACATAGGCTGTGAGTCATTTAGGAGAAGAAAACAAAAAAGAAAAATTGATCCTGCAATGACACTCCTTGGTATTTACCTAAATGAATGGAAAACTTATGTTCACACAAAAACCCACACACAAATGTTTATTGCAGTTTTATTCATAATTCCTAAACTTGGAAGCGACTAAGATGTCCTTCAATAGGTGAATGGATAAACAAATTGTGATACACCCGATAATGGAATATTGTTCAGTGCTAGAAACAAAGGAACTCTCAAGCTATGAAAAGACGTGGAGGAACATTAAATGCATATTATTAAGTGAAAGAAGCCAGTCTGCAAAGGCTACATGCTGTATGATTCCAACTCTATGACATTCTGGAAAAGGCAAAACAACAGACTCAGTGGCTTCCAGAGGTTGAGGGTGGAAAGTTGAATAGGTGGAACACAGAGGATTTTTAGGGCAGTGGCACTATTCTGTATGATACCATCATGGTGGAACATCATACATTTATCAAAATCTATAGAATGTACAACACCAAGAGTGAACCCTAGTGTACGCTATGGAATCTGGGTGACAATGAGGCATCAGCATAGATTCACGGTTCATGACAAATGTACCACTCTGGTGTGGGATGCTGGTAGTGGGGGAGGCTGTTTATGTGTGAGGGATCAGGAAGACAAGAGAAAACTGATGATGGGGCATAAAATAGAATTAGAAAATGGTAACAATACCACAGGAAATATTCAAGAGCCTTTTTTTTAGTCTGTAGCAGAAAAAACTAAAAGTTACTTCTCCAGGGCCTGAAACTAACACTGGGCTCCATTACTGTCTAAGACATGGTTTGCTCAGGTGTAAATGGAGTATGGGGTATTTTTTTAATATGCTTGCTAACATTTAGAAAGTTCTCAGATACTAAGTGCCAGAGAAAAGGGGGTAGAGGAAAGGTACAAATATTAACAAAACAATTTTTGTTTGGAGGAGGGCTTACAGTTCTACGGGAAAGAGGGACATTACACTCATAAACAAGTAAGTTGATAGGACTGAGGGTGCTGGAAGAGACAATGGGGGCTGAGTAGAAAAGTGCCCACTTCAGTGCTCCAAACTGGAGTACTAACTTGGAACCCACCAGTTAATGTTTCCTTCTGAATCAATCTTACAGGTAAATGATATAATTTTAGAAACAAGGATAAGATCTTTCTACCAACCAAAAATCATTCCCTGTGTGCTAATGCTAGAAATTCTACCCCTTCAACTCAATTTCATTAGCTCGGTCACCTATAAAAATGCAGATACCCTCAGGAGAGATTAGACTTTAAGCCATATAATTCAAGTATAACTTACTGTGAATTTATTTATAGGATCTAAGAAGATGGTTTTGATAGAAGAAAGGATATAGTACACTCAAGATCACTAACACCAGAGAGAAATGTTTGGGCAGGAGACAGAGTACGTAAAACACTCTGTTAACTACAGGCTTTAGTGATTCAATTTTCTTTCTGATTAGAATAGAATGAAAACAATGCCAACTACTAAGTATTTGTAAAGCAACCAGAATTGACTGTATGTTATTTTTACTACTAATACTGTTATTAATCTTGAAAAGATAGTTGGGGAGTAGAAAGTGGATTTCTTTCTATTGGGAAGGAGACAAAAGAATCTTCTCTTCATTTCAGCCTCACTCACTGAAGTTCTACATTGGGGTAACAGAATATTCATTTGCCAATCTTTGCCCTCTATGGATTTATTTTTCTCTGATTCCTTAAGTTGAGGGATTCAAGACTGGGTTTTGGTATTCCCATGTCCTACAAAATATACCTCCTTAATGTTTACCAGAATTTCTAAAAAGGTCAGCAAGACCTAGCAGGACCTTGACCATGTAATTACAACCTTGGGATTCTCATGAGCATCTTGGATGCCACCACTACCATGCCAGCTTCCGAGGACAGTGTCCCCTTAAAAATCTCACCAAAGCACATAAAAAAGCCCTTCCCTTAGTTACCTTAGGCATACTGGGATATGTGGCACTTTTAAGCAAAAGCAAAGTAAACATAGAGGGAAATAAAGCATAAAAACAGCCTGATTTATACAAGAGAGGTTCCTGACCCTAGTGCAATTAGTTACTGCCCGGGGCTCTGAGGCCCTGCCCACCCTGGGCTGCCTCCCACTCTATCAACCACCCAAAAGCAAAAGGGCCCAAAAAGCATCATAGCACCTGCCAGCATTCCGTAACTCTCATATCCCGGCACACCAGGCAACTTCCGGCCTACCCTCAGACACCCAAAGCTTTCCAGTGCTGCTGCCTCCCAGCCTCTCCCAGTCAGTCCCTGGGTCTGGTCTGAGCCTTGCCTCTTCCCCAGTTACTGAATGTCCATCAGGAGAGGCAGAAGCCCTCCCCTCACTCCTCTCTACCCTACAATCTCCCTTGGATATTGGTCAACTCTGTAGAAGGCCCAATAGATATTTAGCCCACAGGACGGCATTATATTTATGTAACAGGAAACGTACACACCCACATGCTTGTCAAGAACAAGGAGGAGTGAGGGAGAATGAGCAGCTGAGTTGTATCACTCTCCCCCTGGACTGGAAGAACAGTCTCTAGGGCAGGTCTGTTCATCTGTTCATATCACCCCTAATGCCTACAGAGTCTGGTATAATTAGGTACCCAATAAACAATTTTTGCATTAAAAAACAGATGAATAAATTCAGTGATTTCCTCCACTGCTTAAAATCTGACATGAAAGACTAACTCAGTGCTCTGGTGCAACCCCCGTTAATTCTGAGTTTAAGAGCCTCCATTGATCAAGCTCCAGCACTGAATTCTCTCTGCTATTCTCTTTCCAATATAAACACTTAAATAAGCTAAGCTGGAGAGACGATCACTAAATAAACAACCCCACTGGAAACAGGACCACCCCAAGGAAAGGGAGTATTTCCAAAACTACACATAGATTCACTGACGCATAATGAGATTCCTATACTCACACCAAGAAAATGTCATATTTGGCGATTGATAGTATTTATTAGGAACCTATTATGTGCTAGGAAATATGATAGGCACATCATTTATATCATTTATTTAATCCTTAGGACATCACTACAGTTTGGGAGTTATCATCCTCATTTTGCAGATTTTAAAAGTAGGGCTTAGAAAGTGTTTTTTTGCCCAGAGTCACTTGTTCAAGAGGTTAAAAGCATGAACTCTGAAGCAGAGCCAGGCTGTCTAGATTTAAGTTCTGACCCTGCCTCTTCCTAGAGGGTGTCTTATTCCATTTGGGCTGCTATAACAAAGTACCATAGACTGTGTAGTTTCTAAACGATGGAAATTTATTTCTCACAGTTCTGGAAGCTGGAAGCCCAAGATGAGGGGGCCAGCAGGGTCGGGTGAGGGTCGTGGGATTTTTCCTTTGTCTTTACGTGGTGGAAGCAGCTCAGGAAACTCTGTGGGTCTTTTATGAGTGTTAACTCCATTCCTGAGAGCTCCGCCCTCATGAACGAAGAACCTCCCAAAGGTCCCACCTCCTAATACCATCAGCTTTGGTGGTTAGGGTTTGAATTTGGTGAGCAACAAATATTCAGACCATAGCACTGGGCAACCACAGTTTAAAACATTTGTGTCTCACTTTCCTTATATACAAAATGGAGCTAATAACTGTACCGGTTACTAATATTGTCTCCCATCTCCAAACCCATCTTTCTGTTAACTGCTTTGCGATCCTTCACCTCTGACTGCAAATCACATCCCTGCTTAGTCAGCTGGCTGCCTGGTAATTCTCCAGTAGGGGGCGCTAGAGGGGCACAGAGCTAGGGGAACAAGAAGGACCCACCACACTCCTCCCTGCACTGGTCCTCTGAGCCTCCCTCAGCAGCACCGCTCTCTCTCCTTCCTGCAGAGCTGCTGCACCCAGTTTGCGCTTTGCCCAGTACTTGCAGAACCAGACTCAGCGTGGCGGCCAGCACCCTGCCCTCAGAGGTCTGAATTTCAACTCAGCGGGGCCCTTCCTCTAAGTACCCAAGAAGCTTCAGTAATCCCAACTCTTTCCTTTGTTCTCAGCCCTGGGGATGATACTGTTTCCTGAAACTGCTCCTCCACCCCCATACTCTTTATACTCTTTCCATTACCTAGTTAACAGCTTTACAACAGTTAACAGTTCTTACTATTAAATTCTCTCTATTCAAATCACTGGTGTAATTTCATTCTCCAGACAGACCAGACCCTGAGGGTACAAGAATACCCGCCTCAGAGGGCTGTTGAGTAGTAAATGACCTGATCATTGAAAAGTGCTCATAACTGGCCCACCATGTTTGCTGCTTCAATGTTAGCTATTATGACGTGCTACGTGTTGAAGCTAGGTTGGAACCCAGGTCTGTCCATCTTCTTCCCAATCAACGTGATGTTTCTCTAATGAAAACAGCTACTATCTACTCAGGCACTGGGCTCAGCGCTTTCACAAATGTTACCTCACTTAATCCTTTTAAGCACCTCTTAGATGCTCTGCATTCTTGAAGTGTTTTTTCTCTAACAACTGACATCAAGAAAGGTATTCTGTGTTAATATGTCCATTATGCTGAAGGTTAGGCAAGTACTCCAAACAGTTCAAACAACTTCATTAGAAGAAAAAATTTTAATATGAACTTCTCCAAATTCTAATAAATCTATTTATATAGTTGCCCTCTGTATTACCAGGAATTAACATAATTTAAATACATGTAAACCATATGTGAAGATTAACACTTGGAATTTCAAATTTTCTATTATTTTCTATATCTAAAGTACCAATGAAATATTGCAGAATTTTTAAAAATTAAGTGCCCATTTTGTGCTAAGCAGTAGGATATAAGTGCTTTCACACTTACATGTGAATATAAAATGTTATCTCATTTTATCCTTAAAATATACCACACTGGTCGGTACAATCATCTTCTTCAGACAAATTTGCCCAATGTTCCATAGCTAGTAAAATGACAGAACCAGGAATTGAAACCAATTCTTTCTGACACAGAGAGTTCATGTTTTAGCCAATCACCACAGGTCATAGGTGAGGGTCATTCTCCACAGTAGATACTGACAAAACAAAGTTTAGTAAAAATTTGAACTGAGATAGGAGCAAATTCCTTCACTGTGAAAGGCTTAAAAAAATAAAAGCGGAATCTAGTAGAATAGCTTCTGACCTCGCTCGCTTTCAGAATTGCTTGTAAGCCCTGGGAAATTCTCAGGTTGTCACTGGGCTTCCAGCATCTCTCTTCTGCCTTTCATTTCAAAGATCTCTTTCCAATTTCAGTCTTACTGTTACAGAAGCATGAAAATACAAAAATGCCTTGTTTCTGGGTGTATTCTCACCTCCCCAAAACAAGACATTCTTCAGGAAAAAAATAAAAGCACCCACCAAAATAATTAATTTTTAAAGGAACAATGTACAAGGGAAGAAAAACATACCTTTTGCTTGGTGCTTGATTTCAGGCCAACTCGGGAGTGACTTTTGGACTAGAGGAAAAAGGAGAAAGAAATCTATGAAGGACACAGTATAATAGGATTTATTTTGAAGTCATTTCTTCTGGAAGGTATAAGTTTTAAGTTAAAATCCTTTCCCGTAACCTTTCTTCACAGCTTCTAGAAATCTTAGATTCATAGCATAGGCTGCAGTGTTAAATTTTACATACTGAATGGACAACTGTTTAAGCCCCAGAGCTGAGAACGTGAAGCTGCGCTAACAGTCTGTCAAGGCCTTGTTCATAGTCACCAAATCAGCGCCTTCCTTAGCGGACACTGACGGAAAGCTGCAAGTGAGGAACTACTTTCAGTGACAATAAGGCAGATGAAAAGAAGGGAGGAAATGAATAAAAGAGGAGGGATGGAAGAAATAAGAGGAGAGGAAGAAAACAAATGCTCTATAAATCGGAAAAAGATAAAATAGCAGAATGAAGAAGAGGGCATGTTTATAGCACGCTTTCCAAGTGAATTTCTATAGGACAGAATTTAATCTCTGCTAATTTAAATATATTTTTATAAGATTGAACCAAAGATCTAAAACACATCAGTTCTTAATAGAGGGCTTTTCATTTTACAGTTTGTTCATGATTATCTAACCTTATTTGGAAATACGAAAGGTAAAAGAGATGTTAATATATGCATGAGAATATTTTGATAATAGAATACCATTATGGTCTTTCTCCTAGTGAGAAAAAGTAAAAGCCATGCTTACTCCTCTGTTTAGCATTCAGTATGTTTGGCTTTAAGTAGGCCATGAATCAGAGTTAACTCTAAACCAATTACTACAACATAGCTAGGAAAATGTCTCTCTAAATCAGTAGTCCTCAAACTGCTTATTGTCAGGAACTCTTTACACTCTTAAAAATTATTGGGTACCCAAAGAGCTTTTGTTTATGTGGATTATACCCATAAATATTCATTATATTAGAAATTTTAAAATATTAATTTTTAAACAGCAATAATAAACCCATTACATGTCAAAAATAACATTTTTATGCATATTCCTAAACTGAAAAAAACAGTAAGAAGATGGCATTTTTTTATGTTTTTGCAAATCTCTTAATGTTTAGCTTAAATCAAAGCCAGCTAAGTCTTCATATCTGCTTCTGCATTTAATCTGTTTCAACATGATATTTGTTTGGTTGAAGTAAGTGAAGAAAGTTCAGCCTCACTCAGATATGTGGTTGGAAAAGTAAAGAGTATTTTGTAATAATCCTTTCAGATAGTTGTGAATATTCCTTCTCTGATAATATGCCAAAATTTGGCAAGTTTCTGAAAGGTTAGTTACAATGTAGAATCTGAAATCCTATCAATGAACTTTTTATACTATGTTACATAAAAATTTGTTGGTCTATCTTGTACTTTGAATAAAATATTTTGCCTACACATGATTTTATAGTATCAGGCATTGGTCTTTTGAAAAACAGTGTTTCAGTGAGTTATTCAGATTTCCCAAATATTGACACATTTCATTACCTAATATGAAAAAAATCAGTTGTCAATCAGCAACCTCACCAGAAAAATTTTCAACTGCTGGTAAGCTATCAAGCTTCTGACAGTAACAGGAACAAGTTGTCTAAAATTCTAATTTCCACCTGAAGGTTTGAATTTCATCAAGGGCAACAAATACTGCCAGTTGTTTTCCTTGAAGCAACAGACTCACTTCATTCATTTTTGTGAACATGTCTGCCAGCTACATGAGTCTGAATAACTTTAGCTTACCTATCACTTATTCTTTGACGTTAAAACGGTGTTTCATGAAACAAAGAGGCTAGTTGGGCTCACAATTCAGTTGCATAAGTGCTTTTCTTCAAAATAGCCACCGAACATTTATATGCAACAATTGTTTTTACTTTATCAAGGACAAATTTATGAGTGAAATTGGCATTTTATTTCTTGCAGTGAAATGCACATTGGTGAAATTATATAGTGATTACTAGTAAAGTGGATGCTATGGCCTTAATTCAAGTTAAGCACCAACAGTTTTAGTCACCATTGCTCTTACACAATCAGTGCAGATGTCATCCCATAAAAAAAGCAAAAAACATCTTAATATGTATTATGAAGAGTTTTGGCTTCTCAGACTCCCTGCAAGAACCACTGCTCTTAGTCTTTTAAAGCAGTTGAGTCCATAGTAATTAGACTCTCTTATGTTCAAAGAAATGGAGCTTAGGAGGAACAGGGCTGATGAAAAGCAGGTGTCCTCGTCCCTGGCCTCCTTCCTGCTGCCTTAGAGGAGAGATATCAAGAGACTAGTCAGGAGTCGGCTCCCTTCTAATGGGCAGAAGCGGGGATGGGGAAAGAACTTTATAATAAATCAGCCAGTGTTAATCTTTCATTTATTCATACAGTGTTTTGAGATCGATATAGACTATAATGGACTGAATTGTTTCCTCCCCATATTCATATGTTGAAGTCCTTACTCCCAGTGCCTTCGAATGTGACTATATTTTTACATAGAGTCTTTAAAGGGGTAATTAAGGTAAAAATAAGGTTCTATGGGTGGACCTAATCCAATAAGATTGGTGTACTCATATTAGGAGATTAAGACACAAACAACATGCATAAATGGAGGAAAACCATGTAGAAACAAAGACAGCCATCTGCAAGCCAGGGAGAGAGATCTCACCAGAAACCAGCCCTGCTGACACCTTGATCTTGGACTTCAAGCCTCCAGAACTGTAAGAAAATTAATTTCTGTTGTTTAAGCCACCCAGTCTGTGGTACTATGATAGCCTTAATAAGCTAATATCACCTAGACCCTGAAATATTCACTCCAAAGAAATCAAAAATCTAAAAAATGGAAGTCCAACCAAACCAAGTCCTGAACCAAAAGGGGCCATTACTATCACATTCACTGTCAACCACATCCATCCTAAGGAAGAATGTCTGGGTCACTGGTTCTCAAACTTTAGAGTTCACAAAGATCATTTAGGGGGTTGTTGGCCATGCAGTATGCTGAATCCCAACTCCAGAAATTCCACCAGGACTGGGTGGCTTCCAGAAATGTCCATGTTAATGAGCACCCTGGGGAATCCAAATAGACACATGGCACACAAACTACAATTTGAGGGCCGCTTCCCTGCCAAGGAAGGCAGTGACTTGGGGTGAGAAGGAAAAATACAGAAACATGTTAATTTTCCCTCTCTTTCTCTTTGAAGACTCCAAATAAACAAACCTCTTTTCTCTTTCTCTTTTAAATGCCTGGTGTTAAAATGCTTAATTTGATTGAACCAGTGGGTGGGCCAGGATAATTGAAAAAGGCTGAACGTTGGTAAATTATTCAAACTAAACCAAAAGCAGATCTGCAATAATTCTTTAATGTGTCCAATTTAAAAATATAAGCAAACAATTTCTGTGTTTACTTATATTTTTAGAAATGGTGTCTATACCATATTAAACGCCATAAACAACCACAGATACAGCCTTTGTATACAACTCGGCCATGAAAGCAAACATACCCTCAAGGACAAGACTTCCCATTTATTAAGGGGATTAAAAGCTATGATGGTTAGTTTTATATGTCAATTTGCCTGGATGAAGAGATGCCCAGATAGCTGATAAAACATTATTTCTGGTTGTGTGTGGGGGATGTTTCTGAGAGAGATTAACATTTGAGTCAGTAGACTTGAGTGAAGAGAGCAGCCCTCACCAGTGTGGGTCGGATTCAGCCAGGTCCTTGAGGCCCAAATGGAACAAAAAGGAGCAGGAAGGACACATATTCTCTCTCTCTTCTTGAGTTGGGACATCCATCGCTTCCTGTTCTCAGATATTGGAGCTCCTGGTTCTCAGACCTCTGGCCTTAGATCAGTGGTTCCCTGGTTCTCAAGCCTTCATTCAGACTTGGACTGAATTATGTCACTGACTTTCCTCATTCTCCAGCTTGCAGACAGCAGACTGTGGGGCTTCAGGGACTTCAAAACTGCATGAGCCAATTCCTTTAATAAATCTTCTAATACATGATGTAAATGGTAATATAGCCTATTGGTTCTGTTTCTCTGTAAAATCCTAATACAATAGCCAATCCAATTCCAGGGAAATAACATCTTCATTTGACATTAAATGAGTTCTTGGATCTCTCCTGTTAAATGTCTTATCTAGATACAGCGGATGTCAGTCCTAGTAAAAAAATCACCTGTATTACTCATATCACACTATACATTCGATCCCATTTACAAACTTATGGCCTTCTAATATTTTCTTTCATTAGTTGGTGTTAAGGACTTAGAGCTCATTTTCTCCCATAAAAATAATTTTATAGGCTAGCACCCAGAAACTTACTTAACCTCTGATATAATTGAAATGCTATGCAATTTCAGTCAAAAATAGTGTATAGCACAATACTAACAATTACACAAAGCAGAAAAATAATAATACCAATTAAGAAACCATTTTGCTTTTTCCATATATGTTGAAAAATTGTGTGAATCAAAAAGCATATCTAATTTGAGGGGGATAGAGTCTAAGGTAAATATTCTGGAATTCCAAACAGCCCTTGTTAGAAACTTCAAGATATGGTATTCACTGCTAATGCAGCTAATGTCCCTCACCCTCCCCTCCCAAGCAGATGATTTTGCTTTTTTTCATTCAAGTGTACCCGCAGCATTACTCTGATCTTTAGCAGCTATGAACAGGGTCACTTAGGAGAACTACGTGGTGGAGAGTAGACAAAGAACAAAGCAGAGTGTCAAGCAGCTCCCATGGTGAGGTGGGGGAGGGACGTGGGACAAGCATCATGGTTACCTTGTCCTGCCTCTGATGAAAAATGCCAAGATATAAACAGTATAGAAAGAACAAGAAGGACCCCATCTTAAGGCTAAGATTCCATCTTAAGAACCAGGAATTTAAGAGGTAAGATTCCTAACGTATTCTTTAATAATCAGCCAACAACCTATCTTAAGGCAGGGCAAGCAGTCTTAACTAGTATGTTGCCAGGGCTTGAGAGTAACCACTATCTTGGAGACAAACAGGATCAATAAATCCCTTGTGTTAAGTTTATCTTACAGAATTATCTAGAGGACTGACTCTGGATAAGGATGTCGTGTCCTTCCCTGGAGAGACATCATGACACCACAAGTCAAGCCTACGCCCAACAACCCCCTCCACTGCCCTGCTGCCCTTTGCCTCATTCTTGAAAGCCTTAAAAGACAGAATCCCCAGACTTTGGTGTGCCTCTTCTCTGAGGTCGCCCACACTCCCCTTTGAGTGTGTACTTTTAAATAAAACCTTCTCATTGCTCAACTTACTGTATCTTGTCTCTGCACTCTCCCAGTGGTAAGAGTCTTTGTTGTCTCTTTGCTATTTCATTTTATTTCCGAGTTTTCACTCTGTCTCCACTTTACTCATGTTAAGTACGGTGGGGCCACTGAGAGCTCTGATTCGGGCCTGCAAGCTCCTGATGCCTGGTGACCCAGACAGAACTGCAGCTATGCAATCTGCTCTTAGTAGCCTGCCTGAAAATCTCCTTTCTTTGGGAAGCTCTCAGAATATTATCTCACTCCATTCTATGCTCCGTGGCTCCCCCATAGCCTGGGGTGGTAGGGGCTAGTCCCCACGCCATGCAGATCCAGCAGACACAGGACGCCAGGTAACCCTGGCTTCAGGAGTTGTCAAGGGAATCTGCCCTGGGCCGAGTAGGAGTTCAATGAATTTTCCCTCCCTCCCTCTGCATCTCTCTGTTTTCAGCCACCTGGAGGGAAGCTGCCATATGGTACCACTCTAGCTTTATGAATTCCTTCCTCACCTATACTCGTCTGACCTGCTTGAGAATTCTTTCTCATCCAGAGTCAAGAACCCTCCCCCATCTAGGCTGAGGTTTCACCTGGTGCCAGAGACCTCCCCAGACGTAGCCACACTGCACCCCACCAGCCCTATATAAATAAAATAAAATAAATAACACACAACTCATTGTCTGAGCACTTACAGTGTGTTCCCACTACACCATCCAAATTATATTGTCTTATGTGATCCTCGTAACATGGCTAAGAAATAATATAACTGTATATAATCTCAATTGTATACATGGGAAGACAGGGTTAGAAAGCAAAATAATTCGCCCAAAGTCAAACTGCTGATAAGTGAGAGAACAAAGACTTGAACCAATCTGTCTGATTCAAAGCCATGGCCTCAAATACTACACTATTTATATGAGAAGAATGGCCCAAGAAAGAATTACCCAAAAACCAGAGTAATGAAAATCAGAGAATACACAGAAACTGTGTTCCACGAATGATTGCTTCAAGAGAAAAAAAGCATGCTATGGAAAAGAGGTAGAAGATCAGAAATTTTCCCAAGTCAGATTTGAGCTGGCATTGGTGGTCAAAGGACTCCAAGATTGTTCTCTGGAGCCAGCAAATGGCAGGAAGGGAAGGAGAGGAGAGGAGCTTTGCAGGAAGGGTTACTATGGAACTGGTACCACCTATGCAAGAAACATTCACAAATTAAGGAAATCCCTGCACGGTATTTTATTGTAAACCTCAAGAAATTTAAATAAAAATAGCTACCTAATAAGGCTAACCCTCATACCCACATACACATATGTACACAAAAAAGAGACAGAAAGAAACCTTATAAAAGAAATCCAGTATTTTCTTCCATAATCAAATCATAGCATACAGTCCTAGAATTCTGAGTCTTGTAAGTCAGTATTAATTACAACAGTGTGTTCTCTAAAGTTACTCCAAAGTCGAAAACAGCAAGGGGTGAATGTGACTATGTTTTCCAGACCTGTTTATGAAAATGAGCATTCTGACATCTAAGCCTGCTGTTGTGATTGGGAACACTGCGTGCAAGACTTTAATGGGAACCAAAAGGGAATTTAAGTGATCTCTTCCAGAAAATACCACCCATTTTCCCCACCAGTGATCTTGCCAACATCAGAAAGGGGGCCTCAGTCTACGATTCCTCTGTTACTTTTAGTAGAATTACAAAATGTCTCAGTTTGTTCCACCAACATTAAGAATTCAGTTTAAACCCCAGGAAGCGCTCTTAAATAATGGTCTCTGGTCTGAGTTCCCTTAATTGGATCTGTAGGGTAATTTAATGGGGTCAGTCTGCAAACTGGGTGATTAGCAACCCAATAATTCATGGGAGTGCTTGTCAGCTGTCCTAGCGAACTGTACTCAGCAATACACGATACCGTGCTCAGAGGCTGGAAGAAGGGACACCTCTGAGCTAATGTAACATTAAGAAAGCTTGCCACACCATGTCTTTGTCTGTGCTTGCTTTCCAGAGCACAAGAAGTGGCTCAGATGGAAAGGTTCCAGAAGCAAGAGATTTGGCGGGTGAAAACAGTGCAGTCAAGACTGCACAGTATTGAAGAAGCATGTACAGCAACCTGACCTGTGGGTTGTTTTTTAACTGGATCATCTTTGGAAGGAACTGAGAAGACAGTTTAATTCAAAAGGCCTATGACATTCTGAACTGCAATTCTTTCATAATTTAGGGCCACAACCTCCTTAGCTGAAGGGGAAGGGAAGTATCTGACTCACCAGCAGAAATTTAAGGTGTCTTTCCTTTTAGAAGAGGATCTGTATAAATGATCAGGTCAAAATTCCTCTCTGCTCACTGAGCTGCTGCCAGGCCCTTCAAGATTCCCCTTCTCTGATTTTATCCTCTCCCACACCTTGACAGCTCTGGCCTCAGTCCTGTCTGCAGAAGAGATGACTGGATATTCTAATCTGGGAGCAGTGGTGGGTCAGCGTCAGTTGCTGGGCACCTGTTATTGTCTGTCCTTCTTTCTTGTATAGCACTGCATTGCTACGTCAGTCCGGCTCCAAGCAGGAAGCTGGGGCACACTGAAGAGAGTTTGACTGAGAGAAGTTGCACAAAGGCATAGCTAGGATTAAGGGAACCCAATAAGGCAGAGGGACACAGTCCGGGCTAACAGTGGCAACGGTTTTATCGCCCCTGGCCTCACAGGGCCAAGAGGAGGGACTGGCACGACCAGGGAGACCTGCAGACTTGGGGTCGGGCGCCAGCACGAGCACCGCGGGACTGCAGCCCACCCGCAACGAGTCAGAGCCCCTCCTCCCCCCTTCTGTCTCCGGCGGCCACTGCCCATGCGCAGACCCGGGTGGGAGCCGGAGGGCGAGGGTGTGAGGCCTGTCGGGTCAGCCCCCCCGGGGAGGGGCAGGGGAAGATGGAGAGGGGCCCGGAGGGACAGCCACAGCAGGAGCGCTGGAGTCTTCAGGAAACGTCACCTCCCTTTCCTGTTCCCTTCGAAATTAGTATTTTGTGGTGAGACTATGTAAATATGCACTCTCCATAGTTCATCAGCTTTCAATTCATGTCCGTTTGAAATTCATACTTCCATTGTATTCAGCAGGTACTCACTTGTTATTATCATTATTTATTTTGAAGCTCAGACTGTCCCAGACGGGGCCAGCGGGAGCCTTCAAACTGCTCCTGTGCCGACACCCCTCTCAGGGGAGCCCTTCCTCGGTTCCTGCAGGCGTTTCCAGGCCCACCTGGCTCCTTGGGGAAGGGCTCCAACCCTTCAGTCAACCAGTCCTCTGAGGCTCCCTGGCTCTTTTCAGTGGAGAATGGTATCTAGAAACGTGTGTGTGTGTGTGTGTGTGTGTGTGTGTGTGTGTGTGTGTTTATATTTATATATTTAGAAACCAGTATCTACTGAATATACACACATTTACATTTATATTTATGTATACATCTGTCTATCACAAGAGAGAGTATCATGAATTCACACCAGTATCTCCAATTCCAATTCAGTTCCACAGGGTGATTTTTTTTTCTCCCTTTCCATATCTGTAACCCATTTATCTCACAGTTGGCTCCCCTGTGAAAGCCCTCCGCACCCCGCCTGGACTGGACACCTCCCCCCGCAAGCTGCCCCCCACCCCAGGGAGAGCCTCCTTGCCCTTCTCAGGCTCGGGGCCCTAGTCCGGTCTCCTTCCTTCAGGGACATCCTCCTCATCCCACCTGGGCGCCAACACTCCATGCCAAGCCATCCTCTATGGAGGACATTCCCCTCATCCAGCCTGGCCTCCAACAACCTGCATGGTGGACACTGTCCTCACATCACCCAAGCTTTGACCCCACACACTGAACAACCCTTCCACCTGCATGCTGTGGTCACCCCACCCGGACTCTGACACCCTGCACAGACCACCCACCTGCTGGGAGGCCCTCCTTACCCACATGGGCTCTACCGTCTGCACCACCATCAGCACCGTGTGGGTACCCTTCTCACCCGTGTTGGACTCCAAAACCCTCCTCCGTGCCACCAGGGCTTACCCTGGTCCCCAGAGAAGACTCCTAGCTTGCTTGGCTCCCCTTAATGGCTTCTGGATGGAATAGTTCAGGAAGAGAAAGGAAAAGAAGGGAAAAAGAAAAGGACCAGAAACAGGAAGAACAGGAGTGTTAATTTGATAAACTACAAACCAAGGAGCATTATCCATGTGACCCCACCATAAAAAGCTGCCTAAGAATGATGCCAATACACAGGAAAGTAGAGTAAAGAGTTGCTAAGAGACAGATTTCCAACATCATTAGAAAACGCATCCAGCCATGCCTCAAGCCAGCTACACTACCAGATTTCTACTGCGTAAAGCAATAAATTAAATTTTGTGCTCAAAGTTGAGTTGGGATTTCTATCACCGGTAATTGGAAAAGTCTTCATAAATAGAATTACTTTAGTTGTTAATCTAATTCTTACCTTGTGCCATAGTTCTCATAACTGACTGGGTTTCTGTTCTGCAGTATATCCAATACTAAGTAACTGTCATGTATCCCAATTCAAATAACTGATCTTCACCTTAATAATTTGACAATACACCCACCATACTGTGAGTAGGATCATGGTACCTTCCCACCCTTCCAGCAGCACCTGGCCACTAGTGTGTACTCCATAAATATTTTTTACTCTGGCATAAAGCCTTGCTCTTTACAGATCCCACTAAGAAATGAAGTCATGTCCTTCATTCTGAGTCTGGTATCTGGAATTCTATGCCCTTGGAATGCTCATAGACATTATAAATCAAAGAGCCTGCTTACATACGTGAAATGTTACATATTCTCCTGATATTATGGTAAAAATTCACACTATTGTGCTCTTCTAAGTGCCACAGGCTTTACATACAGTGTCTCATTTAATTCTCACAACAATCCTACAGTATAAGGTACCATTACTGTCACTCCATATCAGGAAGAAAACCAAAACTCAGAGGGGTTACCTGATTTGTCCAAAGGCACTCATCTAGCGTCTGTGTCAGCATTTGAACTCAGATGCTTGTCTTCAAAGCCACCTTTCTTTTTTTCTTTTAGATTATCTGTGATTTTTTAAATTATGGTAAAATATACATAACATAAAATTTACCATATTACCCATTTTTTAAGTGTAAAGTTCAGTAATGCTATTGCATTCACTTGTTGTGCAATCAATCTTCAGAACTTTTTCACCTTGCAAAACTTAAGTTCTACACCCATCAAATAACAACTCCCCATTCCCCACTTCCCTCAGCCCCTGGTGACCACCATTCTACTTTCTGCTTCCAAATCTGACTCTTCTAAGAAATTCATAAAAGTGGAGTCATACAGTATGAGGGTTTTTTGTGACTGCCTTATTTCACTTAGCATAATGTCCTCAAGGTTCATCCATATTGTAGTATGTTAGGACTTCCTTCCTTTTTAAGACTGAATAATATTCCACTGTACATATATACCACATTTTGCTTATCCATGCATCTACTGATGGGCAGTGGGGCTGCTTCTAAAAGCAGCCTTTCTCATCCACTACACTGAATCATCCCCATATGCCTTGCTGTCTGTTTTCTACATTCAGACCCTCTCCCAGGACTGCCCTGTGACCATTTGAGTGCTGCGGTCTGCTTACCGGCCTTAATCTGTCTTCTCACGGTTAGCCGGTGCCTCCACCTGGCCCCCCTTAGCACCTGTGTGGTGCTGGGGTTGGGGGAGGAGGCCCTTAGCTGTAGGCCCCAGCTGCTCCCTGCCCACTCCGGCTGCTATGGTTGGCTGCTCCATGACAGCCCTCTCATGAACCACGTCAGCTACAAAGAACAGGGTTTCTAAGGAGTGCTAGCTACTCCCCAGCATACAAATCACTTGGGAGATGCATCCTTCCTATCTCTTTTGAACATCCTTCTCAGGCATACCCTGACTGAAGCTGGGAAGCTCTGTTACTATTAATAACTCTGCAGTAGGGAGGGGAAGAAGAAGCTGTGCCCAAAATGGAACAATGTGAACTCAGCGCACGAACAAGGCTGAGACAAATGACTATAATGTATTCTGGGTCTGTATGCCCCCAGAGCTAATTAATGTGCAGAAGTCTAATATTGAGCATTCTCTGAAAACACAATACCACAAGGAAAACACTAATAAAAACCAGGTATTTTCACATGATAATCTCCAAGGCATGGTTATGCCTTAGAATTCTCCCTTTAGCCCTCAGAAGGCATGTAGCAGGATTTCACTCATTCATTTGGCAAATGTTTTCAAGCTTTTACTTTAAAACAGGCACAGGCTTAGTGCAGGGGACAGTGAACCATACTGACAGGCCTGCCTTCAGACGAGTAAACAAGCCATTACTATAGTGCAATGAGTCTATGATAGTGTAACCGAGCAGTTATGAAACTACCAAAAATTCAGAAGAAGGAACTCTTTTTTCAGTTTGTAGCTCCCTATTAGCTAGTTTTTAGCTAGAGAAAAGAACACGATGCAGGAGCGGCAACCATTTTATTTGCCAGCATAAAAGAGAAAAAGGATTAAGATTACTTAAAGAGCATTAAGAAGTTCACCTCCCTGCCCCCCTCAGCCCACTTCCCATCCTACATCTTTGAATGAACATTTTTTTTCCTCTGGTTTTGAGATCTCATTCTCTTCTGCACCTGCTTCCCACAGCATATGAACAACAGCTCAGCCCTGAAGAGTCAGGAGGGGCACCTGATGGTCCTGTGAGTTCATTTCCTCTCTCTGGGCTTTGAAGAGAGCCGAAACACACAAGGTACACAACGAACTCTTACTGCTTATCAGATTGAAGGGTCTACACATCCATTTAAACGGCCCTGCATGCCCACATTCTAAAGTAGTAACTGAGCCCGCCATGGGCCAGACGCTGTTAGGGACACAGTGCTGGGCGGAGTCAGTACAATCACTGCAGATCTGTATGTGCTATGACGTCATCACTAGACCCTGTCTAAACCGCAAGCATGTGACGTTTACCCCCTCCAGAGTTTGATAAATCTTCAGGTTATTTTCTTCATGCTGGACAGTGGTTTGGTTTTTATAATTTCCATTTGGTATTTATTTTACTAGATAGCTTAGATTGATTTTTCCACCCAAACTGCTAGCTAGTCATCTCAACAATATTTATAGGGGGAAAAAAAAATCCTCTGCACTTTGCCATTGTTTTATGTTATCTCTGGAATCACATAATTAATTTTTTATGTGAAAGGGCCATAGTTTTTTTAAACACTTCCCAGTGCTTTTTTTTTCAGGGTAACCCAGTTTCTTTCCCTGCAGTCCCTGGGTAGGAAAAAGCAAAAGGCATATTTAAGGTTTTTTTCTACCACTAACTCCATTCAGAGCAAGATGGTTCCAGGCACTTTTTATATATGCACTATAGTATAATATGAAACACACACATACATAAGAACAACAAAAAATAGCACATATTTCAATCTGTGGATGAGTACTAAAATATTTTAATGATTATAGATTTTTGTGATTTAAGATCTGATAGGAATACCCTCTCAAAATATACATTCACAGAATCTCCTTTGTAAATTCTATTTATTCTTTCAGATAAATTATTCTCTCCATCCCAATAAGATTTTAATTGTTGTGGTATTAAGTCTATAAATCACTGCAATTTGAGGAAATCTTTACATGGTCTAATCTTCCCATCTGGGAGATATTTACTTTTAATGAACTTAGACAATGCTGCCTCCAAAAACGACCCTTCAATTCCAGAACCTCTGACCACAGCTAGCCTGACCTGCCCCTGTGACTAGCATCATCACAAAGTTGGCTGATTCCAGCCGTAATATCACAGAGCTTAAATGGATAAAGAAAATGTGCTGTGTGTTTAATATGCACACACACACACACACACACATACAATGGAATATTATTCAACCATAAAAAAGAAGGAAATCCTGCCATTTGCACCAACATGGATAGTCCTTGGCAGTATTATGCTAAATGAAATAATACAGAGAAAGACAAATACCGTATGATCTCATTACTATATGTGGAATCTAAAAAAAGACTCCCAAGCTCGTGAACACAGAGAACAGATCGGTGATTGCCAAAGGGAGGGTAAACAAAATGGGTGAAAGTGGTTAAAAAGTACAAACTTCAAGCTATAAAATAAGAAAGTCACAGGAATGTTATTTACAGAATAGTGACTACAGTTAATAATACTGTATTGTATGTTTCAAAGTTGCTAAGAGCAGATCTTAAAAGTTTTCATCACAAGAAAATTTTGTAATATATGGTGGTGGATGTTAACTAGACTTATTGTGGTGATTGTTTCATAATATATACAAATATCAAAACATTACGCCATACACCTGAAACTAATATAACATTATGTGCCAATTATATCTCAATAAAACAATAAAAATGGCTCCTGGAAACTTCTGGGTACTCAGTGAGAAGCTTAATATTGATTGATTGTAGACTACCCTTTGCTAGAACCTATGTAGTAAAAGAAACCTTTAAGCAAAATACTTAACAAATAAAATAAAAGCTACATAGTAAAAAAAAAATCACAGAGCCTCACTAGACAATAGTTCCACTAGTCCTCTCATTCACTAGCCAACATTTATCAAGGTGCTTCCTAAAGTTAGGAGCTGAAGACAGGAAGATACAGTTCCCACCCTCAAGAGTCTTATAATTTAGATAGGTATATAACATGCTCAGAATAAAAAACAAATAAAAGGCAGTATATATTAAACATCAAATATGCAGTACATACAGGAAGTGCTAAAGAAGTAAACAGGGCTGAGACCATTGGTTAGAAGAAGATGTAAGTGTGAGCAGGACTCGAAGGGGCCTAGAATGGTGGAGTCCCATTAGACAGGTAGAGATAAGAGCCCAGTACAATATCAGACATATAGGGAGTCAATAGCTTCCACCAACAAGAATGATGGGCTTACCAGGCAGGGGCAATACCACGGGCAAGGACACAGTGGGAAGAACACACACATATGGTATCCTGGGGAATAACGAGTTGACCAATTTCTCTGTAAAGTTATGGAGAACCTATGGAAGAGGTGAACAAACTAGGGCAGTTTCAAACTGGTAAGGGCTCATGGATAATCTTATCAAATTTACTATCAGGGGCTCATAACCATCTGGATTTGCCGTTGTGGTTGTTCAATAAACATTTACTGAGCATCTATACATTCCAGGCATTGTGCACTCAGGATGTAAACACGAGTAAAATGTTCTCTCTGAACTTAAGGATCGCCTAACAAAAAGGTCAAACATATAAGCAAAGGACTGCCAGTCAATGTAGAGAGTACTGTAGAGAAATGTAACCTCCTAGAATGGGAGCACAAAGGGAACAGTTGTAGGAAGGCTTCTGGGAGGTGGTGGTGCTTCAGATGTGTTAAGCACTGGGAGGAGGACAGGGATCCCGGGAAGAGACAGTGAAAAGGCATGAGAACATGAGTGTGGGACTACATATAGGTAGGTCTGTCTGCAGACAGAGCTGGAGGGGCAGGAAGTGGATTAATGGGGCCAGAGAAGAAGGTAGAGCTCTTGGTTATTATTCAAAGGAGTCTGGACTTGGCCCCACAGGCAACGGGGCATTTGCATAGAAGGAAGGACAAAATAGAATTTGTTTTTGGAGCAAAACTCTGACAGGATTAAAGAGGCCTAGAGCAGAGTTAAGAGAGTTGGTAGGATTTTACTCGTGTTGCTTTTTTATTTCTAGCATTAATAGCAAGGTGGGTTTCACCGTATAGCAAGTTGTATAAGTCTTTTCTCCTCTCTGACAGTTTCCTACTTGCAAAATGGAGATGCTATAGGAGATATCTCTAAGCTCCAAATGGCAAAAACTCTTCAGTCCCTCTCATCTTCAAAGAAAGGCTGAATATATGAGAAGAAAAAGTGTGTTTCAGTGAATAGTTTTTACCTGATTTCCATGGAAGGAAAGCTAATGTAAGTGAGCATGCTATCAAATTTATCAAAGATCCTCTTTTTAAGTTTTATCTAAGTTATAGGGAGGCTTAAAATTTCTAGAAAATTCTGTTTCTGTACTACTTGTGTTTGCATGGACTTCAAATTAAACCTCATTTATGAAAACCTTGTGAGCTCTTTGGATTAAATACTATATTTCAGTCTAAGAATTATGCCAGTGCACAGAGAGCACCCTGAGGAATGTTCACTCTCTGATCACTTATGCAACTTTCCAGTCCTAGCTCAGCCCAGTTTTATTACTATCTATTAGTGCAACTCAGTTATGATTAAATATTCTTACTACTTTTTCAAGAAGAGAAGAATGCAGCAACTCCTGATAGCCCGCATCAACTGGGGACATGGATCACAGGGATAAATTAAATCCATAAATAATCCAGAAACTTCATTTAAGCCAAGAGTTTCAATCTCCTTCCTCAACAAACCTTTCCCAATAGCTGCCAACAAAGCATTCAAACTGACAGAAATGAGACTCCTTCGTGCAGGATCAACCTTAGGTGAAATCGGAAGGGGAATACCTGCTACTCTCCACCCCTAAAACCCTCACAGGCTCCGTGCTCTATACCCCAATCATAATTTTCTTCCTAAATGCCAAATTGTGGTCTTCAGTTTGCTCCTAACACTGCTAACCATTCCTATTTTCTTAAATCTCTTCCCTTGGCCTCTACCTCTACTCACCCCTGGATCTCCTCCTACTTTGTCAATCATGCCATTTGGAGATACCTCTGCTGTCAGTCCCTCTCTCCACCACCACCTCTAGTTCATGTTTTCTCTCCATCGTCTTCCCATGAGTTTAAGAGTGATGCCATATATATATATATAGCTCTCTTCTAAGCTCATTTTTGACAAATATTAAATGCTTAGTATATGCTCATGAAATTGAACAAAAGAAAAATAGTGTGTGCTCCTAATATGAAATTTAAGCATGATGGTATATGGACTGTGTCACTGGCTAGTTCATCTCTCCGTGTCTCTCTCACCCCTTTTCTCCATGACTATCTGAATTCCGGTGTGTTATTGGTGCTCCATGACCAGTTGGGTTCTGCCTTTGCTTTCCCACCCATATTGCAGCAGAACCCCTATTCCCATGTACTTCATGCATCAGACAGAGCAGTACACTGACAGACTGTGATTCACAGCCCTAATGGCTTTGCTAATGTCTTCATATCCTTCTCAAATCCAATTCATCTTTCAAAACCCACTTGCAATGTCAGATCTTCTATGAAGTCTTATCCAGCTCTCTCTTTCTACTCAAGCAGAATTATTAACCTTCACCAGGGGATTCTAAAAAGAAACAAACTTTAGTTATACCAATCTGGGATAGCATATAGCACATTAAAAAATAGTTGATGGAGAGGGGATTAAAGATGGTGGCGTGAGAGGTGAGACAGAGGCTTCCTCCTAAAACTGCATATAACACGAAAATATAACTAATACAACTACTCCTGAAAGGGCAACAGGAAAGAGGACTGTGCCAAACTGCATACACCTGGGGAAAAGAGCCCACCTCACAGAACAGGGTAACGTACTAAAGCTGTGGCCCAGAGGGACCCAAGCCCTTCCCCCACCCCAGCTCACCAGTGGGAGGAAGAGAAAGGGAGCAGTGAGGGAGTGGAGGCCTGGGACTGCAGAATACCTAACTCTGAGATCTGCTCTGGGAGCACAAACCTACATTTCATGGTCTTGCATGATACTCTCGTAATTAGGGGATTGGAAAGCTAAGAGAGGCGGAATTCCTGGAGAGACTGAGATTCCAGCTGCTTGTGGAAAGAAGGGATCCATATCTGGCTGCTCGGGGACAAAAGAAGGGCGGGCAGTCTGAGAGACTTCCTAACAAGGAAGCCCTTAGCAAGAGAGCTGCTAAAGGGGCAAGGACTGCACAGAGCTTACTTCTCAGGAGAAAGAACAGGTAGACAAAATTGTCCGGGTGCACTCTGCCCAGCAGGTTGGGAGCTTTCACAATCTTCAGGTGCTCCAACTTCTTGGCGGCCTACACAGCTCCAAGAACACCCTTCATGATACGCAGCCTACTGCACCTTTCTCCCGGCCAGCCCCACCTGACTTGCAAACCAGCAAACCCTACCCTGGCGTTAGGCCAGCCAGAAGGAGGATCTGTCCTCAGCAACTTCAAACGCAAAGCATAGAGGCTTATATCTGTGTGCTCGGCCCACTGGTTCAGGTGATGGAGGCAGACATAGCAGTCAGGAAGCAGGAAAACAGCTCTTTCCTCCCCCAAGGCAACAATACCACTCCCCTGTGACCCCTGACATTGCTTCCGGGGCTGAGCAGCTCCAGAGAGTAAAGCTTTAGGGCACTAGAAGGCACCATACGCAAATATGAAACGCCAAAGGAACCTGGTTCAGACTAAAATTATTAATACAACTCCAGAGAAGAATTTAAATGATATCGACCGCACGACTCTCCCTGAAAGGGTGTTCAAAATAAAAATCATTAACATGCTCATGGAGGTTATGGATAAATATTCGAGAACTCAGGAATGAACTACAGTTGGAGACCCAATCATTGAAGAGCACAATGGAGGGTATTAAAAGCAGATTAGATACGGTGGAGGAGATGATAAATTAAATAGAAATTAGAGAAGAGGAATACAAAGAAGCTGAGGCACAGAGAGAAAAAAGGATCTCTAAGAATGAAAGAATATTGAGAGAACTGTGCGACCAATCCAAATGGAACAATATTCGCATTATAAGGGTACCAGAAGAAGAGAGAGAAAAAGGGATAGAAAGTGTCTTTGAGGAGGTAATTGCTGAAAACTTCCCCAATCTAGGGAATGAGATAGTCTCTCAGGCCATGGAAGTACACAGATCTCCCAACACAAGGGACCCAAGGAAGACAACACCAAGACATATAGTAATTAAAATTGCAAAGATCAAGGATAAGGACAGACTATTAAAAGCAGCCGGAGAGAGAAATAAGATCACATACAAAACAAAGCCCATCAGGCTATCATCACACTTCTCAGCAGAAACCTTACAGGCCATGATGTATTTAATGTAATGAAGCAGAGGACCTTGAACCAAGATTACTTTATCCAGCAAGATTATCATTTAAAATTGAAGGAGGGATTTAAAAATTCACAGATAAGAAAAGCTGAGAGAATTTAACTCCCACAAACCATCTCTACAGTGTATTTTGGAGGGACTGCCTTAGATGGAAGTGTTCCTCTGGTTTAATAGCTGTTACCAGAGGTAATAAAACCACAGTAAAGAAAGTAGAACAGCTAATTACTAAACAAATGCAAAATTAAATTAACTATCCCCAAAGTCAATCAAGGGATAGATAAACAGTACAGAACATGATACCTAATATATAAAGAATGGAGCAGGAAGAAAAAGAAGGAGAAAAAAAAAGAACCTTTAGAGTGTGTTTGTAATAGCATAGTAAGTGAGGTAAGTTCGACCCCCAGATAGTAAGGAAGTTAACCTACAACCTTTGGTAACCACGAATCTGAAGCCTGCAATGGCAATAAGTACATACCTATCCATAATCAACCTAAATGTAAATGGACTGAATGCACCAATCAAAAGACATAGAGTCACTGAATGGATAAAAAAACAAGATCCATCTATATGCTGCCTACAAGAGACTCACTTTAAACCCATAGACATACACAGTCTAAAAGTGAAGGGTGGAAAAATACATTTCATGCAACTAATAGGGAGAAAAAGCAGGAGTTGCAGTACTTGTATCTGACAAAATAGACTTCAAAACAAAGAAAGTCACAAGAGACAAAGAAGGTCATTACATAATGATAAAGAGGTCAATCCAACAAGAAGATATAACCATTATAAATACCTATGGGTCCAACACAGGAGCACCTACTTATGTGAAACAAATACTAACAGAATTAAATGCATTCGTTCTAGAAGACTTCAACACACCACTCACTCCAAAGGAAAGATCAACCAGACAGAAAATAAGTAAGGAGACAGAGACACTGAACAACACATTAGAACAGATAGACCTAACAGACATCTACAGAATTCTACACCCAAAAGCAGCAGAAAACACATTCTTCTCAAGTGCACATGGAACATTTTCAAGAACAGATCATACACTAGGTCATAAAAAGAGCCTCAGTAAATTCAAAAAGATTGAAATTATACCAACCAGTTTCTCAGACCACAAAGGTATAAAACTAGAAATAAATTACGCAAAGAAAATGAAAAATCCCACAAACACATGGAGGATTCACAACATGGTCCTAAATAACCAACAGATCAATGACCAAATAAAAATAGAGATCAAGCAATATATGGAGACAAATAACAACAATAATTCAACACTGCAAAATCTGTGGGATGCAGTGAAGGCTGTGCTAAGAGGAAAGTATATTGCAATACAGGCCTATGTTAAGAAAGAAGAACAATTCCATATGAGCAGTCTAAACTCATAATTAACAAAACTAGAAATAGAAGAACAAATGACGCCCAAGGTCAGTAGAAGGAGGAACATAATAAAGATGAGAGCAGAAATAAATAAAATTGAGAGGAATAAAACAATAGAAAGAATCAATGAAAGCTAAGGGCTGGTTCTTTGAGAAAATAAACAAAATAGATAAACCCCAAGCCAGACTTATCAAGAAAAAAAGAGTCTACACACATAAACAGAATCTGAAATGAGAAAGGAAAAATCACTATGGACACCACAGAAATACAAAGAATTATTAGAGAATACTATCAAAAATTACATGCTAACAAACTGTATAACCTAGAAGAAATGGACAACTTTCTGGAAAAATACAACCTTCCAAGACTGACCCAGGAAGAAACAGAAAATCTGAATACACTAATTACCAGCAACGAAAGTGAATTGGTAATCAAAAAACTACCTAAGAACAAAACCCGTGGGCCAGATGGCTTCACCACAGTATTTTATCAAATATTTATAGAAGACCTAATACCCATCCTCCTTAAAGTTTTCCAAGGAGTAGAAGAAGAGGGAATACTTCCAAACTCATTCTATGAGGCCAGCATCACTCTAATATCAAAACCGGGCAAGGACACCAAAAAAAAAAAGAAAACTACAGACCAATATCCCTGATGAACATAGATGCAAAAATGCTCAACAAAGTATTAGCAAACCAAATTCAAAAATACATTAAAAGGATCACCCATCATGATCAAGTAGGATTTATTCCAGGGATGCAAGGATGGTACAACATTCGAAAATCCATCAACATCATCCACCACATCAACAAAAAGGACAAAAACCACATGATCATCTCCATAGATGCTGAAAAAGCATTTGACAAAATTCAACATCCATTCATGATAAAAACTCTCAACAAAATGGGTATAGAAGGCAAGTACCTCAACATAATAAAGGCCATATATGACAAACCCACAGCCAACATTATACTTAACAGTGAGAAGCTGAAAGCTTTTCCTTTAAGATCGGGAACAAGACAAGGATGCCCACTCTCCCCACTTCTATTCAACATAGTACTGGAGGTCCTAGCCATGGCAATCAGACAACACAAAGAAATAAAAGCTATCCAGATTGGCAAGGAGGAAGTTAAACTGTCTCTGTTTGCAGATGACATTATATTGTACATAAAAAACCCTAAAGAATCCACTCCAAAACTACTAGATCTAATATCTGCATTCAGCAAAGTTGCAGGATACAACATTAATATGCAGAAATCTGTGGCATTCCTATACACTAACAACGAATTAGCAGAGAGAGCAATCAGGAAAACAATTCCATTCACAGTTGCATCAGAAAGAATAAAACACCTAGGAATAAACTAACCAAGGAAGTGAAAGACCTATACTCTGAAGACTACAAGACACTCATGAGAGAAATTAAAGAAAGTACCAATAAATGGAAACACATTCTGTGCTCATGGATAGGAAGAATTAATATTGTCAAAATGGCCATCATGCCTAAAGCAATCTAAAGATTCAATGCAATTCCTATCAAAATACTAACAGCATTCTTCAATGAACTAGAGAAAATCATTCTAAAATTCATATGGAACCAGTAAAGACCCTGAATAGCCAAAGCAATCCTGAGAAGGAAGGATAAAGCTGGGGGGATTATGCTCCCCAACTTCAAGCTCTACTACAAAGCCTCAGTAATCAAGACAATTTGGTACTGGCACAAGAACAGACCCGTAGATCAATGGAACAGACTAGAGAGCCTTGATATAAACCCAACCATATATGGTCAATTAATATATGATAAAGGAGCCATGGACATACAATGGGGAAATGACAGCCTCTTCAACAGCTGGTGTTGGCAAAACTGGACAGATACATACAAGAGAATGAAACTGGATTATTGTTTAACCCCATACTCAAAAGTAAACTCGAAATGGATCAAAGACCTGAATGTAAGTCATGAAACCATAAAACTCTCATAAGACAACATAGGCAAAAATCTCCTGATTATAAGCATGAGCAATTTCTTCCTGAACGCATCTCCTTGAGCAAGGGAAACAAAAGCAAAAATGAACTCATGGGACTACATCAAACTAAAAAGCTTCTGTACGGCAAAGGACACCATTAACAGAACAAAAAGGCATCCTAGAGTATGGGAGAATATATTTGTAAATGACATGTCCGACAAGGGGTTAACATCCAAAATACATAAAGAACTTACACGTCTCAACACCCAAAAAACAAATAACCCAATTAAAAAATGGGCAGAGGATATGAAGAGACAGTTCTCCAAAGAATAAATTCAGATGGCCAACAGACATATGAAAAGATGCTCCACATCACTAATCATCAGGGAAATGCAAATTAAAACCACAATGAGATATCACCACACACCAGTGGATGGCCAGCATACAAAAGACTAAGAACAACAAATGCTGGCGAGGATGCAGAGAAAGGGGAATCCTCCTACACTGCTAGTGGGAATGTAAGCTAGTTCAACCATTGTGGAAAGCAATATGGAGGTTCCTCAAAAAACTAAAAATAGAAATACCATTTGACCTTGGAATCCCACTACTTGGAATTTACCCAAAGAATACAATTTCTCAGATTCAAAAAGACATATGCACCCCTATGTTTATTGCAGCACTTTTTACAATAGCCAAGATATGGAAGCAACCTAAGTGTCCATCAGTAGATGAATGGATAAAGAAGAGATGGTACATATAGACAATGGAATACTATTCAGCCATAAGAAAGAAACAAATCCTACCATTTGCAACAACATGCATGGAGCTGGAGGATATTATGCTCAGTGAAATAAGCCAGGCGGAGAAAGACAAGTGCCAAATGATTTCCCTCATTTGTGGAGTATAACAATGAAACAAAACTGAAGGAACAAAATAGCAGCAGACTCGGAGACTCCAAGAAGGAACTAGTGGTTACCAAAGGGGAGGGGTGTGGGAGGGTGGGTGGTGAGGGAGGGAGAAGGGGATTGAGGGGTATTATGTTTCGTACACATTGTGTGGGGTGCCACCGGGAAAACAGTGTAGCACAGAGACAGCAAATAGTGAATCTTTGGCATCTTACTACACTGAAGGACAGTGACTGCTATGGGATATGGGTGCGGACTTGATAATATGGGTAAATGTAGTAACCACATTGTTTTTTCATGTGAAACCTTCATAAGAGTGTATACCAATAATAGCTTAATAAAAAAATAGTTGATGGCCCATCTCCTTGACTAGATTGTAAACTTTCCGAAAGTGCGGACCACATCCGACTCAATTTTGTATCTTGAGTCACTAGAACAGTGCCTGACACTTAGGGGTCATATCCACTTCATCTAGGTAAAAGGCTCTAACTGGACAGAAAGGGTGAGTACATGTGGATCAGTGTTGGGCAGGCCTTAGCATGGGGACTTGGATGCTTGACCCAGAGTGAGGTTGCTGGTAGGCTAGGGAGAGGACGTTATGAACTGACCCAGTACTAGAGATGCAGTCTTCTGCCTCTGCATGTTCCCTTCTAAAGGAATATGACCCACTCACACTGGCTGCCTCCATGACCATAACGCCATCACATCACCTCACTCCTCACCTCAAGCACAGATGATCGATCCAAGGGTAGACAAGTGACCCAAGCAAACAAATAGGGTTGAAAATGGCCTACAGCCTAGCTCAGAAAGATGAGGAGGGCCAATCAGATCAGTCACAAATTCAGAAATGGAAGGCAGATTCAAGTAGTTAGCAAATGGGAACCAAAGCTTAAGGGTTGCAGTAGAAAAGGGTCCTAGAGAATGTGGCCATGATGACTTTTTGAAAACCCAAATCATAAGTAAGCAGAGTAAACCAGCAGATATAACATATATGTGTGTGTAATATAAACCAGGAGATTATATAATCTCCTTCTCATTGGTCTTTCCTGAATGGATCTCTGTCCTTTATAATAGCCAAAATAAAATAAAGAAGGCTGGAGGAAAGGAAGTAGAAAGGTGCTGAAGATAAACTTTATCAGTTTTATAATCTACCAATAGATGAATCTGTATATAAGAAAACAAGAACAAATTATTCCTTCTTTTCCTGAAATCCTATTTCATAGCTCTGTCTCTTCAAACCCGTAACTCAAGCTGTTAATCCTAGATACGTGGATAAACTACATCCTTGAAATGAATAGGCTTTTTGGGATGACTGGCAAATCAACTATGACCTTAACATTTCTCTGAGATGGTGAAGTTCAAGATGATTCACTCAAGAAGTTCTTACTGGTTATCTACTGTGTGCAAGACACTGAGCAAAGAATAATTGTCTCTGTTCTCATGGCCTACCTATGATTGAGAAGAGAGAAATATATAGCAAACAGACAAAATAATTACAAATAAATAAAATGATTACAAATTTATGTTATGTGTTATAAGTGAAAAAAGATAGATTGTGAGGAAAAGAATAACAAGAAAAATCTATGAGGCAATTCCTCTCTGAAGAGGTGATATTTGAGCCAAGACCTATAGCATGGAAAGCAGTGAGCCATAGAACACGGTGAGCTCAGTAGAGTCATAAAGCAGAGAGTATGCAATGTGTTCAAGAAACTGATTAGTGTTGGCTGAAGAATACAGAGTGAGTGGTTGAAGAGGGAAGCAGGAGCTGTATCATGCAAGACTTTGTAGCCCATTATAAGGATTTTGGATTTTGCTCCAAGTACAGTGGCAAGTTATAACCAGGGAAATAAAACGGTCTGAAAAATATTTTCAAAAATCATTCCTATCTCTGGGTGGATAATGGGTAGGAAGAGACACCAGTGAAGCCAGGAGACCACTTAGTATACAAATGCAATAGTACAGGTGAACATGAAGAATGTCTGTGACTAAGAAAATGGCAATGTCCATGGATAAAGTTGATGCATCCAAGATATTTCAGAATCAATAGTATTTGCTTGCATGTATGTATCAACAGGACTTGCTGGTAGAGTGCATGTGAGGTATATCAGGAATGATTCATAGAGTTCCAGCAAGAACAGTTGGGTGGATAGGACCACCATTTGTGGAAATGGGGGAAACTGGAGATGGGAAGACAGGTTTAGAGAAGAAAATAAAGAGTTCCATTTGGGATACATACTTTTGAGATGTTTGAGAGACATCTCAGGGGAAAAGTTAAGCAGGCAGATTAACTTTTGAACAAAATGTTTGCTACATCAATAGTTGCCTGCCTTAAAGTTTAGTTATTTCACCCATTTTTTAACCTGTTAAAGATAGTTCCACCTCTTTTATTTTTCATGGCTTCCCTTGTGATACTTAGTAAACAAAGGGGTTTCAAAAGTTTGGTAAATAATTCCATTCCTCATTCCACAGTCATATATTATAACGGTCTAAATAGGGATAATTGTAATAAAAAGAAATAAGGTCATGGATAGCCTCTGCATTATTTATAAGTGACAAATAAAAGAAATTCAAAGTTCCAAACACAATACTGAACTCATATACACAGAATCCTATGCAGAAATTTCAAAAATACAGATTATATATAGGTAGGGCACCATTGTTTTTCTACTTGACAGGTTGTCAATACTAAATGCTTGAAATAATAAAAACCTATAAGAGATGTATGCCTATCTTAGAGGCAGCCTGCTTACCCAAGGAGGGAATCCTTATAGTACTGTCACTGAAAGCTGACTCCCATTCCTGACAACAGTTCGCAGAGTCAACCATATAAAAACACCAAGAGGAAGAGAAGTGGTCAGCCATCACATCACACAAAACCAATACAAGTATGTCTGTGTTGGTATGTATGCAAATAGGCTACGTCTGTGAGTAGAACTTTTGTAAATCAAATGTGGTTTTCCTATTGATTGACACACATTTTGCCTTAAGAGGTACGTTTATCTTTGTTTCTGACCTCCAATTCAAAGTGGTTCCTACCTCTTCACATTTAGGTTCCTTTTCTCCTTAGTCACTTTGAATTAATTAATGCTACATAAATGTGTACTTTAATGCCCAGGGATAACTCTGTGTAAGAAAAATTCTACAGTGAATCTTTTCTTGAAATTATAGGATCCTGTGAAATGTAGATACTGATCTTCTAATTCTCTGTTTAATTAGTTGGAGAATTTAAGAGTGCTGAATAATAAAACCAATGTTTTATTAACATGACAGATGACATAAAATGCTATGGCCAGTGTTTGCATGCTCTTGCTACTTTGCTTCTCCTTCCCAACTCTCAAGATAAAGGAAGAAATACCCAAGAAGTGTAGACTCTCAAAGTATCTACTAAAAGCCACTTCATGTTCTTCACAAGAGTATATTTTCCTAAGTCACAGTGATCCCCATACACTTCAGAAGAAGGACTCAGAAACCCCCAAAATAGAATAAATTCCTGTTAGTCTAAAATTCATCCCTGATCTGCCACTTATTCTTATAAAACTTCAATTTGGATTTCTCCAACAAGAAGTCTCAGTATCAGGAGACCTCCACTCCCAACTACCTGGCAGAGTCTTAGGACTGATGTATGCACATCATTTTCTACAAAATCAGCTTGCTCATCTATTCCAAAGGTCTAAAAGATGACTCTACTTTTTCTGGACTCAAAATTCCTTTGCTTGAGTTCCAGGAAGATGGCGGTGTGAAGAGGGCGGAGGGAATCTCCTCCCAAAACCATATATATTTATGAAAATACAACAAATACAACTATTCCTAAAAGAGAGACCAGAAGATACAGGACAGAACTCAGCCTGCATCTACACCTGAGAGGACTCGGCACACCCCGAGGTGGGTAAGATATGGAGCCGCGTCCCGCCGGGACCTGAGAACTCCCCCACCCCAGCGTACCAGTCGGAGGAGACAATTCAGAGATGGGAGGGAGTGGAAGTACAGGCTCACGAAATAACCATCCCTGGTGATCTGCACCGGGAGCACTGACACACATCACGTAGTGTATCGGAGATTGGAGAGACAGAGGGTGCAGGATCTGAGCTTGGGAGCGCACTGGGTCCTCGCAGCCGGCTCCCCGGGACAAAAGAAAAGCACGTGCTTTTTTTTAGCGGTCCTAAAGAGATAGGGGCCCAACAGAGGAACACGATCATTCCAGCACACACGGCCCAGCACGCTGGGAGTCCTGGGGAACTTCAGACCCCTTGGCTGGCGACTGGGAAAAAGCAGCCCTACTGAGATTTCCCAAAGATATCAGCAGCCTCCCATTCGTTCACATCCCTGCCAGAGCTACAAAAGACCCTGTGGAGTGGCATGGCCACAGTTACGGAAGAGTGGAGCAAAGCGCCACCTACAGCATCCTCACAGAATCTACACCGGCGGATGTCTTTTTGTTTTGGTTTTTGGGAGGGTTTTTTCCTTCTTTTTTTTTTTCAACTAATTTCATTTTTACCTTCTCTTCCCTCGACCCCATTACGTGGCACCTACCAGCGACCACTTCTATCGCCATGAAAAGACAGAGGAATATGGTACAAACAAAGCTTATCCAGACCCAGACACCACAGAGGGAGTCTGAAGGGATGAAAATGCACAATCTTCCTGAAAAAGAATTCAGAATAAAAGTCATAACCATACTGACGGATCTACAGAGAAATATGCAAGAGCTGAGGGAGGAAGTGAGGGAAGTGAGGAAAAACAATGCAGAAATGAGACAAGCGATGGACAGGATTAGCAGCAGACTGGATGAGATGCAAGAGACTGTTAATGCAATAGAAATCAGAGAACAAGAATACAGAGAAGCTGAGGCAGAGAGACATAAAAGGACCTCTAGCAATGAAAGAATATTAAGAGAACTGTGTGACCAATCAAACGGAACAATATTTGCATTATAGGAGTACCAGAGGAAGAAGAGAGAGAAAAAGGGATAGAAAGTGTCTTTGAAGAAATAATTGCTGAAAACTTCCCCATGCTGGGGAAGGAAATAGTCTCGCAGTCCACGGAAGCCCACGGATCTCCCAACACAAGGGACCCAAGGAAGACAACACCAAGACACATAATAATTAAAATGGCAAAGGTCAAAGACAAGGACAGAGTATTAAAAGCAGCTAGAGAGAGTAAAAAGATCACCTACAAAGGAAAACCCATCACACATCTCAACAGAAACCTACAGGCCAGAAGTGAATGGCATGATATATTTAACGTAATGAAACAGAAGGGCCTCGAACCAAGAATATTGTATCCAGCACGATTATCATTTAAATATGACGGAGGGATTAAACAATTTCCAGACAAGCAAAAGTTGAGAGAGTTTGCCTTTCATAAACCACCTCTACAGGATATCATAAATGGACTGCTCCAGAGGGAAGCACTCCTAAGGCTAAAAAGATGTCACCAGAGAAAATAAAATCATAGCAAAGAAAGCAGACGATCCAAATACTAACTAAAGGCAAAGAATAAAACACCTAGTATATAAAGAATAGAGGAGGAAGAATAAGAAGGGAGAGAAATAGAGAAACATCAGATGGTGTTTACAATAACTTAACAAGAAAGTTAAGTTAGACTGTTAGATAGTCAAGAAGCAACCCTTGAACCTTTGGTAACCACGAATCTAAAGCCAGCAATGGCAATAAGTACATACCTATCGATAATCACCCTAAATGTAAAAGGACTGAATGCACCAATCAAAAGACAGAGTAACAGAATGGATAAAAAAGCAAGACCCATCTATATGCTGCTTACAAGAGATTCACCTCAAACGCAAAGATATACACAGACTAAAAGTGAAGAGATGGAAAAAGATATTTCATGCAAACAACAAAGAGAAAAAAGCAGGTGTTGCAGTACTTGTATCAGACAAAATAGACTTCAAAACGAAGAAAGTAGCAAGAGATGAAGCAGGACATTACATAATGATAAACGGGTCAGTCCAACAAGAGGGTATAACCATTTTAAATACATATGCACCCAACACAGGAGCACCGACATATGTGAAACAAATACTAACAGAATTAAAGGAGGAAACAGACAGCAATGCATTCATTTTAGGAGACTTCAACACACCACTCACTCCAAAGGACAGATCAACCAGACAGAAAATAAGTAAAGACACAGAGGCACTGAACAACACACTAGAACAGATGGACCTAACAGACATCTACAGAACTCTACACCCAAAAGCAACAGGATATACATTCTTCTCAAGTGCACATGGAATACTTTCCAGAATAGACCACATACTAGGCCACAAAAAGAACCTCAGTAAAGTCAATACTGAAATCCTACCAACCAACTTCTCAGATCACAAAGGTATAAAGCTAGAAATAAATTTTAGAAAGAAATCAAAAAGGCTCACAAATACATGGAGAATTAACAACATTCTCCTAATTAATCAATGGGTTAATGACCAAATCAAAACAGAAATCAAAGAATATATGGAGACTAATGACAACAACAACACAAAGCCACAACTTCTGCAAAGGCAGTTCTAAGAGGAAAGTATATTGCAATCCAGGCCTATTTAAAGAACGAAGAACATTCCCAAATGAATAGTCTAAAGACACAAACACTGAAATTGGAAAAAGAAGAACAAATGAGGCCTAAAGTCACCAGAAGGAGAGGCATAATAAAGATCAGAGAAGAAATAAATAAAATTGAGAAGAAAGAAACAATAGAAAAAATCAATGAAACCAAGAGCTGGTTCTTTGAAAAAATAAACAAAATAGATAAACCCCTAGCCAGACTCATTAAGAGAAAAAGAGAATCTACACACATAAACACAATCAGAAATGAGAAAGGAAAAATCACGACGGACCCCACAGAAATACAAAGAATCATAAGAGAATATTATGAGACTCTATATGCTAACAAGCTGGAAAACATAGAAGAAATGGACAACTTCTTAGAAAAATACAACCTCCCAAGACTGACCAAGCAAGAAACAGAAAAACTAAACAGACCAATCATCAGCAACGAAATTGAATCGGTAATCAAAAAACTACCCAAGAACAACACCCTCGGACCTGATGGGTTCACCGCTGAATTTTACCAGACACATAGAGAAGAAATAACACCCATTCTCCTTAAAGTTTTCCAAAAAATAGAAGAGGAGGGAATACTTCCAAACTCATTCTATGAGGCCAGCATCACTCTAATATCAAAACCTGGTAAAGACCTCACCAAAAAAAGAAAATTACAGACCAGTATCCCTGATGAACATGGATGCAAAAATACTCAACAAAATATTAGCAAACAAGATGATCATATACCATGATCAAGTGGGATTCATCCCAGGGATGCAAGGGTGGTACAACATTCGAAAATCCATCAACATCATCCACCACATCAACAAAAAGAAGAACAAAAACCACATGATCATCTCCATAGATGCTGAAAAAGCATTTGACAAAATTCAGCATCCATTCATGATTAAAACTCTCAACAAAATGGATATAGATGGCAAGTACCTCAACATCATAAAGGCCATATATGACCAACCCACAGCTAACATCATACTTACCAGCGAGAAGCTGAAACTTTTCATCTAAGATTGGGAACAAGACAGGGATGCCCACTCTCTCCACTGTTATTCAACATAGTACTGGAGGTCCTAGCCACGGCAATCAGACAAAACAAAGAAATACAAGGAATCCAGATTGGTAAAGAAGAAGTCAAATTGTCACTATTTGCAGATGACATGATACTGTACATAAAAAACCCTAAAGACTCCACTACAAAACTACTAGAACTAATATCTGAATTCAGCAAAGTTGCAGGATACAAAATTAACACACAGAAATCTGTTGCTTTCCTATACACTAACGATGAACTAGCAGAAAGAGAAATCAGAAAACAATTCCATTCACAGTTGCATCAAAAAGAATAAAATACCTAGGAATAAACCTAATGAAGGAAGTGAAAGACCTGTACTCTGAAAACTATAAGATACTCCTAAGAGAAATTAAAGAGGACACTAAGAAATGGAAATGCATCCCATGCTCTTGGCTAGGAAGAATAAATATTGTCTAAATGGTATACTACCTAAAGCAATCTACAGATTCAATGCAATCCCTATCAATATACCAACAGCCCTCTTCAATGCACTGGAACAAATAATTCTAAAATTCATATGGAACCACAAAAAAACCCAAATAGCCAAATCAATCCTGAGAAGGAGGAATAAAACAGGGGGAGTTATGCTCCCTGACTTCAAGCTCCACTACAAAGCCACAGTAATCAAGACAATTTGGTATTGGCACAAAAACAGACCCACAGACCAGTGGAACAGAATAGAAAATCCAAACATTAACCCAAACATATATAGTCAATTAATATTTGATAAATGAGCCTTGGATATACAATGGGGAGATGACAGCCTCTTCAGCAGCTGGTGTTGGAAAAACTGGACAGCTACATGTAAGAGAACGAAACTAGACTACTGTTTAACCCCACACACAAAAGTAAACTCAAGGTGGATCAAAGACCTGAATGTAAGTCATGAAACCATAAAACTCTCAGAAAAAAAGCATAGGCAAAAATCTCTTGGACATAAACGTGAACAACTTCTTCATGAACATATCTCCCCGGGCAAGGGAAACAAAAGCAAAAATGAACAAGTGGAACTATATCAAGCTGAAAACCTTCTGTACAGCAAAGGACACCATCAGTAGAACAAAAAGACATCCTACAGTATGGGAGAATATATTCATAAATGACGTATCTGATAAGGGGTTGACATCCAAAATATATAAAGAACTCATGCAACTCAGCAAACAAAAAACAAATAATCCAATTAAGAAATGGGCAGAGGACATGAATAGACACTTCTCCAAAGAAGAAATTGAGATGACCAACAGGCACATGAAAAGATGCTCCACATAGTTAATCATCAGAGAAATTCAGATTAAAACCACAATGAGATATTACCTCACACCAGTGAGGATGGCCAACATCCAAAACACAAACAATAACAAATGCTGGCAAGGATGTGGAGAAAAGGGAATCCTCCTACACTGCTGGTGGGAATGCAAATTAGTTCAACCATTGTGGAAAGCAGTATGGAGGTTCCTCAAAAAACTCAAAATAGAAATACCATTTGACCCAGGAATCCCACTCCTAGGTATTTACCCTAAGAATGCAGCAGCCCAGTTTGAATAAGACATATCCACCCCTATGTTTATTGCAGCACTATTTACAATAGCCAAGAAATGGAAGCAACCTAAGTGTCCATCAGTAGATGAATGGATATACACAATGGAATATTATTCAGCCTTAAGGCGAAAACAAATCCTACCATTTGCAACAACATGGATGGAGGGTATTATGCTCAGTGAAATAAGCCAAGCCGAAAAAGACAAGTATCAAATGATTTCACTCATATGTGGAGTATAAGAACAAAGAAAAAAACTGAAGGAACAAAACAGCAGCAGACTCACAGAACCCAAGAATGGACTAATAGTTACCAAAGGGAAAGGGACTGGGGAGGATGGGTGGAAGGGTGGGATAAGGGGGCAAAAGGGGCATTATGATTAGCAGATGTAATGTTGGGGGGGCACAGGGAGGGCTGTACAACTCACAGAAGACAAGTAGTGACTCTATAGCATCTCACTACGCTGATGGACAGTGACTGTAATGGGGTTGGTGGTGGGACCTGAGGAAGGGGGTAGTTTAATGACCATAATATTGCACATGTAATTGTACATTAATGATACCAAAATAAATTATAAATATAAATATATATATATATATATATATATAAAAGTAATAAAGATAAAAAAAATCCTTGGCTTTCAGGTCACAAATATCCTTCATCCAGCCCCATTTAGACACCAGTTCTGTAAAGGACTCCCAGAGGAATTTTGGCCACTAAATGCAAACTCCCCAATTATATGTTTAAAATCTCCCTTTTCCAAGGAGATCACCTGGTACTTCTATAACACCACTGTAGACACACTATATGAGTTCTAGCATCCTGTTAACCATGTCATTATTGACATTCACTTTCAGATCTCAGAGCTGCTCCCAAATGCAATTACCTGGATGCTGATGGTGGAATTTTATTATCATATTTTGCTGAGTCAGAGAAACCTATCTATCTTCAAGCACAAGCTCTGTTTCGGTTCATATGTCCTTGACTATGTTACTTAAACTTTCTAAGCCTAATTTATAACCTCTCAGCCTTAATTTCTTCATCTGTAAAATAAGAGTATTAATAAGAGCCATTTCATAAAGTGCCTATAAGGGTTAAATGAGAAAATGTCATACATCACCTTGCATATTTCCTGGCATAGAACAAGTAGACAAGAAATGATAGCTATGAAGGTGGTGGTTGTGATGGTGATGGTGGTAGTGATGGTGGTGGTGATTGTCAGTGGAGGTGTAATCTTCATTTACCCTCAGGATATTCTTCAGTTAACTCTTGAATAAACAAGGTTCCCTAGCTATGACTCGGCCCAAGATACTATCATCTAAGACCACAGCAAAATATAGCAAGATACTCTGATGTGGCTCAATGGACTGCTTTATGTGAGTCATTCCTAGAAGATAGGAATGTTGTCCTGTCCCAAGATCTGTTTCATTTTTATGATTCAATGCTGCATTGTGAAAACATCTTATGTGTTCTTCATTTGATCTCTCTTTTCCCTCCACAACTATCAATTCCATTCCCAAATGACTATCAAAATGTATATGAAAATCTATAGAGCTTCACAGGGTACAGACCCACACAAGTATTCTCCAAGATTCTAAAGTACCAGGGCAGCTATAGGAACACAAAGGGGACAGGGAAAGGAGCATGTATCATGGGTACAAAAACAGTGGAAGTGGCCATGAGGGATCTTGCATTAGGTGCAGGGTCCACTGGATATTCCAATTATTTCCAGTATGATAAAAGAGGAAAAAGAAGGTCTTAGACAATTATTTTTGCAACATGTACAATGCCTGATACATTTCAAAAAGCCCCAAATTAATTGAAAGCATAAGTGAATTCTCAGTGGAAAAATCATTTCATTTTATGAGAAAGTATCCCTACTTGGACAAGGAGTTGTGGTTTACTAAGTTGGTGTGTATTTGGAAGCTGTCTCCTTTTTACATACCTTACAAGTATGACACATTACTTTTTTTTTTTTGCTTCAGACCTACCTAAAGCTCTCAATACTACTAATTTCATTGTGTAACACTAAACTATACTTGATGATTGGCACCAAAATGTTACAATACTATTTAACAATCTTCCGGGGTTATTTTGACCAAAAGTAGATCATTGTGTGTATAGCCTCTAATAACTGGTATTTGTGGAAGAAAAGCCTACTGACTACTACTTATAACTGAACAGGAACTTCTTACTTTGGTAAAGTAATGCCTACTTTCAGGAATGTCCCTGATGTCACCCAGGACCCATTCTGACCCTTCAGCTTGTGCTCAAAGAAAAGGAGAAAACCTGGGCCTCAATATAAGAACCAAAATACATAACTGCTCAGGGAAACTCTTGATTGCCTTTTCCTCTTCTCAAACCTCTTCACATCATGCTTTACAAGAGGCTATAAAAGGAAAAAGAACCCTAGATGTCATGGTTCAGAGACTTTCAGGCAAGTTAGACAATGGCACCAAGAGTACAGAACAAATTGGACAGACAGGGTTCAGAAGAGAGCTGCCTGAGGTAGAATACTGGCTTCTCAAGGGGGCGCGTGTGCTGTTTTAGAGGAAGAATGGTGTACTTTCATCCCTACAGACCTCCCTTGGATCTTTAACAGCACTAAAAAATGCAGGAAGCAAACAAAGAAAATGACGTAACATGGCTAATAACCCTATATCTGGTTCTGTGGGCTCTTCACATCTGGTATGGGAGCAAATCTTCTGGTGTAATCTGGGCACTCTGGATTTACAGTTGAGAAGCAGACTACCAACTCTAATCATAATCCTTCTCTTAGTATTTGCATCACAGAATTCAAATATGTGATCTTCGGAGTTTTTAATGTTGCTGTTCAGCCTCTATCCCATCAAATGATCTAATAAACAATCATCGAGCAAAAAGAGCAGAAAAACATGATACTTCTAGAGGTAGAACAACCATTCCAAAACACCTGATATCCAGTTGTAACACCTCAAACGCTGATGAAGATCTGGACTAATCACACCCCCAGCCGTAAATGACCTATCCTTCAGTTCAGGTTGAAGGTACCTATAGAATCAGGGATCTATGGAAATTACATTTCAATTGAAGGGGGGCAGTGTGAACCTAAATCATCTACCTCCAGATACCTTGGACACCAAAGAACTAGCTTGGAATTACCTACTGTCACACACACACACACACACACACACAGCTGTCTACATCAACATGACTTTACTATTCCATTGTCTTCAAAAGCAGTGCTTTACTATCCCAGGACACACCTGCCTAGGCAGCCAGTACGTGGATTGTGATTCACAACAATTTCCCAAAAGATCATCAACTCTTCAGCATCTTCACTATTAGACCCCCTCAACCTTGCTGCTTTCACCAACCCTGAACTGTTACGTTGCCATCCTTACTTACTCAATCTTAATCAAGACCCCTTACAGAAGGACCCATCTAAAACCGAACTTCCAATTCGCAATAAAATCCAACCTTGCCTTTCCCCCTCCAAGACCCTTCCAAGGCTCTGTCCAGGTGGTGTCTCCTTTAACGTGGCAAGCAATAAACTCGGCTCTGTCTTGTCAATGGGTTGGGTAGGTGATACTTTTTCGTAAGCCAGCACTAGATGATTAGAAAAATGATCCAAGCTGGGGAGTCAGAGATTTGTTTGGATTCTGCTTTTACAATCCACTACTGTGAAACTGAACACTGAGTTTCCTTGTTCGTATTTTGACTATAAAACAATGATGTCCTTATTAGAATGAAGATTAGATCAAATAATAAATGTGTGTAAAAGTACTCTAAGTTTTAAAGCTATATGCAACTGTTAGTTATCGCTACTTATATTGAGCAGGTGTTCATCAAACTGGCTGGCCATCAAAGCAGCCACGTTAAGCTCTGTGACCACAACACACCCCATGACCAGATGTGAACTGCTGGGTAAACTAAGGCTCCCTACTCCCTACAACGAACAGCTTGCTCTGATCAAAACATCACCAAAACACCACCTCATTTTAACATACAAAATCTTTATTTCTCAATAAAAAAATTAAAACTCAAGATCATTATAACTAATAAGGTCTAATATATTTCCAAAATACATACTGTAGCAAATGAATATACAAATGGAAAGTTGACTCTATTAATCTTTATTTAAGGCATTGCACATCAATGATTTTTGAAAGAAAATTTGAAGTATCTGAATGAAAAATTAGAAGTTTATTATATCTTTGCTATATATAATTCCAATAAACTTTGGAAAACAGAACTGCCTAATTAATCCTTATGAATCATTTATCTATGGTAATAACTACATTTCATATAAAAATAGACAACCATTTATTCCTTTACCTGCCTGTTCACAAGGATGATTATTTTTCCCCAGACAGTTTGACTTTTTGACACATACACTAAAAGGCACTTTTCTTATGTTTTTAAAAAACAGACACTTTCTTGACACTTCAGAATGCTCCCAAATCTACCTGGCTTAAGGATCGCTTTAAGATAGGAATTTATTTCTTCTCAACTAAAATAATGATTGGAGAAACACTTCTAAAAATAAAAGAACACTCCATACAGGGATGGTGAAATAACAAAACACATAGTCATCAAGAGCCAAAGATAAACCTGAACATCATGCAACTCAGGGAAAGAAGGACAAGGTGTTCTTTAAGAGCTATGCAGTATTAGAAATGGAAGTTTAATAAATTTTAAGTGAATAATAAAGAATGAATAAATGATGTTTGGGGCTGCTAAAACATTTCTTTGGAATTTTTAAAATCCTAGATTCATTCTGAAGGTACCTGAAGACGTGTGGCATGAGGCCGTGGTCAGGAGCCCTGGTGCTGGGATTAGAGCACACACCGTCCCGCTCTGTGCCCCAGGAGCCTGAGCCACAGGGACTGCACCAATGGGCTCCTTTGCTCTCTGGAAAGGGCAGGAAGAGAGTGAAGTTCCGTATCTATTCTCCAGCTCCCTTTCTGCAGAGTCTCTGAGCCTGGCAACATCTGTCTCCCAAAATCCACAGGTCCTGTCAAGCAGTCCTCTTCATATATAGCTTTAGATCCAGGACGGTTGTACCTCCCACCCCCTCAATCTGAGGGGTAGAAATGGCTTCTGATGTGGCTAATTCTGCTGGTTTCCATAAACCCTCCAATACACTTATAAATAATCCCTTTAATAAACTCTCCTCCAATTACCCAATTTGAATGTGTTTCTTGCCAGACCTTGACTGGTACTTAGGCAAGTTATGTAACACCTCTGTGCTTGGGTCTGCATCTGTAAAACCAATCTAGTAAAAGTACCTGCCTTATAGGATTGTTGCCAGTGCCCAGCTCACAGGAAACAATTACTGTTAACTGCAAGTATATTGTATCTCCTATCATTATTCAAATAGTGTGGATTCTTTTTACAAAAAAAAAAATACCCTTCACATAATAATAATATTCTGCAGAATGGCCATGGTCCTGTCTTTCATAATGAGATTTTATTTTTATTGACCCCTATAGTCTTGCTATAATGTTGCTCTTCTATCTCCTACTTCAGTTGTGAATAAGCTAGCCTTTTAATTCAAATACAAGTTATCAACAGAAAGCAACATGAAATAAAACAAGTCTCAACATTAAATAATCAACCTCTTAAAGGGACTTTGGGGAGAAGGAAGAGAGAAAACAGATTTTAGCAATGCCTAAACATGTTTCCTAAGGGACACATGTCCACCCATTTGAAAGGTTTTAGTGGCAGTGTGAAAGTTTCATCCATGAAAAATAATGATGATTAGCTTTTCCATGACAACTGTGGTTGGCCTATGATATCCATCATGCTCCTGGGGTTCATGGCTTTTTCACTGTTCTGATCCCTTGGTGTAAGACATTAGCGGGTATTGATGCTATTTTAATTGTTTCTCACATAAAGTCCATTACTACTTGTCACAAAGTCCTCATACACTAAAGATTATTATTGAACTTTTGGGAGTTCTGTATGCACGATGCAATTCTGAACCTACCCTGAAATTTTAACCAAGGTCATACAAGTGAAAGCTTTGGCAATTTGGATTAATTAACAGGGTCAATTTGAGTGAGACCTCAAATCAAATAAGATTTTTAAAAGTGGCAGATCTGTACTAAAATATCTGGGAAAAAAACATCAAGATAGCATGAAGATATATCACAGAGCACATACTTTATATGAAGAACCAAACAGCTTTTGTTTGAATTATAATTTTCTCTTGTTAACTAGAGAGCCTCAATTTCACAGGTCAAAATAAGTATTATTTTTGAAGCCTGAAATAGCTTAAGCCTTCAGAATGTGACAATGAGATTCTGTTTCAATCACTCCCAGCATTTAAAATAAGCTTAAAATATCATTACCAGTCTTGTAATCTAGCTCTAGAGAACCAGAAGAAACATTTTTCTGCATATTCTGTATACAGTATCTGCAGTCTTCCAGACAGAGTCTGGTCTCAGCATACAGAGGCATAGCTTTTAATATTGCTTATATATCCAAGTGGGTACATATTATTTATTTATTTACTTATCAAAATATAGACACACATAAATACACCATGTATTTCAGAAATTCTAAACGCAAAATTTTTCATGTTAATATCTCTGAAATTGGGATGCATCTTACAATCTAATAATGTGACATTATTATAATATAATTATTATAGTACAGCATTTTCTTCAGTTTTATCAGTATAAATCTTAATGACATACCTTACAATCAGCAGCATCTTAAATGGTAGATGCATGTCTGAGTGTCTTGCTCCATTATCTTTTTTTTGTTGTTTAAGCACTTTACTCTTTTATGTGTTTCCTGAGGTAATTTTAACCTTACAATCACAGCTTATAAATCTGCTAAATAAGCTTTAGTTACTAGGAGAAAACAAGCAGAGTCAATGATGAAACATGTTGTCAACACTCCCTATATAGAAATTAAACCCTGAATTGTTGAGTTGATTACCATGTAACCAAACTCCAGGAACAAAGTTCCAAGAGGAAGCACAGCCAATGAGCCAAACCATCTCCACAGCAGAAAATAATGACCCGTGAAACTAACTGAAGGTTATCAGGCTCAGACTTCATGGGTACATTATCATCCTTACAATGATTAGAATGACTTTTGATGCATGAGTGCATGGAGCTACATTTTACATAACATTAAGACATGTATGCAATGGACAGTTTCAAACCCATGCTATTAAAATCATAAGCACTAAAACTAATTTCATTTTCGCTATGTGTAACCACTGATAGATTCAGTGGGTCCCAATCAATCTCATTAACCTTAGTTTCCATTTCCTAAATACTTAGCTCCTACAGTCTGTCATTTTCCTGATTTTCCCTTCTCTTTTTTAAATCTAGGTCAAATCTGGAATATAGTAAAGTTGAAGTTAACAGTTTTCAAAATCACTTCTTTTTATCACTATTTCCTTGACTTTTCTGTTATCTCTAAAGATCTTCGCTTGACAAGAGAACTTCATCCAAACTCTTAGAAGAAATTCATTTGCTGCCCACTCTGTATTAGAGACCAAGGATGAAAAGGTGAATGAGACAGTCTTGTCTCTGCTTCTCAGAATAGTCTGCTTCCTAGGAACATCAGTGTCACCTGGAAGTTTGTTGGAAATGCAGACTCTCAGGTCCCACCCCAGATGTACTGTTTTACTCAGGATTCTCGAGAGAAATAGAATCAACAGGAAATAGAAACAGATATAGATACACACACACACACACATATAAAAAGATTTACTATAAGGAATTAGCTAATAATAATTATGGAGACTGGCTAGTCCAAGATCTACAGTGTGAACCAGCAACCTAGAGAACCAGTGATGTGGTTCCGGCCCAAGGCTGGCAGGCTCAAGTCCCAGGAAAAACTGATGTTTCAGTTCAAGTCCAAAAGCAGGAAGAAGCCATGTCTGAAGGCAGTCAGGCAGGAGAAATTCTCTCTTACTTAGGGGAGGGCCAGCCTTTTTGTACTGTTCAGGCCTGCAACTGACTGGACAAGGCCCACCTGCACTAGGGCAGGCAACCTGCTTCACTCAGTCTACTGATGTAAAATGTTAATCACACCCTCACAGACACATCCAGCAGTAATGCTTGACCACATATCTGGGCACCCCAGAGCCCAGTCAAGCTGACACATAATACTACCTATCACACCAACTGAACTAGAATCTTCATTTTAACAAGATCCCAGGCAATTGAGTGAATATTGAAGTTTGAGAAGCACTAGTCTCGTCTATGTGCACAAGAATCTCACAGAAACATGAACAAATAATAACAGCATAATTTCAGCTACAATCAAACCAGTCCAAGATAGAGTGGTTGCTGGTATAAAAAGCAGTGAATAACTCTCCTGAGCACACCAGGGGAGACTTCACAAAAGACTACATAAGAGGGGCCCCTTGACAGCACAACAGAGGTGTTAAAGATGAACCGGAGTTTCCCATGCACAGCCTCTGCAGCCAGACTCCCTGGATCTGAAGCAACAACTCTGCTACTAACAGTGTGACCTGGCGTGAGCCCTTTAACCTTACTGGGCTTCAATTTCCCCATCTGTAAAATAGGGAAAATGATAATACCTACCTTAGAGGGCCACTGTGACTATTAAAGGAGCTAATATATGTGAAGCTAAAACAATGCCTGACACATAGTAAGGACTATGAAATGTAAACTATTATCACGATTAGCATGTTTTTAGATCTTCTAATCCAGAAGGTTGGTAAAGTTTGCAGTTCATTTTATTTAATATTAGACTTGCCTCTGTCGCATTAACAAAGGCATTGCCTGTCACGTAAAGCTGCCTGGGTTCTCCTTACCTGACATGAAAGAACTAAATGCAAATGCAAAGGTCCTTATAAGTCTTGGGCTACACCACAATAATAAGGTTCCTAAAAAGCCAGAAGAAATACCATTCATTGTGTGCTTACTACAAGCATGAAAGAATGTAAACCCTTAGCTGTACTACAGTAGTCCCCCCTTATCCATGGCTTTGCTTTCCACAGCCTCAGTTACCTGTGACCAACCATGGTCCAGAAGCAGATGATGCTTCTTCTGAAGTCAGAAGGTCAATAGTAACCCTAACACTATGTCACAACGCCTACATCACTCACCTCACTTCATCTCATCACATAGGCATTTTATCACCTCACATCATCACAAGAAGGAAAGTACAGTACAACAGGATATTTTGAGAGCACCTTCACATAACTTCTATTGCAGAATATTGTTATAACTGTTCTATTTTCCTATTAGCTACTGTTTTTAATCTCTAACAGTGCCAGATTTGTAAGTTAAACCTCTTCATAGGTGTGTACGTCTAGGAGAAAACATAGTATTTACAGGGTTCAGTACTATCCACTTTTTAGGCATCCACTTGGGGTCTTGAAACATATCCCCATGGTTAACAGGGGACTACTGAAGTTTAAGGAGTCTCTGAGGAAGGTAGTGTTATTACTCCTATTTTACAGATGAAGACACGGAGACACATAATAGGTAAGCAATTTACCCAAACTCACAGAAATAGGAAGCAACAGAGGCAATATTTACATCCAAGCATTCTGGTTCCATAGCATATACACTTAACCACTGTGCCACATTGTCTGTCAATGGACAAAACTTTGGAGATGAATTTATGAAGATCATTTATAAATCTTCACTGTTTCAACTTTTAACTCATATATTGGTGCCCTCCTGTAGATATGATAAGCACAAGAAATGTAGACTGGTCTTCTCTTTCCACTATAAGTTCAGATTGACAAAGGATTTCAAAGACACAAAAAATATAGAGTAGCAAGATCAGAGAGCAACCCAAAAGAATTTATTTCCTATAATAGGAAAATGCTAGTTGATGTAATGAACAAACCAACAGCTGTACAAAAGTTCAAACAATAAAAATTTATTTCTTCCTCAGGTAAGAATACAAGATGGGAAGAGACTTCTGGGAAGATGGCGGCATGAGCAGGGCAGTGGAAATCTTCTCCCAAAACCATATATATTTGTGAAAATACAACAAATACAACTATTCCTAAAAGGCAGACCAGAAGATACAGTACAACAGCCAGGCTACAGCTACATCTGCAAGAACTCAGCGCCTCACAAAGCGGGTAAGATACAAAGCCAGGACCCGGCGGGAACCGAGCACTCCCCCACCCCAGCACACCAATGGGAGGAAAAGAATCAGAGTGGAGAGGGAGTGGAAGCACAGGCCCGCTAAATAACCAGCCCTGGTGATCTGCACTGGGAGCACAGACACACGTCGCATGGCGTATCGGAGATTAGAGAAACAGAAGGGCAGGATCTGAGACGGAGACTGCAAGCAGGTACCGTCAGCCGGCTCCCTGGGACAAAAGAAAAGCAGGTGCTTTTTAAAAAGTCTTAAAGAGACAAGGACCCAACAGTGGAACAAAATCGTCCCAGGGCACTCAGCCCAGCAGGATGGGGGTCTTGGGGAATTTCAGACTCCCTGGCCAGGGGCCAGGCAAAGCAGCCATACTGAGACTTCCCACAGAGATCAACAGCCTGCCATTTGTTCCCCCAGGCAGGCATGGCAAAGGGTCCGGCGGAGCCACCACTGCTGCGGAACGATGGAGGAGTGGCACTGCCCACAGCAACCTCACAGAATCTATTCCAGGCTGGTGCACAGCTAAGCGGGAAGGGCCCCAGAACCAATAACCCATAACAAGGGCTGGAAGGCACCAAGGGGACCAGAACACACCCAGCAAGACTGCAAACCCCTGAAGTGCTATAGGCTAGGCTGAGGCAACCCTGCACACAGGCAGCTCAGGGCATTATCCCAGAGACTGCCTCCTGGTGTGGAGGAAACCAGCTCAGCCCCTGAAGAAGAGCAAGGAGAACAACAAGCAGGAAGGGACATTGTTCGCCCAGCTGACACACGTGGCACCTACCACCAACCACTTCTATAGCCATGAAAAGACAGAGGAATATGGTCCAGACAAGGATCACACAAACAACCCCAGAGAGAGGGCCTGATGGGATAGATTTAAACAATCTTCCTGAAAGAGAATTCAGAATAAAAGTCACAACCATGCTGATGGACCTACACAGAAATATGCAAGACCTAAGGGAGGAAGTGAGGAGAGACATTACAGACATGAAACAGTCAACTGATGGGTTGAAGAGCAGACTGGACGAGATGCAAGAGACTGTTAATAGAATACAAATCAGAGAACAGGAATACAGAGAAGCTGAGGCAGAGAGAGATAAAAGGATCTCTAAGAATGCAAGAATATTAAGAAAACTGTGTGACCAATCCAAACGGAACAATATTCGCATTATAGGAGTACCAGAAGAAGAGAAAGAAAAAGGGATAGAAAGTGTCTTTGAAGAAATAATTGCTGAAAACCTCCCCAAGCTGGGGAAGGAAACAGCTTCTCAGACCATAGAAGCCCACAGATATCCCAACACAAGGGACACAAGGAACACAACACCAAGACACATAATAATTAAAATGGCAAAGATCAAAGACAAGGACAGAGTACTAAAGGCAGCTAGAGAGAGAAAAAAGATCACCCACAAAGGAAAACCCATCAGACTCTCATCAGATTTCTCAACAGAAACCTGACAGGCCAGAAGAGAATGGCATGATATATTTAACATAATGAAACAGAAGGGACTTGAACCAAGAATACTGTATCCAGCATGACTATCATTTAAATTTGAGGGAGGATTAAACAATTCCCAGACAAGCGAAAGCTGAGGGAATTTGCCTCCCATAAACCACCTCTACAGGATATCTTAAAGGGACTGCTCTAGAAGGAAGAACTCCTAAGGCTAAAAAGATGTCACCAGAGAAAATAAAATCACAGCAAAGAAAGCAGACCATGCAAACACTAACTAAAGACAAAAAGTAAAATCAACTTTACACAAAAACAGTCAAAGGAAACGTAAAAGAAAACAGAATAAACACCTAGTATATAAAGAATGGAGGAAGAAGAATAAGAAGGGAGAGAAAGAACCATCAGACTGTGTTTATAATAGCTTCACAAGAGAGTTAAGTTAGACTGTTAGATAGTAAAGAGGCAACCCTTCAACCTTTGGTAACCACGAATCTAAGCAGGCAGTGGCAATAAGTACATATCTATCAATAATCACCCTAAATGTAAATGGACTGAATTCACCAATCAAAAGGCAGAGAGTAATAGAATGGATAAAAAAGCAAGACCCATCTATATGCTGCTTATAAGAGACTCAACTCAACCCAAAGATATACACAGACTAAAGGTGAAGGGATGGAAAAAGATATTCCATGGAAACAACAAACAGAAAAAAGCAGGTGTTGCAGTACTTGTATCAGACAAAATAGACTTCAAAATAAAGCAAGAGATAAAGAAGGACATTACATAATGATAAACGGGTCAGTCCAACAAGAGGGTATAACCATTTTAAATACATATGCACCCAACACAGGAGCACCGACATATGTGAAACAAATACTAACAGAATTAAAGGAGGAAATAGACAGAAATGCATCCATTTTAGGAGACTTCAACACACCACTCACTCCAAAGGACAGATCAACCAGACAGAAAATAAGTAAAGACACAGAGGCACTGAACAACACACTAGAACAGATGGACCTAACACACATCTACAGAACTCCACACCCAAAAGCAGCAGGATACATTCTTCTCAAGTGCACATGGAACATTTTCCAGAATAGACCACACACAAGGCCACAAAAAGAACCTCAGTAAATTCAAAAATATTGAAATTCTACCAACCAACTTCTCATATCACAAAGATATAAACTAGAAATAAATTGTGCAAAGAAAACAAAAAGGCTCACAAATACATGGAGGCTTAACAACATACTCCTAAATAATCAATGGATCAAGGACCAAATCAAAACAGAGATCAAACAAAATATAGAGAGAAATGACAACAACAACACAAAGCCACAACTTCTGTGGGACGCAGCAAAGACAGTTCTAAGAGGAAAGTATATTGCAATCCAGGCTTATTTAAAGAAGGAAGAACATTTCCAAATGAATAGTCTAAAGACAGAATTATTGAAATTGGAAAAAGAAGAACAAATGAGGACCAAAGTCACCAGAAGGAAGGACATAATAAAGACCAGAGAAGAAATAAATAAAATTGAGAAGAAAAAAACAATAGAAAAAAATCAGTGAAACCAACAGCTGGTTCTTTAAAAAAATTAACAAAATAGATAAACGCCTAGCCAGACTTATTAAGACAAAAAGAGTATCTACACACATAAACAGAATCAGAAACAAGAAAGAAGAAATCACGACGGACCCCACAGAAATACAAAGAATTATAAGAGAATACTATGAAAATCTATATGCTAACAAGCTGGAAAACCTAGAAGAAATGGACAACTTCTTAGAAAAATACAACCTTCCAAGACTGACCAATCAAGAAAAAGAAAACCTAAACAGACCAATTACCAGCAAGGAAATGGAACGGGTAATCAAAAAACTTCCCAAGAACAAAATCCCCGGACCTGATGGATTCACCTCTGAATTCTACCAGACATATAGAGAAGAAATAACACCCATTCTCCTTAAAGTTTTCCAAAACATAGAAGAGGAGGGAATACTTCCAAACTCATTCTATGAAGCCAGCATCACTCTAATACCAAAACCTGGCAAAGACATCACCAAAAAAGAAATTACAGACCAATATCTCTGATGAACGTAGATGCAAAAATACTCAACAAAATATTAGCAAACCGAATTCAAAAATACATCATGAGGATCATACACCATGATCAAGTGGGATTCATCCCAGGGATGCAAGGATGGTACAACATTCAAACATCCATCAACATCATCCACCACATCAACAAAAAGAAGAATAAAAACCACATGATCAACTCCATCGATGCTGAAAAAGCATTTGACAAAATTCAGCATCCATTCATGATAAAAACTCTCAACAAAATGGGTATAGAGGGCAAGTACATCAACATCATAAAAGCCATATATGACAAACCCACAGCCAACATCATACTTAACAGCAAGAAGCTGAAAGCTTTTCATCTAATATCGGGAACAAGACAGGGATGCCCACTCTCTCCACTGTTATTCAACATAGTACTGGAGGTCCTAGCCACGGCAATCAGAAAAAACAAAGAAATACAAGGCATCCAGATTGGTAAAGAAGAAGTCAAATTGTCACTATTTGCAGATGACATGATATTGCACATAAAAACCCCTAAAGACTCCATTCCAAAACTACTAGAACTAATATCTGAATTCAGCAAAGTTGCAGGATACAAAATTAACACACAGAAATCTGTTGCTTTCCTATACACTAAAGATGAACTAACAGAAAGAGAAATCAGGAAAACAGTTCCATTCACAATTGCATCAAAAAGAATAAAATACCTAGGAATAAAATACCTAGGAATAAACCTAACCAAGGAAGTGAAAGACCTATACCCTGAAAACTACAGGACACTCCTAATAGAAATTAAAGAGGACACTAACAAATGGAAATTCATCCCATGCTCTAGGCTGGAAAGAATAAATATTGTCAAAATGGCTATACTACCTAAAGCAGTCTACAGATTCAATGCAATCCCTTTCAAAATACCAAAAGCATTCTTCAAAGATCTGTAACATATAGTTATAAAATTCATATGGTACCACAAAAGACCCCGAATAGCCAAAGCAATCCTGAGAAGGAAGAATAAAACAGGGGGAATTACACATCCAGACTTCAAGCTCTACTACAATGCTACAGTAATCAAGACAATTTGCTATTGGCAGAAGAACAGACCCACAGACCAGTGGAACAGAACAGAAAATCCAAACATTAACCCAAACATATACAGTCAATTAATATTTGATAAAGGAGCCTTGGATATACAGTGGGGAGATGACAGCCTCTTCAGCAGCTGGTGTTGGAAAAACTGGACAGCTACATGTAAGAGAATGAAACTGGACTACTGTCTAACCCCATACACAAAAGTAAGCTCAAAATGGATCAAAGACCTGAATGTAAGTCATGAAACCATAAAACTCTTAAGAAAAAAACATAGGCAAAAATCTCTTGGACATAAACATGAACAACTTCTTCATGAACATATCTCCCCAGGCAAGGGAAACAAAAGCAAAAATGAACAAGTGGGAGTATATCAAGCTGAAAAGCTTCTGTACAGCAAAGGACACCATCAGTAGAACAAAAAGACATCCTACAGTATGGGAGAATATATTCATAAATGACGTATCTGATAAAGGGTTGACATCCAAAAAATATAAAGAACTCACGCACCTCAACAAACAAAAAGCGAACAATCCAATTAAGAAATGGGCAGAGGACATGAATAGACACTTCTCTAAAGAAGAAATCCAGATGGCCAACAAGCACATGAAAAGATGCTCCACATGGCTAATCATCAGAGAAATGCAGATTAAAACCACAATGAGATATCACCTCACACCAGTGAGGATGGCCAACATCCAAAACACAAACAACAAATGTTGGCGAGGATGTGGAGAAAGGGAACCCTCCTACACTGCTGGTGGGAATGCAAATTAGTTCAACCATTGTGGAAAGCAGTATGGAGGTTCCCCAAAATACTCAAAATAGAAATACCATTTGACCCAGGAATCCCACTCCTAGGAATTTACCCTTAGAATGCAGCAGCCCAGTTTGAAAAAGACAGATGCACCCTATGTTTATCGCAGCACAATTTACAATAGCCAAGAAATGGAAGCAACCTAAGTGTCCATCAGTAGATAAACGGATAAAGATATGGTACATATACACAATGGAATATTATTCCACCATAAGAAGAAGGCAAATCCTACCATTTGCAACAACATGGATGGAACTAGAGGGTATTATGCTCAGTGAAATAACCCATGTGGAAAAAGACAAATATCAAATGATTTCACTCATATGTGGAGTATAAGAGCAAAGAAAAAAACTGAAAGAACAAAACAGCAGCAGACTCACAGAACCCAAGAATGGACTAATAGTTACCAAAGGGAAAGGGACTGGGGAAGATGGGTGGGAAGGGAGGGATAAGAGGGAAAAAGGGGCATTACAATTAGGAGACATAATGTTGGCGGGGCACGGGGAGGGCTGTACAACTCAGAGAAGACAAGTAGTGATTCTATAGCATCTCACTACACTGATGGACAGTGAGTGTAATGGGGTTGGTTTCGGGGACCTGATGAAGGGGGTAGTTTAGTAACCATAATGTTGCATATGTAATTGTAGATTAATCATACCAAAAAAAAAAATATATATATATATATATATATACCAAAAGGGAGGAATGTATAAAGGCAATGAGGCCCACGTCAAGGAAGGACAGGACAGCCTCTCGGGGTCAGTGTGGTCTTCAATCTGCTCAGCTCACCTGTCTCCTGAGTAACTCCACTGTCACCTTCAGGATCCTGTCTCACCCTCTCACAAAAGGAAGTTCTGGGACCTGGGACACTCAGGACATGAGGCCATGTGTCTGCCCTTGTAGACGGGGCTGTCGTAAGTTGGTGGGGCAAAGTGCCGGTTGGTGAATCTGTACTTCAGGTCAGTGCCGCTGCCTGGCTATGTGAGATGTCACATGGCACCTTCCCTCTCTCTATATGAACCTCTGCTTCAAGGCTGCCTCCTCCAGGAAGCCTTCCCTGACCAACCTGTCTCAAAAAACACCCCTTCTTGTCCTCCTCCCTGCCTTATTTCTCAACATAGCAACCTGACACGTCATGTGGTATTTGCTTACTGCCTGTCAGCCCCACTAGACTGTAAACTCCACGAGGGCAGGGATCTTTGTTCAGTCCCCTGCTGATCCCCAGAACCTAGAACAGTGCCTGACACATAATAAATATTAATAAATTAAAAAAAAAAGAATACAAGATGGATGTTCCTAGCTGACATGTGGCACTCCTCTTCACAAAGGTTTTATCTTGTGGCTCCACCATGCCCCAGTGTGGTCATCTGCATCCAGCCAGTAGAGGAGGAAAGAAAGTACATGCAGGAAGCATCCCAGGTTCTTAAATGCTCTGAACTGGAAGTGACACACACCATTTTCCATTCTGTTAGTGAGAAATAGTCACACAGCCACACCTAGGTTCAAGAAGGGCTGAGAAATTTAGTCCCAGCTGGGTCACTACTTACCAGAAACAAGGATGTACTGCAGAAAGGGGAGCATGAATTCTCGTGTACAGCTAGCCACTTCTGCCATATTCTTCTCAGGAGGACAGGGTGAGCTCTCCATCGCTCAGGCAGACATGACAGTCTGTGCCTATGGGAGATGCTCCCTGAGGAATCTGATGGAAAAACAATAGGACCCCATTTCCATAGCCTGTCCTTGTCATGGATCGTTGGAAGGCCAGTGTTGCTTGAGAGTGCTAGGTACATAGATACAAAGATAGACCATGGTCTCCTAAACGTGACGTAAAGCCAAGATTGAGGGTCTTCATTAAAATCCTCACCCATCTTGAGAGTAAAAAAAAAACCCATGCAAGGTCAATACTTTGTGTTTACTTAATAGTTGCTGATTAAAACCTGATTATGACTGATAAGAAATATCTCTGTAGCAGACACAAATATTCTCAGTCACTTTTAGATGAAGAAAAAGATCTGAAATGGTTAAGCTCCCAAGTAAGTGATCAAAATGCACTAAAATGAATGAATGGAATGAATTTTGGTTCCTTAAGCCTGTCAAAACTCTAAACTGAGTGCCAACTAACTTCCAAAATAGCATATAAAAGGTTCTGATATAGTCAATGACAGTGTATGTCCACATACATATTTCCCAAATCATAATTCTTATGGTACCTAAGGCTACATGTATATCCAGCATCGAGAAAACATAGGTTTGAAAAGCCTTCGACCTGGAGAATCTAATTCAGCAAAAGGAAAATAAAAGTGCAACTTCAAACATGCATTTTGTCCCTTCTGTGGATGCTCCTTACTCTCCTGCAACAGCATATCCCAGTAGACCTGAGAAAGCATAGCAAATACTTCTCTTGCCTAGTAAATTATTTTGCAAAGTTAGATTTAAATGTCAAGATTGTGAAGCCCAGAGCCTTCTCCACTTTATTTATATTATTAAATGATAAGAGTGTATTAAATGTTTCAAGCTTCAGGTTGGTAGCAAGTATATTAACTTCAATCAGATCAAAATTCTGCTGAGTAAATGCATGTATTCCAAAAGCAAAGCAATTCCAGAAGAGGAAGACTGGAAATTCCCATCAAGTTTGTCTTTTAAACTAAACATTCATATTATAAATTGAAATTTTGGTTTGCACTAAAAAACCAAAGACCAGGGACCCATGGTGATCCTGAAGCCTCCACGCAAGCCCAGGACTGGGCAGGTTCACTTGGGAAAGAAGAGCTCTAAGAGCCCACCAGAGCTAAGCACATCACTACTGCAGCAGGTGCTCCGGCTCCACAGACCCCAGCCCTGCTCTGCCTTCTGCCCTTTCCCAGCCTGAGTCTCAAAGCCTCTGCAGGCTCTATGAACAGCACAGCACTTGCCAAACAATCTCTTCTGCTTAAGGTGGTGAGAATTTCTGCTCCTTGAGGATAATAAACTCTAATGGAAATGCCCATCTTTATAACTGAGGACACTGAGGCTCTGAACAGGGAATATGAATTGGCCAAAGTTATGCAACTGGTTGGTAACTGAACAAAGAATGGAATCCTAGTCTTTCTGCTTTCTGAGTCACTTTGCCAGGACTACTAGTCAGAGATTTATTTCGGAATTTCAGAGGTACTTGACCTGATCTGGAATGTTTCCTCAAAGGCCTCATTGCTTGAAGTTCTCAGGGGAGCCTGGATAGTCTGTGCTATAGAAAAATGTAGTCCCAACATCTCATCTTAGGGCTCCCTTGATTATAGACATGATTCCTTAAAGCCCCCTTCTGTGCTAGCCACAAAATAGGAAGTTACTCAACCATTGCAATTTGGGTTAAATATTCACAAATTCTACAGTAATCTGGAAGATAAGCTCAACATTACTAGAACAGTCTTTACAAGTGTTCAGCCATGACTGAGAGAAGAAATAAAGAATTATGCTTCTGAATTTGCATACTAGAAGTGTCACAAATTCCACCAAGTGACTCTTCCCGAGCAAGAATTTTACCAACTCCATTTTCTCCCCTCAGAACAGAAGAAGCCCAGTACTGTGGAATGAAAGCTGTGCAGCAGGAGAACCGCCAGAAATGCAGTATATTAAAAGCCCATTCAATAAAGGGGTTTTGTCTCAAGGGAAGCAAGAGGCTGGCCACTTTCAAACGCCAAAGTCCTCTTCTCAGCAGGCTTTGCACCAAACAGAAATGAATGCTGTTTAGCACTTCCTGTTTTGTCAGTTCAAAAGTCAAAAGGTAATCTAGAAAATAAAGTAACAGAGAAGAAAAATACCAGTGTACTTACTCCCTCATACATCAGAAAGGCTTTTTTCTTCAAGCAAGAGAAGATTTTGCTTAAATTAAAGAAATGCTACACCAGGAAAGCAAGACCTACTTTGAAACTCTGATAGGTTTCCAGGGATATTATCTTCCCCAAAGTAATGCTTCTAACAAAGCTTGGATCAACTCCTTAGAAAACTTTCTCAGCAAAATGATTCACAGAATTTATTATCAGTCAGTTCTCTAAAAATCTGTTGCTACTGGCCTGCATAGATAATAGATTATACTATGAAGAAACACATCAGTCCTGAAACCCAAAAGGAAATAAAGTATTCACCAAGGGGTTGTTCTTCCTGAGTTCATGCAGCCCCTGTGATCTTACTGGGAGCTTGAAGTCTTCTTCCGTGTTCTCTCTGGTTGTGAGCAGCATTGGGACTGAGGTTCTGTTTGCTAGCTGGCTGCAGGCAGAAGTCACTCTCAGCTTCTAGAGCAGCTGTGTCAGTTCCCAGTCATGCTAGTCTCTTACAACACAGAGGCTTGCTTTTCCAAAGCCAGCAGGATAGACTCTTTTACACTGAATCTCAGTCCCTTTTGAATAACTCTCACCTGATTAACTAAGGCCCATTCAGGATAATCTCCCTCTTGACTCACTCAAAATGAACTGACTTGAGATTACATCAGCAAAATTCCTTCATCTTTGTCACATAATATAACTTAATCATGGGTGTGAAATCGTCATATTCACAGACCTGTCCATACTCAAAGGGGAGGAGATTATAGGGAGTATATAAAAAGAGGGTATAAAAAGGTGGCAGGAGACTATGAAAGGCTCCCAGCTCTCTCGTGTCCTATAAGGAACTGGGTACAATCATAGCCCCCTTTTTAATGATGAAGAAATAAGCAGAGATTGGATTAAAGATGGTGGCATTAGAGGTGAGACAGAGGCTTCCTCCTAAAACCTCATATAATATGAAAATAAAGCTACATCAACTACTCTTGAAAGAGCAATGGAAAAGAGGACAGCAACAAACTGCATGCACCTGGAGACAAGAGCAGCCCTCACAGAAAAGGGTAACATACTAAAGCTGCGGTCCTGTGGGATCCAAGCCCTTCCCCAACCCCAGCTCACCAGTGGGAGGAAGAGGAACTGAGCAAGGAGGGAGTGGAGATGTGGGACTGCTGAATACCTAACTCTGGAGATCTGCTCTGGGAGCACAAACCTACATTACATGGTGCTTGCATGATACTCTTGTAATTAGGGGGTTGGAAAGCTAAGACAGGCAGAATTCCTGGAGAGACTAAGAATCCAGCTGCTTGTGAAAGCAGGGATCCATACCCAGCTGCTCGGGGAAAAAAGAAGAGCAGGCAGTCTGAGAGACTTCCTAACAAAGAAGCCCTTAGCAAGAGAGCTGCTAAAGGGGCAAGGATTGCACGGAGCTTACTGCTCAGGAGAAAGGACAGGCAGACAAAATTGTCTGGGTGCACTCTGCCCAGCAGGTTGGGAGCTTTCACAATCGTCAGGTGCTCCAGCTCCCTGGCTACCTACACAGCTCCAAGAACCCCTTCTGTGACAGGCAGACTTGTGCACCTTTCTTCTGGCCAGCCCCACCGGGCTTGCAAACTGGGAAATCCTTCCCTGGTGTTAGGCCAGTGAGAGGGAAGATCTGTCTACAGCAACTAAAAACGCAAAGCACAGAGGCTTATACCTGTGTGCTCAGCCCACTGGTTCAGGCAGTGGAGACAGGCATAGCAGCCAGGAACCAGCAAACAGCCCTTTCCTCCCCGGAGGCACCAATACAACTCCCCTACAACCCCCGCATTGCTTCAGGGGCTGAGCAACTCCAGAGAGTAGAGCTTCTGGGCACTAGAGGGCGCCATACACCAATATGAAACGCCAAAGGAACCTGGTCCAGAGTAAAATTATGAAAACAACTTCTGAGAAAGACTTAAATGATATGGACCTTATGACTCTCCCTGAAAGGGACTTCAAAATAAAAATCATTAACATGCTCATGGAGGTACAGAAAGATATTCAAGAACTCAGGAATTAATTCCGGTCAGAGATCTACTCACTGAAGAACACAATGGATGGTATTAAAAGCAGATTGGATATGGTGGAGGAGACAATAAATGAAATAGGAACTAGAGAAGAGAAATATAAAGAAGCTGAGGCACAGAGAGAAAAAAGGATCTCTAAGAATGAAAGAATACTGAGAGAACTGTGTGATCTATCCAAACGGAGCAATATTCGCATTATAGGGGTACCAGAGGAAGAAGAGAGAGAAAAAGGGATAGAAAGCGTCTTTGAGGAGGTGATTGCTGAAAACGTCCCCAATCTGGGGAAGGAGATAGTCTCTCAGGCCATGGAGGTGCGTAGATCTTCCAACACAAGGGACCCAAGAAAGACAACATCAAGACATATAGTAATTAAAATGGCAAAGATCAAGGATAAGGACAGACTATTAAAAGCAGCCAGAGAGAGACATAAAATCACATACAAAGGAAAGCCCATCAGGCTATTATCAGACTTCTCAGCAGAAACGTTACAGTCCAGAGAGGAGTGGCATGATGTATTTCATGCAATGAAGCAGAAGGGCCTTGAACCAAGATTACTTTATATGGCAAGATTATCATTTAAATTTGAAGGAGGGATTAAACAATTCCCAGATAAGCAAAAGCTGAGAGGATTTTCCTCCCACAAACCATCTCTACAGTGTATTTTGGAGGGACTCCTATAGGTGGAAGTGTTGCTACAGATTAATAGCTGTCACCAGAGGTAATAAAACCACAGTAAAGAAAATAGAACAGCTAATTACTAAGAAAATGCAAAATTAAATTAACTATTCCCAAAGTCAATCAAGGGATAGACAAACAGTACAGAATATGATACGTAATATATAAAGAATGGAACAAATAGAAAAAGGAGGAAACAAACAAAGAACTTTTAGATTGTGTTTGCAATAGCATATTAAGTTAGTTGTTAGACTTTTAGATAGTAGGGAAGTTAACCTTGAACCTTGGGTAACCACGAATCTGAAGCCTGCAATGCCAATAAGTACATACCTATCCATAATAACCCTAAGTGTAAATGGACTGAATGCACCAGTCAAAAGACATAGAGTCACTGAATGGATAAAAAAACAAGACCCATCTATATGCTGCCTTCAAGAGACTCACTTTAAACCCAAAGATATACACAGACCAAAAGTGAAGGGATGGAAAAAGATATTTCATGCAAACAACAAAGAGAAAAAAGCAGGTGTTGCAGTACTTGTATCAGACAAAATAGACTTCAAAACGAAGAAAGTACCAAGAGATAAAGAAGGACATTACATAATGACAAAGGGGTCAGTCCAACAAGAAGATATAACCATTATAAATACATATGCAACCAACACAGGAGCGCCAGCATATGTGAAACAAATACTAACAGAATTAAAGGAGGAAATAGACAGAAATGCATTCATTTTAGGAGACTTCAACACACCACTCACTCCAAAGGACAGATCAACCAGACAGAGAATAAGTAAAGACACACAGGCACTGAACAACACACTAGAACACATGGACCTAACAAATATCTACAGAACTCTGCACCCAGAAGCAGCAGGATACACATTTTTTCAGGTGCACATGGAACATTTTCCAGAATAGACCACATACTAGGCCACAAAAAGAACCTCAGTAATTTCAAAAATATTGAAATTCTAACAACCAACTTCTCAGATCACAAAGGTATAAAACTAGAAATAAATTATAGAAAGAAATAAAAAAATCTCACAAACACATGGAGACTTAACAACATTCTCCTAACTAATCAATGGCTTAACTACCAAATCAAAACAAAAATGAAAGAATATATGGAGACTAATGATAACAACAACACAAAGCCACAACTTCTGTGGAATGCAGCAAAGGCAGTTCTAAGAGGAAAGTATATTGCAATCCAGGCCTATTTAAAGAAGGAAGAACATTTCCAAATGAATGGTCTAAACACACAATTACTGAAATTGGAAAAAGAAGAACAAATGAGGCCCAAAGTCACCAGAAGGAGGGACATAATGAAGATCAGAGAAGAAATAAATACAATTGAGAAGAACAAAACAATAGAAAAAATCAATGAAACCAAGAGCTGGTTCTTTGAAAAAATAAACAAAATAGATAAACCCCTAGCCAGACTCATTAAGAGAAAAAGAGAATCTACACACATAAACACAATCAGAAATGAGAAAGGAAAAATAATGACAGACACCACAGAAATACAAAGAATTATAAGAGAATATTATGAGAATCTATATGCTAACAAGCTGGAAAACATAGAAGAAATGGACGACTTCTTAGAAAAATACAACCTTCCAAGACAGACCAAGCAAGAAACAGAAAAACGAAACAGACCAATCACCAGTGACGAAATCGAATTGGTAATCAAAAAACTACCCAAGAACAAAACCCCTGGACCTGACGGATTCACCTCTGAATTCTACCAGACATATAGAGAAGAAATAACACCCATTCTCCTTAAAGTTTTTCAAAAAATAGAAGAGGACGGAATACTTCCAAACTAATTCTATGAAGGCAGCATCACTCCAATACCAAAACCTGGCAAAGACATCACCAAAAAAGAAAATTACAGACCAATATCCCTGATGAACGTAGATGCAAAAATACTCAACAAAATATTAACAAACCGAATTCAAAAATACATCAAGAGGATCATACACCATGATCAAGTGGGATTCATCCCAGGGATGCAAGGATGGTACAACATTCGAAAATCCATGAACATCATCCACCACATCAACGAAAAGAAGAACAAAAACCACATGATCATCTCCACAGATGCTGAAAAAGCATTTGACAAAATTCAGCATCCATTCCTGATTAAAACTCTCAACAAAATGGGTATAGACAGCAAGTACCTCAACATCAAAAAGGCCATCAAACCCACAGCTAACATCATACTTAACAGCGAGATGCTGAAAGCTTTTCATCTAAGATCAGGGACAAGACAAGGATGCCTACTCTCTCCACTTTATTCAACATAGTACTGGAGGTCCTAGCCATGGCAATCAGACAAAACAAAGACATACACGGCATCCAGATTGGTAAAGAAGAAGTCAAATTGTCACTATTTGCAGATGACATGATATTGTACATAAAAAACCCTAAAGACTCCACTCCAAAACTACTAGAACTAATATCTGAATTCAGTAAAGTTGCAGGATACAAAATTAACACACAGAAATCTGTTGCTTTCCTATACACTAATGATGAACTAGCAGAAAGAGAAATCAGAAAAACAATTCCATTCACAATTGCATCAAAAAGAATAAAATACCTAGGAATAAACCTAACGGAGGAAGTGAAAGACCTGTACTCTGAAAACTACAAGACACTCCTATGAGAAATTAAAGAAGACACAACAAATGGAAATGCATCCCATGCTCTTGGCCAGGAAGAATAAATATTGTCAAAATGGTATACTACCTAGAGCAATCTACAGATTCAATGCAATCCCTATCAAACTACCAACAGCTTTCTTCAATGAATTGGAACAAATAATTCTAAAATTCATATGGAACCACAAAAGACCACGAATAGCCAAAGCAATCCTGAGAAGGAGGAATAAAACAGGGGGAATTATGCTCCCTGACTTCAAGTTCTACTACAAAGCCACAGTAATCAAGACAATTTGGTACTGGCACAAGAACAGACCCACAGACCAGTGGAACAGAACAGAAAATCCAAACATTAACCCAAACATATACAGTCAATTAATATTTCATAAAGGAGCCTTGGATATACAATGGGGAGATGACAGCCTCTTCAGCAGCTGGTGTTGGAAAAACTGGACAGCTACATGTAAGAGAATGAAACTGGACTACTGTCAAGCCCCATACACAAAGGTCAACTCAAGGTGGATCAAAGACCTGAATGTAAGTCATGAAACCATAAAACTCTAAGAAAAAAACATAGGCAAAAATCTCTTGGACATAAACATGAACAACTTCTTCATGAACATATCTCCCCGGGCAAGGGAAACAAAAGCAAAAATGAACAAGTGGGAGTATATCAAGCTGAAAAGCTTCTTTCTGTACAGCAAAGGACACCATCAGTAGAACAAAAAGACATCCTACAGTATGGGAGAATATATTAATAAATGACATATCCGATTAGGGATTGACATCCAGAATATACAAAGAACTCATGCACCTTAACAAACAAAAAGCAAATAATCCAATTAAGAAATGGGCAGAGGACATGAATAGACACTTCTCTAAAGAAGAAATTCAGATGGCCCACAGGCACATGAAAAGATGCTCCACATCGCTAATCATCAGAGAAATGCAGATTAAAACCACAATGAGATATCACTTCACAGCAGTGAGGATGGCCAACATCCAAAACACAAACAACAACAAATGTTGGCAAGGATGTGGAAAAAGGGGAACCCTCATACACTGCTGGTGGGACTGCAAATTAGTTCAACCATTGTGGAAAGCAGTATGGAGGTTCCTCAAAAAACTCAAAATAGAAATACCATTTGACCCAGGAATTCCACTCCTAGGAATTTACCCTAAGAATACAGCAGCCCAGTTTGAAAAAGATAGATGCACCCCTATGTTTATCGCAGCACTATTTACAATAGCCAAGAAATGGAAACAACCTAAGTGTCCATCAGTAGATAAACGGATAAAGATATGGTACATATACACAATGGAATATTATTCCACCATAAGAAGAAGGCAAATCCTACCATTTGCAACAACATGGATGGAACTAGAGGGTATTATGCTCAGTGAAATAAGCCATGTGGAAAAAGACAAATATCAAATGATTTCACTCATATGTGGAGTATAAGAGCAAAGAAAAAAACTGAAAGAACAAAACAGCAGCAGACTCACAGAACCCAAGAACGGACTAATAGTTACCAAAGGGAAAGGGACTGGGGAAGATGGGTGGGAAGGGAGGGATAAGAGGGAAAAAGGGGCATTATGATTGCAGGTGTAATGTTGGGGGGGGGCATAGGGAGGGCTGTACAACTTAGAGAAGACAAGTAGTGACTCTATAGCATCTCACTACGCTGATGGACAGTGACTGTAATGGGGTTGGTGGGGGGGACTTGATGAAGGGAGTAGTTTGATAATCATAATATTGCACATGTAATTGTAGATTAATGAGCCAAAATAAATTATTTTAAAAAAGGTGGCAGGAATCTTGCAGGGCATCTTAGTATTCTGCTGACTATATGTGCCATGTCCTTTCTGAACGAGTTTCTATTTTCAGCCTTGGCTCAGGACTGAAGCGCTTAATTGAATGCATACCAGTGAGTGCTGTTACTAAAGATCTTATGGGTCCACAGCTGTGATTGCCATCTGCCATCATTACCCAGCAGCTAGACAGGTAAAACTCTTGGGCCAGAAAGCAATCCTCCTTGTGAATAAAATGAGAGTTCCTGTGGCCAGGATTCTCACCTGGCCCTGGTTGACTAGCTCACTGTACACCTGTGGACAATACATGGCTGTTGACTCTATATAAAGAGCTCCACCCAGTGCTCTGGGCATGACATGGTGGCACGGCTGCAAGGCTGCAGAGGAGCAGAGCAGAGGCTGGAGTGGTGGCAACGCCGAGGACAGAGGCCCAGAGGATGGCTGTGCGGGACGGCTGTGCAGAGAGGCCCAGAGAACGGCTGTGCAGGACAGCTGTGCAGACAGAGGGGCCCAGAGGCAGAGACTGGCTTGCTGCATACAGACTCACTCTGAGTGAACGGGATTTTAGTGACTGGCCTGCCACCTGGAAATAAAGTTGGGTATAACCCTTTCACCCCAAGAGCAGTTTTGCTGTCAATTTCTTTGGTCACATTGAATCTATAGTGAACTTGCCTGGAGCTGAAACCCACTGGCAAGACAATTGGCAAAAGTTGGCAGGGTTCATTGTTGACCAAGGAAAAAGACAAGCTGCCCTTATGGGAGGGGTGCTTCAGCGGACTTCCTCTGTGAATGGGGAGACAGTGGATTGTCCCCAAGTGGGTATGTGGTCTGAGGTGGCTTGCCTCCTAGAGGACTGGACCCCACCCCAGGACTGGAGGCAAGTAGAGGTGACACCTGAGGCAGTAGTGGGGGGTGGCCCTTGGTATAGTAACTGGATCCTATAAGAAACAGAGTGCCCTTGAGGCAGTGGGGACTGTAGGTTGGCTGCTTCTCACAGTATTAAAATGGTCTACAGAAGAGACCCAAGAAAGGGCAGCATGAGAACGTGAGCCGCAAACTTCTGTGGATTCACTGAAGAGGGAAATGGCATTGATGTTAGAGGAGGCAGCACAGGAGTGCCAGCAGCAAGGTGCCATTCGAGAGGTAAACAATTCTTTACAGAATGAGATGGCAGCACTGCCAGGTGTTCTGAAGGAGGAAGAGGCCATCAAGGAAAAAGACAAGCTCCTGAGGGAAGCACAGGCGGAGGTGGCATGAGAACGTCAGCTGCGAAGCATTGAGGTGAAGGTAAGAGAGCTTCTGAAAACTGAGCTAGCATTGCTGCGAGGCACTGTAGCAGAGGAGGCACTTGGGGCAGTGGAGAGAAAGGTGCCATCAGCCCCAGAAATAGAGGAGCTGGGAAGGATGAAGGGGTGGTGCCGGAGGCGCTGGCCCCTCCTGTATTGAAAGCACACCCAGTAGTTGTAAAGAAAATAAAGACCCAGCAGCTGAAAGGTCCCCAAGGAGAGGAGCAGCGCCCTCCCCAGGTGGTGGAGCACTCTATGGTCCTCCCCTATCCTCAGGCTGAGCTGGGGGCTGTGGGACTTAAGGGTGCATGGAATTGTTCTGCCGGGATCAGAGTTGAGAAAGTTGTCTTCCCTGACAGTGCAGCCCGCCTTTAGGCAGTGATTACAAAATGTGAGGTGACTCACAAGAAGAATTTAAGGGGTCCCATGAAGGTTACAAGGACCCAGATGTGGGTTGATTTGATATAGGCAGGAGTAGATGGAAGGAAATTAGATGGGAAGCCAAATAAGATCTTACTGGAGCTATGGCAACAACTGAAACCAGTGCAGCAGTTCAAGCCATTAAGACTAAAGAGGCAGAGGTCAGAGACAGAGCCACGTGTCCAGCCTGTGTGTCTGCAAGACTTTTTGCTGGAGAGGCTGGAGAACAATGTTCAAGCTTCCTTGCACAGGGACCATTGCAGAGGACTAAGGGCACATAGATTGAGAGGAGAGAATCCTGGAGGGGTGGAGTGTGGATAAAATGAGAGTTCCTGTGACCAGGATTCTCACCTGGCCCTGGTTGACTAGCTCACTGCCCACCCGTGGGCAACACATGTCTGTTGACTCTATATAAAGAGCTCTGCCCAGTGCTCTGTGCATGACACAGTGGCACAGCTGCAAGGCTGCAGGAGAGCAGAGCAGAGGCTGGAGTGGTGGCAGCGCTGAGGACAGAGGCCCAGGGGAAGGCTGTGCAGGACGACTGTGCAGAGAGGCCTAGAGGACGGCTGTGTGGGATGCCTGTGCAGAGAGGCCAGAAAGGACGGCTGCATGGAACTGCTATGTAGGCAGAGAGGCCCAGAAGATGGCTGTGCAGACAGAGGGGCCCAGAGGCAGAGACCAACTTGCTGCATGCACACTCACTCTGAATGAATGGGATTTTAGTGACTGACCTGCCACCTGGAAATAAAGTTGGGTATAACCCTTTCACCCCAAGAATGTTTTGCTGTCAATTTCTTTGGTCACAATTAATCCACAGCAAACTTGCCCAGGGCTGAAACCCATTGGCAAGACACTCCTCTTTCCATAGAACTACCAGAACTTTCACATCTCTTAAAATTCAACTTAATCAACTTCTATGAAAAATCTCCCCTGTTGAAAGCCAACTCCGCACTCTTACTCTCCTCAAGTTTATTTCATGCCATCTTTCACATTAGTCAGCTTTGTAAGGTTAGACAGGTCACTTTGTCTCTCTGGGTCTTAGTTTCCTCATTCATAAAATTAGGAGGTTGTTCTAGATGACACGGATGCTGTTTCCCAGGTATAGTCTAGGTAAGTGCCCTGGTGAATGAAGTAGTGTGAAATGTGATTATCTTTTAAGGGAGATGTAGTAATTGAAGGAATTCAAAAGGAAAGGAAGATTCCAGTAAGTGTGATCAAAATGATACATTTTAAGAATAATCATTCACAAACACACATACACATACAAAACCCAACTAAACAGAAAGTAGAACATTAAAAAGCCACTAAATTGAACGTTGGTGCAAAACCCTTGTCCTGGGACATCATCAAAACTCAGAATTGACACAATCTAGAGGCGAAACCCATGACCTGACACCACACCACGCCCGGGGCGGCAGTCACTGACCTCTCCACGTCAAGCATCTCCATTCATTACCTTCATTATTCTCCACTCTAACATCTCATCAATGCTCCTCCTCGTTTCAAACCACATACCTATAACAGGCATAAGAGTCACATGTGGGTTGTACTTTGGGCTTTTTCTAGTATAAACTGGCTTTTAGTCCTGGCTCCCTCATTTCCCTTAGCCCCTCTGAGCCTTAGTTCTTCCACATGTAGGATGGAGACACCAATAGCTATACGTCTCAGGTATATTAGCTCAGAAGAGCAAATAAGAGCACATATTTAATAGTACTTGGGGAGTGGTGAAAAACATACAAATTAAGACACTACTGTTAAGTATTGCTATCAATAACAACTTAAAAACACACAGAGACATAGTTCTGCTGCTTCTCCTTCTAGATCACTCAAAGGTGACTCACCTTGGATAAATGCAACATACAATTCACCAAGGAAGACAAGTGCCTTTTTTAATATAACAAAGCTCCAAGAGACCCTCAGATGTGTACCTCCCAGCTCAAGAACACTGGACCAAAATATTTCCTTTGAAACTTCTTGGGACCTTGAGGGGCTGGGCTGGACATGACTAAAGCATTCCATTCATTTCAGTTCTGTCTTCTGATATTTTTTGTTTCCCAGCATCAAATTCACATCCCATCTCACTGAGCTCTAGGCACACTCAAACACTAATCATTCATGAATAGTTTACTTCTTCTTCCCTTCTCATAACTTTTACATGAATAATTGGCATCACACCTTCTGAACTAAGTCTATTTCGTTAAAAAGTTCCCTTTACCGCCCCTACAACATGCCTGTTCCCCATCCACATCCTAGGCCTCTGTGGCCACACAGGTAATGTAGCTCAACACAATTCAACCTAACTCCAAATTATTTCCATTTCTATTCTTTCTGGACTTTGACTTTATATGTTTTTAATAAGAAATATATTCACAGATTACAAAGTTCAAAAGAGAATAAAAATAAATAAGTCACCTTTATCCCACCCCAAACCACTTAATGTCCCACCCAGATGTAGTCAATATTAACAGATTTTCACTACAATGTTGGTTCAAGATGTGTTTAAAATTCAGTTACGCAGCAGAGATGGATTTCCCATGATGTGCACTGCATTAGTGATTAATAATTGTTACAAATTATTGAGCACCTGCCATAGCCCAGGCACTAGGCTAAACATTTCCTATGCCTATCTCTTTCAATCCTTATGACAATCCTATGAATTGGTTCTATTAGTATTCTAATTTAACAAATGAGGAAACTGAAGAGTGATTAAATAACTTAGATACCTACAGACAAATATTTGAAAATGGACAAAAGACTTGCACAGGCATTTCATAAAAGAGGATATTCAGACGGCCAATATCTAGGTGAAAAGGGACTCTTCTTCCTTAGTCAATGTCTTGCCTGAGGGTTTCAGCCCCAGGCAAGCTCACTATGGATTTGGTGAGACCAAGAAATGACAACGGAATGTTCTTGGGGTAAAAGGGTTTATACCTGGCTTTATTCTCCCAGCGGTAGGTCGAGCCCTAGAATCACATCTGCATCCAGCAGTCTCTGCAGGTCCATAATCCTCCTCCTTCTCTGACTCCACTCAGAGCACTGGATAGAACTCTTTATATAGTGACTCAGTCAGTAATAGCTTATTGCCAATGGGTGTGGAAGCATTAGCCTAGCAGTAGGCCAATTACATCATCAAGTAGTTTAGGGTCACGTGAGGATCCTGGCCATAGGAATTTTTATTTTCCCCACAGTCACCAGGAAAATGCCAATTAAAACCACAACAAGCTAGCACTACACAACTGCCAGAATGACTAAAATGAAAAACACAAAAAGTGCTATGTGTCAGTGAGGATTTGGAGCAACTGCAACACGCAGAAGTATAAACCAAGACAACTGCCTTGGAAAACTTATAATACCTATGTGGATAAAGTGAAGTTTCCTGTGGCCAGGATTCTCATCTGGCCCTGGTTGGCTAGCTCACTACACAGTTGTGGGCAATGCATCATTATTGACTCTATATAAAGAGCCCTGCCCACTGCTCTGGACAAAGTGGTGTCATGGTTGCAAGGCTGCAGAAGAGCAGAGAAGAGGCTGGAGTGGTGGCAGTGCAGAGGACAGAGGCCCAGAGGACGGCTGTGCGGGCAGAGAGGCCCAGAGCTGGAGACCGGCTTGCTGCATGCAGACTCACTCTGAGTGGATGAGATTTTAGTGACTGACCTGCCACCGTAGGAATAAAGTTGGGTATAAACCCTTTCACCCCAAGAACGTTCTACTGTCATTTCTTCGGTCACATTGAATTCATAGTGAACTTGCCCAGAGTTTTAATCCATTGGCAAGACAACCTACTTAAGCTAAAAACATACTCACAATCATGACCTTGCAATCTCCTCCAAGTATATATTCAACAGAAATATTGCTCAGCAATATGTTCACCAAAAGGCATGTACTAGAATATTTATAACAAGTATTATGTATAATAGCCAAAAACTCAAAACTATCCAAATGCCCCTAACAGAATAGATAAATTATGGTATATTCACACAATGGGATGCTATACAGCAATGAGAATGAATAATCTAAAACTACATAGAATATGGGTGAATCTCACAAGTGTAATGTTGAGAAAAAGAAGCCAGCCACAAAAGATTATAACAGGGCATTTTTCTATTTATAAGAAGAACAGAAATGGGTAAAACTATTCTATATTGTTGGAGCTCCAGATAGCAGTTACCCTTGCGGGAGAAGGGGCATCAGGAATGGGACCCAGGCAGGCTTCTGGGATGCTGGTAATGATCCAGGTTCTGCTTACACCAATGTGTTCAGTTCGTGAAAATTTATTAAGCCATATACCTGATGGATGTTTATGTTTAAATATATAATACTTCAAAACAAGTAATTTAAAATGCATGTCCTCATAAAGTTTACATTCTAGCATAATCAAGGACATAATACCTACTAGAAGTATAGATGGCAACCAGCGAGAGGAGCCAATGCATCATCTCTTAACACGGATTTCCAGACCCCTGGCACATTGCACAGTGAGGATCCTGCTATTGTTGAGAAGCTGGATTCTGGCTGTGCTGCTGCCCCAAATCCCTGCACTTATACTTAAGGCAAGTGTTCTTAATATTCGGGTCTTTAGACCTCTAAGGAGTCCTTGTATAGAATTTAGTAGTCTATGAACTTAGGGGAAAATTATATATTGATATATATCACTAAACTCAATTCAACTGAAATTTATCATTTTCCTCAACTATGAATGTAGGCAACAAAGCATTGTAATATTAGATGTACCTAAGATTGTATCATCAATAAAAACATCACAGATATTTTCACATTCATTTCAGCTGTTGCAAGCATCTTGAAATACAATTTACACCTATTACTTAGAAAGTTTCATAATTGTTAGATCTGCCACTAGGTTTTACAGTCTCACACAGTGGGGAAAATTGAAGTCCTTATGGCCAGGATCCTCACCTGACCCTAAACTCCTTTATGATGGAACCAGCCTTCTGCTAGGTTACTGCTTCCACACCCATAGGCAATAGCTATTATTGACTGAGTCACTATATAAAGAGCTCTGACTGGTGCTCTGAGCAGAGGCAGAGAAGAGGATTACAGACCTGCAGACTGTTGAATGCAGATGTAATTCTAGTGCTCAACCTATCACCAAGAAAACAAAACCAGGTAATAAACCCTTTTATCCCAAGAATTTTCCATTGTCATTCCTCAGTCTCACTGAATCCATAGTAAACTTGACTGGGGCAGAAACCAGTTGGCAAGACAATTGGCAATGTTGGCAAGATTCATTGCTGACCGAGGAACAGAATAGGCTGCCCTTATGGGAGGGGTGCTTCAGTGGGCTGCCCCTATGAATGGGGAAATAGTCAAGTGTCCTCCAATGGGCATGTGGTCTGAGGTGGCTTGGCTCCTAGAGGGCTTCACCCCACCCCAGGGCTGGAGGCAGATGGAGGTGACATCTGAAGGCAGTAGAGGTGGCCCTTGGTATTTTAAGGAGGTCCTTTGAGAAACAGAATGCCTGTGAGGTGGCACACGTTGGCTGTTTCTCACAGTATTGAAAAAGTCTACAGATAAGAACGTGCTACTGAAAGAGACACAGGAAATGGCAGCACAAGAACATGAGCTGCAAACTGCTGTGGATTCACTGAAAAAGGAAATGGCATTGATATGAGAGGAGGCAGTAAAGAATGCTAGCTGTAAGGTATTGTGGAGGAAGTAAAAGATTTGTTAAAAAATGAAATGGTGTTACTGAGAGGTAATTGTGGAAGAGGTAAAGGCCATGAAGGAGAAGGATGGACCCCTGTAAAAAGCACAAGAAGAGGCAGTGCAAGAATGCGAGCAGCAAGGTGCAGTGGAGGAGGTAAAAGATTCTTTAGAGAATGAGACAGCAGCACTTCCAGGTGCTCTGGAGAAGGCAAAGGCCATGGGGGAGAAGGACATACTCTTGAGGGAAGCACAGGAAGAGGCAGCATGAGAATACCAGCTCTGAGGTATTGAGGTAAAGGAAGAGAGCTGCTGAAGACTGAGCTAGCATTGCTGCAAAGCACTGTGGAAAAGGTAAAGGGTGTATCAGAGGAGGCACTCATGGGAATGGAGAGAAAGGTGCCATCAGCCCCGAAAATGAAGGAGCTGGGGTAGTACAAAGGGGTGGTACCAGAGGCACGAACCCCTCCTCTACTGAAAGCACGTCCAGCGGTTGTAAAGAAAATAAAGACACATCAACTGAGAGTTCCTCTGGGAAAAGTGCAGCCCCCTCCCCAGGTCATGGAGAACTCTATGCTCTGTCCCTATACTCAGGCTGAGGTGGTAGATTTGGGCTCCTGGTTTTGGCAGAAGCCCTCGGAGTCAATATAAGCTTGGCTCCTGCATCTTTGGGATATGGGGAGGGATGGAATTGTTCTGTCTGGATCAGAGATGGGAAAGCTGGCTTCCCTGATAGTGCAGCCTGCCTTGATGCACTGATTAAAAAATGCACATCAGACCCCAGGGAGTCACTCCCTCCTCGATTGGCTTATGGCTGAGCTTTGTTCTGTGTGGCCCAATCAGTGTGATTTACCATCCTCCCCTGCTAGATGGCAGATGTATACTAAGCTCCAACAGGTGTTATGGGAGCTAGGCACAGAAAATGCCATCTATAGTCCAGAGAATTATGGCCCAGATGAGGAGCCTTTTACTGGAGGGATAAGAAATGTTGTGCTTCGAATGGCTCCCACATCCCTCTTTGGGCTCCTAGTGGCCATTTCTGCCACTCACTTAGGGAAGCCCATAAGTGAAGTTACCCATACAGTAGTAGACTTGGGAGAGGTGGAAGCAATGAAAGCATGGAAAGAAATAAGGTCTGCTACTCAGAGGAAGAATTTAAAGGGCCCCATGAAGGTTACAAGGACCCAGATGTAGGTCGATTTAACAGGGGCAGGAGCAGATAGAAGGAAATTAGATGAAAAGTCAAATAGAATCTTACTGGAGCTGTGCCAACAACTGAAACTGGGGCAGCAGTTCCAGCCACTGAGAACGAAGAGGCAGAGGCCAGGGACAGAGCCACAAGTCTGGGCTGTGTGTTTGCAAGACTTCCTGCTGGAGAGTGAGCCAACCTCACCTGAACCCACACAGGAAGATGACTGGGAGGCATGGTTTGATTGAGGGGAAGGTCAAGGTACCTCCCCTGAGGGACAGAGGGAGACCATACGCCACATGTTGAAATATCTATCCATGGTCCCCAGTGAACGTACAACATGTCCTGTCTCTGGTAGACACAGGAACTGAATGTTCATTGATTTATGGAAACCGTGAGTGGTTTCCTGGTACCCCTGCTATTATAGATGGATATGGGTATAAGGCTATCAGAGTGAAACAAGCCTATTTCCTTCGGGAATAAGGCATCTATCCCCAAAGGACTATACTGTGTATATCTCTTCCATCCCTGAATCAATATTTTAGGGATAGATATCCTGAAGGCTACAGTTGTAGACCACTGCAGGTGAGTTCAGAATGAGGATACATGTGCTTGAAACCCATTGGCAAGATACATGTACTAATAAATAAGCACATACATTACTGTATCACAGTTTTGTATTTTCAGTATTTTGATAACTATATTTCAATATAATTGGTTTCCTTTGAAATCCTACGTATTAAGAAACATTATTTTAAAAAAGGATCTGTTAGCTTTCCAGATTGCCAAAGGGGTTCTTAACAAAAGGAGTGTTCATATGCTGGCTATTTTCCTTTCACACCCTTCTCTGCCTCCCCTGCTTGCCTGTACCACATGTCCTACATTCTCCAACCTTCTCTGTCCTGCTCTGGCCCAGAAGTGTAACCTCTGTGGTTTCCTCATAGAGGATTGCTTCTGTACCTCCAGCTTGGAGGATGGATGAATTTCCCCACTCCCACCCTGCCTCACTAGCCTTCCAGTAGAGACTGCCTTTCTCTGCAGCCACAGCTCCCATGGGTCAGCCCTATTTCTCAGCTCCATCTTTCTCAAGGCCCCACTAGCTTTCTTCCTGAGCCTTGTCCCTTCCTGCTGTTGCTGAGTATTTTACCTCTTATTGGTTCCTTAACTCACCCACACTGCTGGAAACAGTTCCTTCATTAAATTCTTCTCAGCTAATGTCTTTTGAGAAACTTCCATTTCTTGCCAGCCTGATTCCATTTACAGACACTGGGCTCACTTCATTTGTAAACTAAACCAGGAAGCATATGATTGCATTTTCTTGGGGGGGCAGAGTATGTGTTAGGAATGGGAGAAGATATCAGAGGCAGTACCCAGGAACTCTGAAAAGTAACTCTCTCCATCTTTCCATTGCCCTGAAGAACTCCACACAAGCTAAGATGGGAAACAAGGCAAGAGATGCTACGAAAAGGTCATGCCTGAGCTGAATGTGTAAATAGCCAGCAAGAGTTAGCCAGGGGAAGTCAGGAATAAGAGGGAGGCAAGATTCTTAGCAGAGGGAGCAGCATTTTCCAAGGCACAAATGGAAGAGGGCTGCTGCCCGAGGTTCTCCTGTAACTGTCACATGTCAGCATCACCAGGAACAAGCCCAAGTAGCAGGCAGAGGCAGGAAGGAAGCCATTCTTTAAGAATGTAGAAGATGAGGGAGGTCTGCTTAAAAGAGACCACTGCTGGACAGAAGCACAGTGCTACATTCCCTGAACCTGCTAGGAGCTTGAGCTCCTAGGCATCTCTGATTTCCCAAGGCTAACTGCCAGGAAAAAAAGAAAGCAGATCAAGTCCTCCTTGCAAAGATCATTTCTCCTAAGATATTTCTAGGCACTTGCCGTCCCCCGCTAATTCCCCAGGACAACGCTAGCTGACAGCCCTCTGATATGGAAGAGTGAATGAGACGACAGGCAAGGCAGGGAAGGAAGAAGGGAAGGAAGCCTGCCAGGAGCACACTTCCATGTACCGGTGTGCGCCCAAGATAGATAAATAACCCCAGCCAGCCCAGGCAGCTGTCAAACCAAAGGGCATGCTGCAGGTAGCAAGATAAATCACCACTGTCAAGGATGTCTGTTTGTTCTCGACAGCCTCTTACTGTATCTCCCTCTCCTGACAAAGCAGCCCCAGGAACTGGTTTCTAACATGAATTGCCCTCTGGAAACGATAGTGCTTTTAGGGAGAGAAAAATGAGCTTGAGATCCTGGGTCCAGAAGCCAATATAGAATTGGCTGTGGGGACTACTCACTAAATACAGGTGAGAAGCAAAATCTATTGAAACAATAGCTACATGCTGTTTTCACCAAAAGTCATTTCTGTCAATCCAGCTTAGAAATTTTGAATTACCAGTGCTCCTTTAACTGGCTCACGTCATGAATCTTACCCATATAGGACTTTCATGGAATTCCTCCCCACCCCATGATAGGCACATATTCACCACAAACACCGGACACTGGAAGAACTCCATGTGAAAATGTTCATGAGAAATCAGTCAGCAGTTTTTTTTACCTAAACATAGGATCTGTCTTAATATCTTTTTAGGAATGTCAGATATATACCATTCTTTATTTTGGGTAATAATTATAATAATATATGATAAATATAATTTTACATACATATATATTATTGTAGTAATAATTACAACTGTGTCAGTTAAACTTTGCAAATGTGTCCATCCAGTTTTTGTTTAGGTAATTCAGACAAGGAAACCTCAAGTCATCGCTGCACCAACTCTGCTCACCACCATCTCAGGCACTTCAACATCATCCAGGCAGCGGTTGCCAGGGGCCGGAGAAGGCAGAGACGTGGGGTCGCTGTTCAATGGGTATAAAGTTTCAGTTATGCAAGGTAAGTAAATTACACAGATTTGCTGTATGATTGCACCTATAGTTAACAATACTGTATTGTAATCTTAAAATTTCATTAAGAAGGTAGGCCTCATGTTAAGTGTTCTTACCATAATACAAATTTTTAAAAATCACTTGGATATTCTGATTGTGCATGTTAGTGTAGAGCAAAAGTAACAGTCTGACTTGGTGATAAGCAGATGTGGGCACCCAGGAGCAAGCTTTGGCAGTGCTCGCCTTCTGGGAAGGAACAAAGAGTCTGGCTGAACACCCAAAATGCTGAACTGGAACTCCCCCATTTCACCCAGTCTCCCTCCTTGTCTCCACTTACTCCTTCTTTTCACACACAACAGCAAAGGTAGGAAAAGGCTGATGACATTTACTTCTTTAAATGCAACAGGAATATGGGTTACTATATAACCACAAAGCAAAGTACCTGATTTGGTGGAGGAAGGAAGCCTCCTTGCCCTGCTAGAAGGCTAGCCTCCAAGAGTCCAGGTGGGGCTGTGTTTATCCTGCCTTGAAAGACCAAGTCTCTGACCATCCATTTTGCTCAACAAGGGTTAGCATGGTAATGAATTAAGAAAATGTGCCTGCAGCTGGGCTGCCTGGAATAGGATCGTGGCTCTATCTACCACTTACCACATGACCTTGGGTAAGTTATTTAACTTCCATATGCCTACTTCCCATCTGTAAAATGGGAGTAATATTTTTGTTATGAAGATGAATTTATAAAGCACATAGAAGATTGCCCACTACATAGTAAGTGCTAGTAAGTATTTGCTGAAAAAGTAAATAAAAAGTAGACCAAACTACTTCTTTCCCCATGTCTAGTCCTCTTCTTGTGTTGCCAGTACTTCTTAGTCTGGAGTGTCTTTCTGTGTATGGCTGTGTCCATCCTTGCCCCTTCTGTCCTTTTTTAAAAAACAAAGAGGACTCTGGAGACTACAGTACTATTGGAGTCAGATCTTTAAACAAACATTTCTTTACTTCCTGACAAATGCCTTCTTGTCCTTCTTCCTCCTGGAGTCTGAGGAACTAAGCCTCCCTCTTACATGCCCTCATAGCACAATGTTTTTCCTCCACTAATTCATTCATTCAACAGAAAATTATCATATAAGGCACTGTGCTGGGCATTAGGGGCTTACATTCTAGAGAGAAATGCATAGGGAGCCTTGATGACTTTGTGATGAGTGGATGAATACATTAATGACTCACTTATTATCTGACCCTTAGCATTTTCTCCCCATGGGAACAGACTAGAAAATGTCCAGATTGGTAATAATTCTCTGACTTCAGCCTATGGCAAGGGGATGAGAGGACCTAACTCCATTCTACTCAGGACCCAGCTGGCATGGAGTCCCCTGTAAGCTGCGGCATTTCTGCGGTCAGTGTAACCATGCAGCGCATGGCACCAGCCTAATACATGCCACCCTTGACTGTGCTGCGCTGTTCAAGTCTCTGCAGTATTCGTGCAAGTGGACTGTCAGAGGGACTAAGATAATGGGAGTTACAGTAGACAGAGCAGTGCTTCAGAGAAGGAGAAAAGGCAAGAATGTGAAAATCACACCAAAAAAACAACAAAAATAAGTTTTCATTTTGTAATAAACATTATCCCACTGACTCTTCTGCTACAATCAACAGAACAACTTGATAAATTTTCACTCATTAATTGAAAAACATACATAGGCACTAAGATGCTCTGAGTCTTTCTCATAGATGGTATAGCCACCAGCTCTGAATTTATCTTTCTCTTAAAGTAGAATTGCTGGGTCGTATGGTATTTCTATTTTTAGTTTTTTGAGAAACCTCTCTGTTGCTTTCCATAGTGGCTGCATGAATTTATAATCCCACCAGCCATGTATGAGAGTTCCCCTTTCCTCACCAACACTTATTGTTTCTTGTCTTGCTGATATTAGCCATTCTGACTGATGTGAGGTGATATCTCACTACAGTTTTGATTTGCATTTCCCTGATGACTAGTGATGCTGAACATCTTCTCATGCCTGTTGGCCAACTATATGTCTTCTTTGGGAAAATGTCTATTCAAGCCCTCTACCCATTTTTAATTAGATTATTTATTGAGATGTTGATATGTGTGAGTTCTTTATATTTTATGGCTATTAGCCCCTTCTCAGATATATCATTTGCAAATATATTCTCCCATACAGCACTTTGTCTTTTTGTTTTGTTGATGGTTTCCTTTGCTGTGCAGAATTTTTTTGTTTAATGTAGTCCCATTTATTTATTTTTGCTTTTGTTTCCCTTGCCTGGGGAGATTTAACCAGAAAAAAATTGCTAAGGCTGATGTCCAAGAGTTTACTTCCTGTGTTTTGTTTTAGGAGTTTTATGGTTTCAGGTTTTACATTTAGGTCTTTAATCCATTCTGAGTTTATTTTTGTGTATGGTAAAGACAGTGACCAAGTTTCATTCTTTTGCATATAGCTGTCCAGTTTTCCCAACACCATTTATTGAAGAGACTGTCTTCTCCCCATTGTATGTTCTTGCCTCCTTCATCATATATTAATTGACCATACTGGGTTTATTTCTGAGCTCTCTATCTTGTTCCATTGTTCTATCTGTTCTTCTGCCAATACCAAACTGTTTTGATTACTGTGGTTTTGTAGTATAGCTTGAAAACAGGGAGCATGATACTCCAGCTTGGTTCTTCCTTCTCAGGATTGCTTTGGCTGGTTGATTCTTGATGTCAGCCTGCCATGGTTCACTGATTATGCACAGAATCACAGATGAAAAAGCCCAACTCAAGGTTCTATCTCCACAGTGTGTCCAAACTTGCAGTCACTAATTTCTAAGCCTTCTACAGACCATTTCTTAGTAGAAATCATCTTCGAGCATACTATAACCATTTTAATGTACACTTGTCTTCTTAGTAAGGTGTTTTACACAGTGCTCTGGTACAGCAGGGAAAACACGCCTTGACTGTGAGAAGTGCAACCATTTCCATGGCTGTACTCCGGGCACAGGCTTCAGTGCGGGCTGGTCCGTCTCTGAGGCCTAGACACTACACCTTTCACTTTTACCCAAACTCTTTGCATTGCTCTAAATCTCACCACTTTGGCTCTTTGATCTCCTCTCATATGGCTTTGCTGTGGACTTTCTGCCACTCTGTTGTCCACTGCCTACTCTATCCAGGCTTCATTTCATGGCTTATCCCATCTTTTACATTTTCCTAAAAACAGTCAAAGAAATCCTGCTCTTATTAAGCTTACATTCTAGTTGGGAGAGAAAGTTTTAAAAAATAAGTTAAAAAAATACAACATAAATATATATATGTGGAGTGTGGGGGAACACCAAAGGCAGGATTAGATTCCATGGTATTGTACTGCCCCATCTCCCATGCTGAAGAGCTCTACTAAGAACACACCACTTCTTTCATGGGTAGCATGAAACTAGCTTTCCTTATCCTTCTGGGGGTTCTATTACTGATGCCCAGAGAAATTGGGTAAAGGGGGAAATGGTGCTAAAGATAGAGAACTGCTTCAGAAATGGCACAGAAAGAGACCTAGAATAGTAAATTGCAGATCTGGTCTTTGACTTCATCCAAGTTCAAGTATTTGATTTGGGTTGACTGTCCTAATCAACTGTAGCACTGAAATGTTGCGCTCCTTGTTACTCACTTCCAAAAAAAATGGATGTACATACAAAAAAAAAAAACCCTACATGATGCTTTCCCATTTAAATAAAATATTCTTACAAATACAGTCTCATTTTAACCTCATGAGAGTCTTGGGAAGCAGACAAAACAGACAGCATCTTCCCCATGACCAATCTCATGCCCATCAAGTCCAGTCCTGTGTGTTTCCCTGAGCTAGTTACTTAAATTCACAAAGCCTCTTTCTTCATCTGTAAGATGGCAATAATAATAGTTAACTTGCACAATCCTGGTGAGATTTTAATGAAAAAAATGTAGGTAAGGTATCTAGGTAGTGCCTGACACATCATAGGAATGCTATATGATAGCTATTGTTATCATGTTTACTACTTACAGTTGAGAAAACTGAGGATCACAGAGGAAAGCAACCCCAATTCAGAGGCTGTCATCCTGCGGTAACACCAGTGTCTGTGAGTCAGTCATACAGTTGTTAGGAGACTCTGTGCAATACACACTTTAAATTTTAGGCAGATGGTCTTTTATGCTCACCAAATAATAAGTGCACTTGATCAAGTGATACAGCGCCCATTCCATGGGGAAATGAAATCTGTAGTCAGAGAAAATGATCTGGAGGATCTCCATGGTCTCTCCAGGTCCTGAAGCATCATCATGGATTTGGGTGAAGACAACACTAGATAAAGTAAGGAAGAGAGTGAGAAGGCTCCGCTGAACTGGGACGTGAGGAAAAGAGGTCCAAGGCCTTTCAGTTCCTTAGGGATCTTCACGCACCTGTTCCCAGTGGGTCTTTTTCTAAGGAAAAGGATCTTCCATCTGAGGCATCTAGATGAATTAATTCTCTATGTGTGAATGACTGAGATGTATTCCCGTGGACTCCTCCCCCACCAAACGATTGGGGTAGACATACTGCTTGACTGAAATTGGCATTAATAAGTGTTTAAAAACAACTACACCCACCAGACTTTATCTATCTTCAGATAAGGCTGTTTTCTGCAATAGACAGTATATATATATATATGGGTTTAAAAAAATAAGGCTTAAATGTCCTGTGTTTCAAATAATCGGTCCTATTTTATAGTGCTTTATGATTTATGGAGTACTTTTACAAACATGACCTCATGTGAACCAAGCAACAAATAACCGAGTGGAAGGACAATTATTCTTCTGCCTGCTTGGTGGTGGGGGCTAAGACCCCAGGAGGCAAATTCGAATCCCGTCAGGCAAAGAACAATAGGGAGTAGAAGACAACTGAAGACTGCCTGGTCTGGAGGCATTTACATCTAAACATTTAGACATTCTGTGCCCGCTTATTAAGACGGGAGGGGTCAGCTCGGCTCGTCTTTTCTTCACAACATTATTGATAAAGTCATTAAGTTTGTAAGCAGCAGAGGTAGGCCTAGATCCTACATCTCCATCTCTACATTCAGCTCTTTCTAAAGAACCTCATCACCTTACATTTTTATATTAAGTCCCTTGGGTTTCCATGAATAATAACAATAGTTCATACTTATTGAATATTTTACAATTGCCATGCCCTGCTCCCCACCTCCATGCATTCATTCATTTAAATCTCATTCATCTAAGCCCCATAAGCTGGGTCCCATATTATATCCATATTGCAGATGAAGACAGTGAAGCCTTGGGAGGGGAAGTGACCTGCCCACCAACCTTACTTAGATTGGACGCAGAGAAGCCAGCAAAGGAAGGCAGGCAGTCTGGCTCTACAACCTATGGTGTATGCTTCTAACCTGCATCGTATTTCAGCACTAACTCATTCTCGGAAAACTGAAAAACGTTTGTTAACAAATTGAAAAATGTGTTAGAGTGAGCCACAGGCACAATGTCCTCTTAATAAATACTGTTTTTGAGAAATCTCTTTATGATCTAAAGACAAAGTCAAAGCTGAGCTCCTGTCTGTAGGCCTGGGCTGGTTCCTCAAGTGTCAGCAAGGCTGGCGTCTGGAAGTCAGGACCCTCCAGCAATAGCAAAAGCCTTAAGTCAGAGATGGAATGCAGAAAGCCCTGAGAGGGGCATGCAGAATCCTTTGGTAGATATGATGAGAGATATAATGGATTGATGTCCTCAAGTTAATTTGCATATTTTTCATATTTTTTTCCCCTCTTGAGCAAATTTTCCACTTTGCTTTTTAAATAAATAAAATTTTAAAAACGGTTCCACCATTTATTTGCTATAATTAGGGAGGTGGCCTGATCTCCCTGTGGCCATTTCCCCCTCTGTAATGACAGACCTACATCAGGAATAATGTGAGGAATGAATGAGTGTATGCAAAGCACTTAGTGTAGTTCCTGGCATATCCATGATATGGCTCTATAGTGTTAGCTGTCATCGTCATTACTGTTTTAAACGTGATGGTAAAATCTTATCACGGGTATATTTAAACATAACTCAAGCTAGAAACACAGAAGCTGATAACTTGGGTTAGGGATTTATTTTATTACAATTAAAAGATGTAAGTGAACATTTACTGAGCCTCACTGTACATCAGCCACTCTACTGGGAGGCTACATACCCATTACTGACTTGATCTTAGTGTCAAGACCATGAGACAGCCAGGGCAGAAACTAATATTATTACCATTTGATGTATGTGGAAACTGAGGCTCAGAAAAAATAAGGGACTCTCAAAGTCAGCCATCAAAAGGAAAATCAGGACTAAAATCCAGGTTTTCTAACCAAAACCCAGTGCTGCCTTTACAATACCACAGTGTGGCTCTCCCGTGACCTGCTTTTGTCCATCTCTGCTGATTACCATGCTTTCTCCAAATTCTGGCTTCACATAACGGCAACTCAGATTCCTTTGCTTCAGTCTTCAGGATCACTTTCACTTTCCTTGCTTTACAAAGATTTTTAATGCTTAACAATTTTTTTCTTTTACATTTAAAATTTCCTGTCTTGCAACTCCCCAAATCCAAAGATGCAATATCCTGCATCCTATGTCTCATTAAAGAATTGGATGATGGCTATATTGAGTAATCTTCAGGATTTATGCTGAGCAACTTGAAAATGATCACCTGGGGAAATTTACCTGAAGAAAACAAAATCACTAATTCAAAAGGATATATGTACTCCTGGGGAAGAGAAAAAGATGGTGGAGTAGGAAGGCAAGGCAGAAAGCTCCTCACAAAAACACATAAAACACGAAAATACAGCAAATACAACTAAACCTGAAATGACTTGAAGACTGCAGAACCAACTACCTACATCTTGGGAAGAAGAGAAGACCTCACAGAAAAGGGTAAAGAGACAAAGCCGAGATCAAGTGGGACCCAACCCCACAGGCGGGAGAAAAAGGAACAGAACAGGGAAGGGAGAGGCACCCAGGGTCACTGAACACCTGGCCCTGGAGATCTGCTCCAGGAGAACAAGCCCACATTACATGGTGCTCTAGTGATCAGTGGGGCAGGACAAACAAAGACAAAGACAGGCGGGACACGCAGGGAGGACAGGCATGCTCTACAGGCCCCCCAAGACAAAACCAAAGTGGGCAGTTTAAAAGACTTCCCAGCAGTGGGAGGGGTACTAGAGGAGAAGGATTGGATAGAGCGATCTTTTCTGGAGAAAAAGCAGGTGAACGATACCTCCCAAGCCCACCCTCAACCCAAAAGGTTGGGAACTCTCAGGAGCCCCAGATGCTCCATCCCCCTCACTGGCTACAAAGCCCCAAGGCTCCTCACTGCATGCACAGACAGCAGATAACCCACTTGGCCCAGCAGTGGTGTCAGACTTTACTGCCAGGTAGGCAAACGGAGACCCTCCCAGCTTCCTCAGCTCCATTTCAGCCCAACAAGGGAGGTGCCTGCAGGAGCCAGCCCCAAGGGCTCCTTCCTCCCCACAGGCACCAGGTCCTGTGAGATGGACCTGGGCAGAGCCACAATCTGCCTGCCTACCCCATTAAACCTGCAGCTCCTACCATTGATGCAGGCCAGGGTGGCCCCACCCACAGCAACTCCAGCAGAGACTTCTGCACTGATCACAAAGGTGTGGCTGAAGCAAACTGCCTGCTTAGAATCAGACCACTATAAGCCAGACAGAAAGGCAGCCCTGTCCACTGCATGCCAACTGAGGCTCCTGCACTGGAAAGTAAAGAGTCTTGAGCTTCTGAGCACTAGAGGGCACCTCTTTCATAAACCTATTACTCCATAGGTAGAAACACAGAAACCCTGATAAAATGAGGAGGGAGAGGAATATGTCTCAAACAAATCTACAAGACAAAAAAAAAAAAACAGAAAGAGGGTTGAGTTAAACAGAAATCACTAATATTCTTGATAAAGATTTCAAAGTAAAAGTCATAAACATGCTCATGGATCTACAGAAAAATATTCAAGATCTTTTGATATTCAGAGGGATTTAATAGCAGATTATTACAGGTTGAAGAAGCTATAAATTAACTAGAAATTAAGGAACAGGAAACAATGAAGCTGAGAAACAGAGAAAAAAGGATCTCTAGGAATGGAAGAATAAGAGAGCTGTGTGACCAATCCAAATGGAACAATATTTGCAAAATGGGGGTACCAGAAGGAGAAGAGGGAGAAAAATGGATAGAAAGTCCCTTTGAGTAAATAAAATTGTTGCAAATTTCCCCAATCTGGGAAAGGAGACTCTCAGATCATGGAAACACAGAAAGCCCCTAACAAAAGGAACTCCAGGAAGACAACACCAAGACATATAATAATTAAAGTGGCAAACATCAAAGACAAGGAGAGAGTATTGAAAGCAGCCAGAGAGACAAAAAAGATTACTTATAAGGGAAATCCCACCAGGCTATAAGCAGACTTCTCAGCAGAAACTTGACAGGCTAGAAGGCAGTGGCATGATGTATTTAATGTAATGAAACAGAGAGACCACCGGCCAAGAATCCTCTACCCGGCAAGATTATCATTTAAATTTGAAGCAGGGATTAAACAGTTTTCAGATAAACAAAATTGAAGGAATTCATGACACTAACACAGCCCTACAGGATATGTTAAAGGGACTGCTGTAGATGGAAATGTTCCTAAGGCTAAGAGCTGTCACCAGTGAAAATGAACCCACAGTAAAGGTGGTAGAACAATTAATTATCAAGCAAGAGCAAAATTAAAACAAAACCAATGAAACAAATTCAACTACTCACAAATCAGTTAAGGGATATGCAAAAAGTACAGATTATGACATCTAATACATAAAGTGTGGAGGAGGATGAACAAGGGGGGAAGTACACTTAGATTGTGTTTGAAATAGAGTAATCAGCCATTTAAAATCGATTGTGATATAGTAGGGAGGCTATCCTTGAACCTTTGGTAACCACAAAACTAAAGCCTACAATAGATACATAAGAAAGAAAAATCCAACCACAACACTAAAGAAATCCATCAAAGAACAAGAGAAGGATATAAGAAAGGAAAAAAGGAACATAGAGGAACTATAGAAACAACCAGAAAACAATTAATAAAGTGGCAATAAGTACATTTCTAGCAATAATCACCTTAAATGTAAATGCGCTGAATGCATCAATCAAAAGACACAGAGTGGCAGGATAAGGAAACAAGAGCCATCTATATGCTGCTGTGGGTAAAACTGCAGTATTTCCAGAATCTCTCACCTGGCTTTAGTGCATCTGCATATCAACAGATGCTTCCAAGGGAGGGAGAGAATTAGTCATCGACATATCAATAGGTAATTACAAGGGCATGGGAGGGTTTATCTGGACTTGAGAGCTTGGGTGGATCTCTCTTCTGCTGCAGCCTGGTCAAGAGAGAGAAGGGACAACTGCTTATAAGAAATAAACAGATGTCTTAAACTTTATTTCTCCCTTTGACTGATTTTGGTTTCAAAGGTACTTTTACCCAGAGATTCTTCCACCTGGAGTTACATCTGGCAGTAGTCGGCAGGACCTATGAACCAAAAATCTCTCTAACTGGGTGCGACCCTTGGGCAGGCTGCCTCTAGGGATGATGGGGAGGCCCCAATGGCTGTAGCAGTAGAGAGCGCAGCTTTACTTGGGAACAGCCTATATGTGGGGCTTCCAATTGGGGGCCCCCTAGTGGGGAATTGGTCTAGCGTAAAAAACCTCCTAGAGGGGTGGAGCCTTCCCCAGAACTGGGGAAGGGTGGAGACTCTGGAAGCTGCAGAATTAGTCCTCCCTCAGATAGAAGACTGCTTAGAGGCCCTGAATGGCCCTGTAGCAACTGGCATTGTAGGATCTATTCTCGAGATAGTGGAAAGTGTTATTGAGGAGAGAGAGAGGATTTTTGAGGAGAGAGAGAGGATTATTGAGGAGAGAGAGAGGGTTATCAAGGAGAGAGAGAGACTTCAGCAGGAGAGAGACATACTTCAGCATTGCTTGGAGAAGCTGGGCGATAACCTATGGAATGCCATTAAGGAAAAGAGACAGTTATTGAGAATATGTCCCACTCCTTGAAAATTCCTTAACAGCAGTAAGGGGGAGGCAGCAAGAGAGTCCACGTTGCAGACAGTCGTGGGGAAGGGGAGGAAAGAGTGGTGCCTTCAGTCCGGAGATGGAGGAGGTGTTGGGAGAGGTGAGGGGGGTGGGGCCAAGGGCCGATCTCTTGCTGAGGCCACCACCTGAGGCACCAGCCTCTCCTGTATTAAAGGTCTGCCTGGTTGTAATTAAGAAAATAAAAACACAACAACTGCGAGTTCCTGAGAGGGAGGAGCTTCCCCCTCCCCAAGTTGTGGAGCACTCCATGCTCTGCCCCTATACCCAGGATGAGCTGGTGGACATGAGCATCCGACTGGCAGAAGCCATCAAAACCTCTGCCTACATGGCTTTTGCGTCTCTGGGATATGGGGGTGGAAAACATTGTTATGTCGGGTTCTGAAATGAGTAGACTGGCTTCCCTGATGATGAACCCCTCTATCCCACAGCAGTTGCAAAATGCACATGACACCTTAGGGAATTGGGTGCTTCTGGGTTGGCTGACAGCAGCCATCAGGGCAGTTAGGACTGATCGGTGTGATTTACCATCCTTACCCACTAGCTGAAAAACATGCAGAGCTCCAACAGGGGTTGCAAGAATTGGGCATGAAAAATATCATCTATTATATGGACCCCCCCCCCAGGGCCCTGATGAGGAGTTGTTCACCACAGGAATGAGAAATCTGGTGCTGCACACAGCTCCCACATCTCTCTTTGGGTCCCTAGTGACTATTCTTGCCCCTACATAATTCAACCCATAAGTGAAGCTACTCGTACTTTAGCAGATCTGGGGGAGGTTGAAACAATAAAAGCCTGGAAGGAAGTACAGGCTAGGACTGAAAGGGGATGTGCAAAAGGCCCTGTGAAGGTCTCCAGGACCCAGATGTGGGTGATTTGATGAAGGCCAGGGCAGTGAAAGAAAAACATGATGGGAAGCCCAATAGAATCCTGTTAGAACTGTGGCACCAGTTAAACCCAGAGCAGCAGTCCCAGACACTGAGGTCCAGGACACGGAAACCAGAGTCAAGGCCTCATGCCCAGCCTATGTCCCTGCAAGATCATCTGGGAGACAGTACTCAGGTTCCGCCTGGGCCCTCACCCCCACAGGAGGATGATTGGGCATTGTGGTTCGACTTGGGCATTGAGGGGGGAGTCAAAGTCCCCACCTTGGAGGACGTGGTGGGGACTAGAGGCCACATGTAGAAATAGCAATTCATTGGTCCCCTGTGAATGTACAACGTGTCCTGGTGCTGGTGGACACAGGAGCTGAATGTTCTTTGATTCATGGCAAACCTGAGCATTTTCCAGGGACCCCTGCTGTGATAGATGGCTATGGGGGTAAAGCAATTAGAGTGAAGAAAGCTCAAATCCCATTGGGGACAGGGCGTTTACCCCCAAAGGAGTATACTGTGTACATTTCTCCCATCCCTGAATATATTCTGGAGGGAGATATCCTGCAGGGCCTGTGGTTACAGACCACTGCAGGTGAGCTCAGACTGAGGGTACGTGTGGTAAAGGCAGTTCTGAGGGGACATGCTAAGCACCCACCTGTAGCTCTGCCTGTATCTCGGGAGGTGACAAATACTAAGCAGTATAAATTGCCCGGGGGACACAAGAAAATTGGAGAAACTCTACAGGAGTTGGAGAAGGTGGGCATCATACAGCCCACTCATAGTCCTTTTAATTCCCCAGTGTGGCCAGTGAAAAAGCCAGACGGCTCCTGGAGTATGACTGTGGACTAAGGGAATTGAATAAAGTCACACCCCCTTTGCATGCTGCTGTCCCCTCAATAGCAGCCCTTATGGACACACTAAGTCATGAACTGGGACATATCATTATGCTGTAGACCTTGCTAATGCTCTCTTCTCTATTGACATAGTACAGGAAAGTCAGGAACAGTTTACCTTCACATGGGGAGGCCAGCAGTGGACATTCACTGTCCTTCCACAGGGATACCTCCACAGTCCCACCACTTGTCATGGACTTGTAGTCCAGGACTTGGCCACATGGAAGAAACCACAAACAGTGCAGCTATATCACTACATTGATGATATTATGCTCACATCTGATTCTCTTGCAAATTTAGAAGGGGCAGTTTCTAGACTGCTGAAACATCTACAGGAGAAAGGATGGGCTGTGAACAGCACAAAGGTTCTGGGACCCAGTTTGTCTGTAAAATTCTTGGGGGTTGATTGGTCGGGTAAAACTAAAGTTATTCCTGAAACAGTCATAGACAAGGTCCGGGCTTTCCCTACCCCTACCACTGTGGCAGAGTTACAAGACTTTTGGGGACTTTTGGGCTATTGGAGAGTGTTTATCCCATACTTGACACAAATTCTGTAGCCCTTATACCAGTTGGTATGATAGGGCATCAGGTGGGACTGGGATGAGACATGTGCAGCTGCTTTTACTGCTGCCAAGTGAGCAGTCAAGGCCGTGCAGGCCTTGAGTGTAATGGACTCATCAAGGTCCTGTGAGCTAGATGTTCATGTAACCAAGGATGGTTATGGATGGGGTCTTTGGCAGTGGCTTGAACAGACATGCCAAACAATTGGATTCTGGTCACAACTACAGAAAGGAGCAGAGGTTCAGTACACCTTGATAGAGAAGCAACTGGCTGTTGTGTACCATGCCTTACTGGCTAGGGAGTCTGTCACCAGAACAGCTCTGACCAAGGTAATAACCACCTATCCCATTGCAGGGTAGGTGCAAGACTAGACCCAAAGGCCATGGCACAGACACCTACACTGGCCAAATGAGATGCATATTTACAGCAATGTAGCACCCTCTCTACTAGCCCCTTAAGTGGAAAACTCCAGTGTTTACTAGGGTCAGTGATATATACCAGTGGAAAGCAGGAAAAACTTGTTGAGTCATTGGTAGTCAAGAGTCCCTATCTGGAGGGAAAAGGCCTTATACCTGAGGATGCTTGGTATACAGACGGCTCCAGTCATGGGCAGCCTCCGAAGTGAAGGGCTCTGGCTTTCCATCCTAAGACTGAGACAATATGGATGGAGGATGGAGAGGGGAAGAGCAGCCAGTGGGCTGAGTTGGGGGCAGTATGGCTCATGATCACCCAGAAGTCCTTTCCCATAGTAGTGTGCACTGAAAGCTGGGCCGTCTATTGGGCTTGACCCTGTGGCTATCAACATGGTACCATGCCAACTGGATGGTTGGTCACTGCCCTTTTGGGGACAAGAGTTGTGGCAAAACCAATAGGCCTCTGGTCAGACTAAGACTGTTACCATATATCATGTGACTGGCCATTTGCTTTTGGCATCCCCAGGGAGTGATGAAACAGACACATTGGCTCAGATGCGCTGGCTAGAAGGAGAGCCTGTCTCTGATGTGGCCCAATGGTTACAACAGCGTTTGTTGCACATGGGGCAAAAGACAATGTGGGCTGTAGCCCGTGAGTGGGGCTTGCCGCTGACCTCTGAAGAAGTCAGCAGAGCCCAGAGGGAGTGCCCTGTGTGCTCTAAGGGGGACTTACACCGAGTCCCACACCAACACGGGACAATAATAAGGGGGCTGATACCCCTTGTGAGGTGGCAGATAGACTATATTGGGCCTCTGCCTATATCAGGATATCAGTAAGTCATGACTTGTGTGGATACAGCTACTAGATTATTGGTTGCTTTTCCTTCATGTTGTGCAGATCAGCAAATCACCAAGAAGGGCCTAGAGCACCTCTTTGCAGTCTACGGCTGGCTGCAGGTGATTGAGAGTGATCAAGGCACCCACTTCACTGGACATGCATTACAAGAATGGGTGCAAAATTAGGAATAAAGTGGAAGCTTCATGTACCATATAACCCTACTGGGGCAGGAATGACAGAGAGGTACAATGGTTTATTGACATCTGGCCTGAAGTCAGACACCAACAGTCTACAGGGCTGGTTAGTTTGCTTATGGACAGTGCTACGGCATTTGAATGAGAAGCTCCAAAAAGGAGCCTTGAGCCCTACAGATATACTACCACAGCTTGCTGCCTTTCCTATACAACTGTATGTACAAACCAAAGATGTTTGAAGCCCGGATATGGCCAGCAGAGCAACATCCTGCTCCCAGCCCCAACTGCATTAAACCTTGGAGACTCTGTTGAATGGATGTGCCCCTGGGCATTTCAACACATGGACCAGCAATGGCTGGCCCTTCTGGCACCTTGGGGGAAAGTCCTGGAAGCTGACCTCGTGTGTATTCCTGGAGTAACAGCTGAATGACCCCCAAAGATCACTGTAGTGTACCCAAAACATCCAGTAGGTAAGAGCATCTATGGGGAAGTTTTGTTTTATCTTTATGGCCAGTGTATGTACCTCCCATAGCCCTATAAATTGCCCCATCGGTAACTCCCACAGGGAGGGGGGTGAAAATCTGGTATACTAGACCCGGACAAGATCCTATTCCTGCCACTGTCCTATTACAGGATAACTCTCTTGCATGTATCCTACCTGATGGACAAGATTTGCCTCTGCTGGTGGCATTAAAACATGCATCATATCACCCTTAAGGTTATTTTCTTCTACAGTCCTGTGGCATGGATGCACCCCCTGGCTGCAGCTACCATGCTATGATTGTTCTGAACTCCCTACCTGTTCAGCTACTGACTGCCTGTGGAATGGGTGAGCTTTGGACTTATTCTGCCTAGGTCTTTGAACCCAGCTGAAGCCTCCAGCTTGAGGATTATCATTATTTTATTGTTGTTGCTATTTTATGTTATTAGTCTGGTTACAATGCTCCAGTTTTCTTACAAAGGGGCCATTGCAGAAGATGGGGAATGTGTAGATTGTGAGGCAAAATTTTTGGAGGGGTGGGCTGCAGGTAAAAATGCAATATTTCCAGACTCTCTCTCCTGGCTTTAGAGCATCTGTATATCAGTAGGTGTTTCCAAGGGGTGGAGAGTATTAGTCCATCTACATTTCAATGGGAAATTACAAGGGTGTGCAAGGGTTTATCTGGACTGGAGAGGTTGGGTAGATCTCTCTTCTACTGCAGCCTGGTCAAGAGGGAGACAGGACAACTGCTTGTAAGAAATAAATGGGTTTCCTAAACTTTATTTCTCCCTTTGACTGATTTTGGTTTCAAAGATATTTTGCCCTGGGATTTTTCCACCCAGAGTTACAGCTGCCCACAAGAGACTCATTTCAGACCCAAAAACAAAGACTAAAAGTGAAGAGATGGAAAAAGATTTTCATGAAAATAATGGGGTGAAAAAAAACAGGAGTAGCATTACAAATATCAGACAAAATAGATTTCAAAAGAAAGAAAGTAACAAGAGACAAAGAAGGACATTACATAATGATAAATGGTTGAGTCCAACAAGAGGTTATAAGCATTATAAATATCTATGCAACTAATATAGGAGCATCTAAATATGTAAAACAAATACTAACAGAATTAAAGGGGGAAACAGACAGCAACACATTCATTTTAGGAGACTTTAACACACCACTCACATCAATACACAGATCAACCAGACAGAAAATAAGTAAGGAAACAGAGTCACTGAACAATATATTAGATCAGATGGATGTAACAGATTCTACAGAACATTCTACCCAAAAGCAGCAGTACACACATTCTTCTCAAGTGTACATAGAACATTTTCCAGAATAGATCACATAATACGCCACAAGAAAAGCCACAATAAATTCAAAAAGATTGAAATTATATCAAGCAGCTTCTCAGACCACAGTGGTATGAGTAAATTACAGTAAGTTACACAACAGCCCAAAAACCTGTCGGATACAGTGAAGGCAGTTTTAAGAGGAAAGTACATAGCAATACAAGCTTACTTCAGTAAACAAGAACAATCCCAAATAAAAAAGTCTACACTCACAATTAAAGAAATCAGAAAAAGAACAAAAAATGAAGCCCAAAGTTAGTAGAAAGGGACATAATAAAGATCAGAGCAGAAATAAATAAAATAGAGAAGAATAAAACAATAGAAAAAAAAATCAATGAAACCAGGAGCTGGTTCTTTGAGAAAATAAACACAATAGATAAACCCCTAACTAGGCTTATCAAGAAAAAAAGAGAGTGTACATACATAAAGAAAATAAAAAACAAAGAAGGAGTGATTACAACAGACAACACAGAAACACAAAGAACTATTACAGAACACTATGAAAACTTATATGTCAAGAAATTGGACCAACCTAGAAAAATGTACAACTTTCTAGAAAAATACAACCTTCCAAGACTGACTCAGGAAGAAACAGAAAATCTGAACAGACCAATTACCAGCAACAAAATCAAACTGGTAATCAAAAAACTATCTAAAAACAAAATCACGGGTACAGATGGCTTCACCGCTGAATTCTACCAAACATTTAAAGAAGAGCTAATACTCATCCTTCTTAAAGTATTCCAAAAAGTAGAAGAGAATACTTCCAAACTCATTCCACAAGGGCAGCATCACTCTAAACAAAAACCAGACAAAGATATCACAAAAAAAGAAAATTACAGACCAATATTCCTCATAAACAGAGAGGAAAAATCCTCAACAAAATATTAGCAAATAGAATTCAAAATACTTCAAAAAGATCATCCATCATGACCAAGTGGGATTTATTCCAAGGATGCAAGGATGGTACAATATTCATAAATCAATCAGTATCATATACCACATTAACAAAAAGAAGGAAAAAAACACATTATCATCTCCATAGATGCTGAAAAAGCATACAAAATTCAACATCCATTCATGATAAAAACTCTCAACAAAATGGGTATAGAGGGCAAGTACCTCAACATAATAAAGGGCATATGCTACCTCAACATAATAAAGGGCAGCACAATAAACCCATAGCTAACATTGTACTTAACAGTGAAAATATGAAAGCTTTTCCTCTAAGATCCGGAAGAAGACAGGGATGCCCACACTGCCCGCTCTTATTCAACATAGCACTGGAGGTCCTAGCCATGGCAATCAGACAACACAAAGAAATAAAAGGCATCCAGATCGGTAAGGAAGAAGTTAAACAGTCACTGTTTGCACATGAAAGGATATTGTACATAAAAAATCCTAAAGAATCCACTCCAAAACTACTAGAACTAATATATGAATTCAGCAAAGTTGCAGGATACAAAATCAATACACATAAATCTGTTGCATTCCCATATACTAACAATGAACTAGAAGAAATAGAAATCAGGAAAACAATTCCATTTACAACTGCACCAAAAAGATTAAAATACCTAGGAATAAACCTAACCAAGGAAGGGAAAAACTTATACTCTGAAAACTACAAGACACTCATAAGAGAAATTAAAGAAGATACCAATAAATGGAAACACATCCCATGCTCATAGATAGGAAGAATTAATATTGTCAAAATGGCCATCCTTCCCAAAGTAATTTACAGATTCAGTGCAATCCCTATCAAAATACCAACAGCATTCCTCAATGAACTAGAACAAATAGTTCTAAATTTCATATGGAACCATTTAAAAGACCCCAAACAGCCAAAGCAATCCTGAGAGAGAAGAACAAAGTTGGGGGATTATGCTCCCTAACTTCAAGCTCTACTACAAAGCCACAGTAATCAAAACAATTTGGTACTGGCACAAGAACAGACCCATAGATCAATGGAACATAATAGAGAGACCAGCTATAAACCCACACATCTATGGTAAACCAGTATATGATAAAGGAGCATGAATATACAATAGGGAAAAGACAGCCTCTTCAACAACTGGTGTTGGTAAAACTGGACAGCTACATGTAAGAGAATGAAACTGGATTATTGTCTAACTCCATACAGAAAAGTAAACCCAGAATGGGTCAAAGACCTGAATGTAAGTCATGATACCATAAATCTCTTAGAAGAAAACATAGGCAAAAATCTCTTGAATATAAGCATGAGAAATTTTTTTCCTGGACACATTTCCTTGGGCAAGGGAAACACAATCAAAAATGAACAAATGAAACTAAATCAATCTAAAAATCTTCTGTACAGCAAAGGACACCATCAGCAGAACAAAAAGGCATCCCAAATTATGGGAGAATATATTCATAAGAAACTCATCTGATAAAGGGTTAACATCCAAAATATATACAGAACTTACATGCCTCAACACCCAAAACACAAATAACCCGATTAAAAAATGGGCACAGGACCTGAACAGACACTTCTCCAAAGAAGAAATTCAGATGGCCAATAGGCACATGAAGAGATTCTTCACATCACTAATCATCAGGGAAATGCAAATTAAAACCACAAAGAGATATCACCTCACACCAGTTAGAATGGCCACTATCAAAAAGACAAGAAATAACAAATGCTGGCAAGGATGCAGAGAAATGGGAACCCTCCTACACTGTTGGTAGGAATGTAAGTTGGTGCAACCATTGTGGAAACAATTTGAGGGGTTCTTCAAAAAACTAAAAATAGAAATACCATTTTACCCAGTAATTCCAGTCCTAGTAATTTACCCAAATAAAACAAAATCCCTGATTCAAAAATACATATGCACCCCTATGTTTATGGCTGCACTGTTTGCAATAGCGAAGATACAGAAGCAACCTAAGTGTCCATCAATAGATGAATGGATAAAGAAGTCGTACATATACACAATGGAATATTATTCAGCCATAAAAAGAAAAGAAATCCTGCCACTTGCAACAACATGGATGGATCTAGAGGGTATTATGCACAGTGAAATAAGTCTGGTGGAGAAAGACAAATACCATATGACTTCACTTATTTGTGGAGTATAAAAACAAAGCAAAACAGAAGGAACAAAATAGCAGTAGACTCATAGACACCAAGAAGGGACTAGTGATTACCAAGGGAGAGGGTTTAGGGGGGAAGGGGGAAGGGAATAAAGGGGCACAATAATTTGCAATCACAATATAAGTTGGTCCTGGGGACAGTAGTACAGCACAGAGAATACAGTTAATGATTCTGTAACATCTTACTACATTGACAGATAGTGACTGCACTAGAGGGGGTGAGGAATTAATAATATGGATAACTGTTGAACTACTATGTTGTATATTTGAAACCAACATAAGACTGTATATCGATGATACTTTAATTTTAAAAAAAGACATATGTACTCCTATGTTTATTGCAGCATTATTTACAATAGCCAAAATATGGAAGCAACCTAAATGTCCTTCGATAGATGAATAGATAAAGATGTGGTACATATATACAATGGATTACTCAGCCAGGAAAGAAGAATGAAATCTTGTCATTGCAACAACATATACGGATCTAGAGGGTTATTATGTTAAGTGAAATAAGTCAGAGAAAAACAAATACCATATGATTTCACTTATATGTGGAATCTAAGAAGCAAAACAAATGAACAAAACAGAAATAGACTTATGGACACAGAGAGCAGCCTAGTGGTTGCCACAGAGGAGAGGAATGGAGGATAGGTAAAATAGGTGAAGAGGGGGAAAAAAATGAGTGATAATGTTTAATATCTTACTTAATCTGAGCAATGGTTACATGATTGCATACACATGTCAAAATTTATCAAGCTGAATGCTAAGATTTGTGCATTATTTGTATGTAAACAAAAAAATTTAAAAGAATGAAATCAGCCTCAGAAATAATGGCACAAACCTCTCCTCCATGACCCAGGCCATAACATTTTCCAAGCTCTTGGGGGTTGACAGAAGCCATGAGCATAAGAGGTCCACCAGAAGGCATCCCCTCACTCTGTCTGCTCAGCCTGACCTTTCCACACACTGGAACAAGAACACCTTCCGGCCTCTTCTCCAAAAGTCCAATCATGTAATCTTTCCTTCCATCACCTCTGAATAAGAAACACTCACAGAGATGAGGAAATAAATCAGAAAATGAATAAAGAACTTCATCAAGGTCACAAACTTAGCTAAACCCTACAAGGTGTCCTACATGCAACAGAATGCAAGCAAGTAGCAGACAGAAATTAACTTCGGCATATTACACCTGCAAAGCGGTACAGAGCCCTGCTCTTGGAGTCTGGTCTGTCTGGAAAGAGAACTTTATCACACACAATCTTTGTTGCTACCCAGGGCACCTGCCACAAAGATACTACAAAATACAACTTATTCCTGGGTTCCTAAAGCCTCTGGGACAAAAACAATTAAAGCTGTGTACTGCGGACATCCCATTTTACATCAACAAATGTTATGTCATCTGTAACCATGCCAATTTCCATTTAAGAACTTCCAATTATTCCTATTGCTAGGGGGTGAATTCTGGTTATCTTGCTGATGGTTCCATTACCTCTTCTACACCCCCTTCTCCAAAGATGATGGATTATAGGTTTTTCTTGGGAAAAAATAAAAAGTAAGCAGACTGCAAGGTCAACTTTGCAGGACTGCAAAGCTGGGCATTTTTTCCATAATTCCAAATAGCCACTTCAAAACCACATGAAATAAAACGATTTCATTTTCACACACATCACTGTTTCCCTGTGGGTTGTAGAAGAACATTTTCAGTCCGTCACCAATTGTTCTATAAGGATGCAAGGTTTTCCTTACTGTCCTTCCACCATACATATATGGAGGAGAAAAGGAAGACATGTGGGGAGTGCAGAAGGGAAAAGGAAGTTAGGAAATAGGGCCTGGTCTGCAGAAGCCAAAGGTGGCCACTGCATGCAGGAGTTTGTATTTGACTGTAGCACAAAGCTTACAGAGAGAATCAGACAGACTACTGAACTCACTTCTCAGGCTCCTGATGGCAATGTGAATAAATTAACATCTCATTCCCTGCAGCCCCTGCAGTGGCTGGAAGACATGATTGATCTAACATTTGGCCTCCCTAGGAGGGATGTGTTAATTCTTCCTACCAGCACCCTCCACTTCGTTATGAGCTCAGCTTTTCATCACCAAACGAGTATCTGGGCTTGAGAGTCGGGACCACCAAGCAGCAGGCAACCTTCACCTTCTGTCAGTGCTGCATCACCTAACAGACACAGCTAGGGATCCCAGAGTCAGGGGACTCAACAGCATCAGGAGCTGCAGTGGGTCCACTTTCATATTACAAGCCTTCCTCGCCCTTAAGGGCTCTGTTAATGTTTCTATGTAAAACTGCACATGTCTAAGCAAAGAGGACTTGGTTTGCAGGCATGGCCAAATTTAAACAAACTCATTTGTCTCACTTCCCTTAATTACTAGCATCTCGTTTTTTCTCTTTATAATGTCATCTTTTAACCAAAAAACATTTCCAAGAGCTTATCAACCATCTGATGTGCTGGCTTGTGTGAGTTTGTTGAGCTCACAAAGTGCCTGGTGGGGAAGGAAGCAGGGCTGCCAGGAAGACAGGTGGGCTTGTCTATGGGCCCACGGGGAGAAGGTGGGGAGCTCTTCTCCTTTTCTGACTTTTCACAGGACTTCACTTATACCAGCAGTAGCCTCAGTAACACCACCGTGCTACTGCTATGAAATCTATGCCATGTCCTCAGGCATAGAGGACATACAGGAGGGCTCTGTCGTTTGTGCGTAGTGCAGACTCAATACATTTTGCTGGCAATTGAAAGACTTCTGTATATACTAAATACGAGCTGGTTTCTTTTTTACTGAAGAGTAGGTGGGGGACAGGAAGGCTTTGAAAGTGATTCTTGCTGTGTTTTGGGCTTATCAGGAAGGATAGATCCATTCTTGAAAGATCAAAGGGTTTGGAAGGAACGATGGTACTTCCACCTTTTCTCCTAATGAGGACTGACTTGGTAAGAGAATAATATGGGAGTTATTGGAGAAAATTTGTTTTTCTAGACTAAGGTTTACAATACTATGTAAATATGCTGCAGGAATGGCTAGGCTGTGCTCATCCAATTAGCAAATATATTGACCCTCTTATGTCCCAGCCAGTGAAGGAATATATTTCAGGAAGACTGTGAAAAATGGATTTGCCCGGAGCTGCCACTTAAGAAAGTCATGTGCAAACCAAGCAGAGGGAGTGATGGTGTCCGGGAAAGAATGCATTAGCTTAGGAAACTGGGGGTGAGAGCATGAGAGGGTCGAGGCAAGGGGCAATAACAACTTCAAATGTGTGCAGAGCTGTTAGAGGAGGTCAGATTAGTTCTTAAGGGTAGGATACACAGAAGTGTTGAGGAGGCAGAGTTTGGGTGTCAATGGAAATAAGAAGTTTCAAACCATTATTACTGACACCTTAGTGTTAAGGATTTTTTCACCACAGAAGGTATCCAAGCAAGAATTGAAACAAACAATTTGTCCTGGATGTTAAAGTGGGGGCTTCAAGCAGCATAACAGAGGGCAAATGAATTTAAAGTGTTTTATGAGCCTTGCATTCCATGAGATTCTGAAAGGAGTGATCCTCACACTTTTTGTGTCAGTTCTAGGACACCAGCTCCTTCTCTGTCTTCTATTAAATTCGTTAAATTTGAATAACAATTATGATGTAATAAGATCATAAAATTTGTTTTATTTTTGCACAGCCCTAACACTTACGAAGTGTTTGATTCATGCCTTTTGTTTATCTCACTTTACAAATAAGAAAATGGAGAACAACTGAATTAAATGAAACAACCATCAAGGAAGGGTGCATTGTCCTAATAATGTTCCATTTCTTGAGCTGGATGGTGAGTAAATAAATCCTATGTTCCTATCTCTCTGTCTGCCTCTCTGTCTGAGTGGAATGCTTCAACTGAATTATAAAGAAAGAAACAGAGCTAACATTAGAATGCCTGCACTCTAACTTTCTACATTAGAGCTTACAAATTAAACTACCCATATGTAAGATGAATAAAGATAATCTTAAGTTACAGAATTTTTTAGTTGGCTTCTAGATATTTGACCTAAAAATATTTAATTACTACTGAAATTGGCATCAGACCTATCCACATTTTTCATTGCCTCTCTCTTGGCTTAGTGATTATACCTACTTTTCCCTTCAATTCCCCAAGGCCACTCAGGGTATTACAAAATGAAAACAATCACCAAATCGTAAATATAATCAAACATATCATCCTTCTCAAATTGCCCTCTTTTTGTCCGTCTCTCCCCTTCACATGACCTCTTCAATGCACGCACATACACACAAAGACACATACATGCACATGTACACATACAGTCATCTGGAAAACTCACTGCCTGATTCCTGGCAGCTCTAAGCACTGGCAAATTGCACAGCATCAAAAAATCCATACATATTCCAGTAGACTGTGAAAAAGAATTTCCCCTGGAATTTGATAAGATGACCACCCAGGATCAGAATAACACTTACTCAAGACATTTAAAAACAGACTGGACAAAGCACTAGAGGTTATGATGTAGAGACCAATCTCCTCTAGCAAAGAAATGGGCTAGGTGATTTAATGTACCTTTCCCATTGTTAATTTCAACGATCTTGAGATTAATTTGAATTCAGACAGAATCCATTTGAATAATGCCTTAAGAAAAGAACTTGGCCGCTAATTTAATAGGTGTCAGGGTGTGAAAAATTATTGTCATGATTATCGTAACTGGAACTAAGCTTGTAAAAATATTTTTGCAGAATACCAAACAGTTCTATAGTGACTAGGGCCACACACACAAACATTTGACATAGCAGGCTCCCTTTTATCATGAATCTGTTTTTTCTTAAGTCAAAAATGGATGCAAAATATTGTGTTAGAATTGCCTTAGTATTCTGTTTGCCATGGTTGCCTAAGGGTTATGAGACAGCTCCTGAATAAGAGTATCGCCTAGGATTGCAAAATGACTAAAAAATAGAACATATACCCAAAACTATAATAATGAAGGAAGAATGGGGCAGAGACTGGGGTGAAGTGAGACGTCCTCAATATTTACATTTTGCAATTCCATTTCTTCCTTCATTAGCATCTGTAGATAAAAGACTCATCTGGACCTTGTCTCTCTATTGTGAATTTCCTAACAGTTTGTATAAAATGCTCTAACCATATGCATGTATTTCAATGCTTGCATTTGCACACACATTATGGTATACGTCGCCTGAGTGATAAAATAAAGGCAAACACTTCCATAGCCAATGAATAAAGATACAAAAAAAAAGTGATGCATCCCAACGACTTTGCACTTTCTTGGTTTGTTTATTGGATAAAGGAAAGGTCAAAAAGGAACAAAAATGATAAGAATGGGCTTATCTCTTACTTTCCAAAAACCAGTCCAAAGGTTAGTAATAACATCCACACTTTATTAGGCATCTACTACATGCTGCAGTTTGAGAGCATTCTCTTAAGTCCTTATAAAAATCATGCATGCGGGCATGTTATCCTCATTTTAGAGATGAAGAAACTAAGAATCAGAGAGGTGTATTACCTTGCCCAAATAGAGAAATGACAGAGTAAAACTACTATCTAACCCCCAAGTCCATGCTATTTCACCTGCAGGCCTCAGCACCCACCATGAACATCTACAATGTTAGCTCATACTGAGAAATGGTGTTTGGGCCCGTCTTTTAAGGTTATTTTTAATTTCCTCTCAAATTATTTGCCATACCAAGCTGAACCCAACAGCTCTAACAGAAAGAGTATCCTAATCCTGATTTTGCACAACAGAGGACTGATTTAACTTACATCTTCCAGAGGCTGACGGTATTTTAACATATACTCGCACGGATTTGACTCAAAGATGCAGGCAAGGACTACAGGAATCTCAGACAAGACCAAAGGCACAGTGAGGTGCACAGGAGAATGTGGAGGGCATATTCTGGGACTCATGGAGTCCCATCCCGGAGAGACTCTAAGAATGTTGGATTCTGTTTCCCTTCTTGGTTTTCGTAGCCTTCAGTCTAGACTCTTCCTCACATAAAGGTTCAATGTGGAGAGCATCCCTCGAAGTGAATTCTGTCCAATCACTCACCACATTTTTAAATCTAGACTTTACTTCTTACCATTGTTACCTGTTCACTCAGTGACTACACAGCCATAGTGCAAGAATTTGGTCTTACAGAGGTTATCTGCTTTGAGACACAATCCCCAGAAATATTTTCTTCTAAAGCAGCTGCTGCATGTACCAGGATATAGCAATTAATTAACAAATATTTGCTGACTGCCTAAGGCAAGTAGGATCCTGAGGAGAATACAAAGAAGAAGGCCTGGGGTCTTCCCTTAAGAGCTTTAAAATCCTGTTTAGGGATTTTAAAAGAGGAGTAATGAGAGTAGGTGGCAAAGTGGGGGCCCTGGCCTGGCATTAGGCCTCTGCAACTTGGCCTAGATCCAGCCGAAGAATAAATCTACTCATATGCAGAAGGGATTAGAGAAGCTGCCTCTGAAATAAGATCAAGTCTATAAAGCAGTCCCTGGTGCATAACAAGTGCCCACTGAAGATTATTTCTTCTGCCTCCCTTTCCTGTCCCATTACTCCAGGGACAGTATCAAACCTTCCCTGCAGTTAACCCAGCTAGAAATTTACTCTCCAATCCTGATAAGGGCTTTTCCTTCTTCTTGAGCCCTAGTCCCCTCTTGATATTCCAGTTCAGACCTCTGTCCTACTCCTCACCTTGACAATCTGCCCACATCCCAGGCCCTTCACAACTAAGGGTTTCATGCCTTGCTTCTGCTTGTCACTCTCTGAAAGACTGGTGTTCCAGGCTGGTCAGTAGCTGAGAGCCTGCTCCAAGGACATCTGTGACCTGTTTGACTGTTGTTCCAGATACCGCCTTCTCTGTGATTTATCTCCCAGATGGGTCACCCAATTAGACTACAAACATCAATTCAACTATCCTGGCTGCCTAGAATATTTTGCTGTAAAGAAGTCCAAGGCCATGTCCAGATTCTAGAGGAAAGGAGATTGAAATCCATTTAGTGATGACTATCCTTGGCATGGAAGGGTAGGTCTGGTGGGTACAAGGGCTGCATCCTTCCTACCCCTGTTTCATGGGCCATTATCTTTTAATTATCCTCTTCACTAGGTATCATGAATAACTTGCCACACTCACCTACCACCAAGCACTTGCAATTGTATCTGTCCTTTTGACCCCACGACAAAGACCCAAAATAGATCCAGACCCAAATCTAAGTCTCCTCCCTGGCTTTACTCTCCTATTGTTGAAGAAATCTCAGACTTAGTACAATAAAAACAATGTAGTTCAGAATGGAGAAGTCAGAGAAAGAGTGAGAATAAGACAGTGCAAATCAGTATAAATACATTTAAAGATGTAGTAGCCAGAAAGTGTAGAATTATTCAAGCATAAGCAGTCCAACAGGATTGATAGTAACCCATCCATTCAAACCTGTCTTTAAAATACTGCACATCAAAATTTAAACCCTGATCTCTAGGGCCCAAGTATCAACAAAATCATTACTTCATATCTAACTCCTAAGCAACCTGACATAGATTTGTTATCATTGAGGTGAGATTCAATTTAGGGAGATTAATTTGCCATCTACCCTGAACAAGGTAAAAATTCAGATGTGTGTACAATCCCAATTTTCTAGTGGTCTTCCATAAACTTGTTTTTCTATGACCGCTAATTAAAAACCCTAGTTTCCATGAATATCTTATTTTGCAGGTTAGTTAGGAAGGTTAATTGTCTATTCCTTTTATTTGTCTTTTTCTCCTTAATGAGACAAGCCATCTATTTGTCTGAATTGACACACAAAATTACCAGGAAAAAAAAGGAGACTTAATGGTGGGCAGAGGTTCAAGTTGCTCTACATTTTGCTTGGTCTGTAAATTATAAGCAATGTCTACCACACTGAATTTCAGAGAAATAAAAATAATCAAGGAGCCACATAGAGGTTTCTGGGGATTCTTTTTCTGCAATTTTTCTAGCATTTCTTTCAGTTCACTTTTTAGGAAAACAGTTTACATACCAGAAAAGTGGATATCTATCCCTTCAGAGAGTTCTATGGTTTAACCCATTATGACTACAAGATGTATTTCTATCAAACCAGACTTTCATTCATGTCTATTTACAACAATGCATTCTGTTCTCATTTGTAATCTTCTACCACAGAAAAAAGAAAGCTATCATTTTGTCTCTGTAGTCTTGGAGGTACTCAGTCTTTGGAGGGGAGGAGTAATGACACTCTGTGATTAGAAAGAACATCAAAATACTTTAGCAATTTGGGACAAAGGATGCTCTCCTTCTATCTCTTATTTGGTTACAGCATGGTATTATATCATTGTTAAACTATAAACTACATTTGCCCTAAGTGGAAATTCATACACCAGGGGAAGTCAGCCACCGTTTATTTAATCAGAGGCAACTACCCCAAACCTTCCATTACCTCATCCCTGATCAACACCACTGGTTTGGGCAACAGCTTAATAAATGTTGAAAAGGGGTTTCATCGGTGAAAACAGTGATTTCTTAATTAGTATAACAGATGCTAGAAATGGGTTACCATTGGTGAAATCAGAGATATTCAAAATAGGTTGAGAACTCTCCTTCACATACAGGAAAACAGTATAATAATATAAAGAGCATTCTAGTTGTAGCCTAATCTGTACCCAGCCAGTGGGTCAAAGGGTCAAAGGATTCAGTTCCCAGGAGTTCACTGAATCCTGACAGTGGAATAATACCACACTTACCTCAGGTGAACTACCTGCAAGATGTCTTCAGGAGATAAGGAAGGATGGAGCTGTGGCTTCATCCACCTGCAATCATGTTATGCAGAAGATCCTTGCTAATAAGCATCTTCATGAGAGGAAGAATTTAGCCTAAGACTTGCTTTTGTTATAACCTGGCACCAAGAGTGTTGGGGTTAAGGTAGCTAATCATCATACCTCTCCAATTAGTGGGGCAACTGAGATCTACCCAAAAGCATGTCCAAGTTGGCTTAGACCTGTCCATAAAAGGCACCCACCATCCAAACACACCTGGACACACTGTTGCACTCTCTATTTTATAAAACCCACCCTTACACTAATGGGATTGATTTAAAGGATAAATCCAATATTGGCTTAAGAAGATACAAAGGAGAATGAGCCCCTGAGAGAAAGAACAGACTACATAGTTAAACAATCACACTAAGAAATGATTTCAAAACTGCCATATCATCACTATTTATTCTACAGCCAAAACACATTTCAACTAATTCTAGTACTATATTTGTCCTATGTGAAAATGGAAAACCAAATCAAATGTAGCCAGAGTCAGCAGGGAGTTTAAGATGGCAGTGTGAAAAGTGAGACAGAAACCTCCCAAAACCAAATATAATATGAAAATATAGCAAACACAACTAATCCTGAAAAAGCAACAGGAAAGAAGACTGCCACAGACTGCCTTAATATAGGGAAAATAGAAGACCTCATGGAAAAGTATGAAGCAGCAAAGCCGCGATTTGGTGGGACCTAAGCCCTTCCCCCACCCAGCTCACTGGAGGAAGAGAAATGGAGCAGGGAGGGGGTGGAGGCCTCGGACTGCTGAACACCCAGCCCTGGAGATCTGCTCTCAGAGCATAAACCTACATTACATGGTGCTCTGGAGATTAATGGGGTTGGGAAGTTAAGACAGGTGGAATCTTGCAGGGACTGAGATTCCAGCTGCTTGTGGAGTACTGGTACCCACAACCAATCGCTCTAGGAAAAAAGAAAGGTGGACACTCAGAGACTTCCCAACAGCGAGAAGGCTGCTGAAGGGGCAAGGATTACACAGAGCTTGCTGCTCAGGAGAAAGGACAGGTGGACAAAACTGTCCCAGAACACTCAGCCCAGAAGGTTGGGAACTTTTGGGAGCTTCAGGGGCTCCATCCCGATGGCTGAAAATGCAGCCCTGGGGCCGCCCACCATGATAGGTTCCTTGTACCAGTTCCTTCCTACCATTCAGCTCTGGCTTGCAAACCTGCTTCCTCTGCCATTGTGCAGGCCAGTCAGAGGGCAGCCTCACCTACAGCAGATATACTGGTGTAGCATGGAGGCTCATCCCAGTGTGCTCAGCCCACTGGCCCTGGTAATGGAGGCAGGATTGCAACAAGGAAGCAGAAAAGAGACCTTTCCTCCCAGCAGCAATCCGCATCACTTCACTGTGACCCCTGCCGTCACTCGAGGGACTGAGCAGCTCCAAAGAGTAGAGCTTCTGGGCACTAGAGACCACCACCCACATAAAGTTATTATTCCATATTATTAATTACAAATATGCAATATCAAAAGAACCTGGTACAAACCAAATCCCACAAACACCAGAAAGAGGGCCTAGTGAAACTGAAATCACCAATTTTCCTCAGAAAGATTTCAAAATAAAAATCATAAATATGCTCACGAAGCTATGGAAAAATATTCAAGACCTCAGGAAGTACTTCAAGAAAGAGACAGAAACTTTGAAAAATACAGTATCTGAAATGAAACATACAATGGAGGGATTCAAAAGCAGATTAGATGAGGTAGAGGAGATGGTAAATGAAATAGAATTAGAGAACAGGAATACAAACAAGGTGAGCAAGAGAGAAAAAAGGATCTCAAGGAAATAAAGAATATTAAGAGAACTGCGTGACCAATACAAATGCAACAATATTTGTATTATAGGGTACCAGAAGAAGAAGAAAGAGAAAAAGGAATAGAAAGTGTCCTTGAGGAAACAATTGCTGAAAACTTCCCCAGTCTGGGGAAGGAAAATGTCTCTAAGGCAATGGAAGTCCACAGATCTCCCAACACAAGTGACACAAGGAAGACAACACCAAGATATATAATAATTAAAATGGCAAAGATCAAGGACAAAGACAGAGTAGTAAAAGCAGCCAAAGAGAGAAAAAAGATCACCTACAAAGGAAAACCCATCAGGCTATCATCAGATTTATCAACAGAAACCTTACAGGCCAGAAGAGAATGGCATGATATATTTAAAGCAATGAAACACAAGGCCCTCAAACCAAGAATATTCTACCTGGCAAGTTTATCATTTAAATTTGATGGAGGGATTAAACAATTCCCAGATAAGCAAAAGTTGAGGGAATTTACCTCACACAAACCATCTCTACAGTGTACTTTAAAGAGACTGCTCTAGATGGAAGCGTTCCTACGGTTAAATAGCTCTCACCAGAAAAAATAAAACCACAGTAAAAGAAGTAGAACAATTAATTACTAAGCAAATGCAAAATTAAATCAACTAACCACAAAGTCAGTCAAGGGTTACACAAAGAGTACAGAATATGACACCTACATATAAAGAGTGGAGGAGGAAGAAAAAGAAGGGAGAAAAAAAAGAATCTTTAGATTGTGTTTGAAATGGTGCACTAAGCGCGTTAAGTTAGACTCGTAGATAGAAAGGAACTACCCTTGAACCTTTGGTGACCACGGATCTAAAGCCTGCAATGGCAATAAATACATGTCTACCAACAATCACCCTAAATGTAAATAGACTGAATACACCAATAAAAAGACATAGAGGTACAAAATGGATAAAAAAACAAGACCCATCTATATGTGGCCTACAAGGGACTCACTTCAAACCCAAAGACATACACAGACTAAAAGTCAAAGGATGGAAAAAGGTATTTCATGCAACTAATAGGGAGAAAAAAGCAGGTGTTGCAATACTTGTATCGGACAAAATAGACTTCAAAACAAACAAAGTCACAAGAGACAAAGAAGGACATTTTATAATGATAATGGGTCAGTCCAACAAGAGGATATAACCATTATAAATATCTATGCACCCAACACAGGAGCACCTACATATGTGAAACAAATACTAACAGAATTAAAAGGGGAAACAGAATGCAGTGCATTCATTCAAGGAGACTTCAACACACTACTCACTCCAAAGGACAGATCAACCAGACAGAAAATTAGTGAGGAGACAGAGGCACTGAAAAACACATTAGAACAGATGGACCTAACAGACATCTACAGAACTCTACACACAAAAGCAGCAGGATACACTTTCTTCCCAAGTGCACATGGAACATTTTCAAGAATAGATCATATGCTAGATCACAAAAAGAGTCTCAGAAAATTCAAAAAGATTGAAATTTTACCAACCAGCTTCTTAGACCACAAAGGTATGAAACTAGAAATAAATTATTCAAAGAAAACAAAAGAGCCCACAAACACATGGAGGCTTTACAACATGCTCTTAAATAATCAATAGATCAATGAGCAAATAAACACAGAGATCAAGCAATATATGGAGACAGGAAAAGAATAACTCAACACCGCAAAATCTGTGGGACACAGAGAAGGCCTTGCAAAGAGGGAAGAATACTGCAATAAACGCCTACCTCAGGAAAGAAGAACAATCCCATATGAACAGTCTAAACTCACAATTAATGAAAATAGAAAAAGAAAAGAACAAATGGGGCCCAAAGTCAGTAGAAGGAAGGACATAATAAATACCAGAGAAGAAACAAATAAAATTTAGAAGAATAAAACAATAGTAAGAATAAATAAAACCAGGAGATGGTTTTTCAAAAAAATTAGCAAAATAGATAAACCCGTAGCCAGATTTATCAAGAAAAAAAGAGTACACACATAAACAGAATCAGAAATGAGAATGGAAAAATCACTACCAACACCACAGAAATACAAAGAATTATTAGAGAATACTATGAAAAATTATATGCTAACAAATTTGATAACCTGGAAAAAATGGACAACTTTCTAGAAAAATACAACCTTCCAAGGCTGACCCAGGAAGAAACAGAAAATATGAACAGACCAATTACCAGCAACAAAATTGAACTGGTAATCAAAAAGCTCCTTAAGAACAAAACTCCAGGACCAGATGGCTTCACTGCTGAATTTTATCAAACATTTAGTGAAGACCTAATACCCATCCTTCTTAAGGTTTTCCAAAAAGCAGAAGAGGGAATACTTCCAAACTCATTCTATGAGGTCAGCATCGCTCTAATACCAAAACCAGGCAAAGACACCACAAAAAAAGAAAATTATATACACCAATATCCCTAATAAACAGATGCAAAAATACTCAACAAAATATTAGCAAACTGAATTCAAAAATACATCAAAGAGATCATCCACCATGATCAAGTAGGATTTATTCCAGGGATGCAAAGATGGTACAATATTCAAAAATCCATCAACATCATCCATCACATTAACAAAAAGAAGGCCAAAAACCACATGATCATCATGATCATTTCCATAGATGCAGAAAAAACATTTGACAAAATTCAACATCCATTCATGATAAAAACTCTCAACAAAATGGGTGTAGAGGACAAGTGCCTCCACATAATAAAGGCCATATATGACAAACCCACAGCCAATATCATACTTAACAGCAAGAAGCTGAAAAACTTTTCCTTTAAGATCAGGAAAAAGACAAGGATGCCCACTCTCTCAACTTTTATTCAACATAGTACTGGAGGTCCTAGCCACAGCAATCAGACAACACAAAGAAATAAAAGGCATCCAGATTGGCAAGGAAGAAGTTAAACTGTCCCTGTTTGCAGATGACATGATATTGTACATAAGAAATCCTAAAGACTCAACTCCAAAACTACTAGATCTAATACCTGAATTCAGCAAAGTTGCAAGTTACAAAATACACAGAAATCTGTTGCATTCCTATACACTAACGATGAACTAGCAGAAAGAGAAATCAGGAAAACAGTTCCATTCACAACTGCATCAAAAAAAATAAAATACCTAAGAATAAACCTAACCAAGGAGGTGAAAGACATATACTCTGAAAACTACAAGACACTCATTGTGAGTAATTAAAGAAGATACCAATAAATGGAAACACATCCCATGCTCATGGATAGGAAGAATTAATATTGTCAAAATGTCCATCCTGCCTAAGGCAATCTACAGATTTATTGCAATCCCTATCATAATACCAACAGCATTGTTCAACCAACTAGAACAAATAGTTCTAAAATTCATATGGAGCCACAAAAGACCCCGAATAGCCAAAGCAATCCTGAGAAGGAAGAATAAAGCAGTGGGGAATCTCATTTCCCAAATTCAAGCTCTAGTACAAAGTCACAGTAATCAAGACAATTTGGTACTGGCATAAGAACAGACCTATAGATCAGTGGAACAGAATAGAGAGCCCAGATATAAACCCAAGCATATATGGTCAATTAATATATGATAAGGGACCATGGATATACAATGGGGAAATGACAGCCTCTTCAACAAAGGTTGTTGGCAAAACTGGACAGCTACATGTAAGAGAATAAAACTTGATTATTGTCTATGGAGTTAGACAATTCAAAATGGATCAAAGTCCTGAATGTAAGTTATGGAACCACAAAACTCTTAGAAGAAAAAATAGGCAAAACTCTCTTGAATATAAACATGAGCAACTTTTTTCTGAACACATCTCCTCAAGCAAGAGAAACAAAAGCAAAATGAACAAGTGGGACTACATCAAACTAAAAAGCTTCTGTACAGCAAAGGACACCATCAGTAGAACAAAAATGCATCCTACAGTATGGGAGAATATATTTATAAATGATATATCTGACAAGGGGTTAACATCCAAAATATACATGAACTCACATGCCGCAACACCCAAAAAGCAAATAACCTGATTAAAAAATGGGCAGAGGGTATGAATGGACACTTCACCAAAGAAGAAATTCAGATGACCAACAGGCACATGAAAAGATGCTTCACATCACTAATTATCAGGGAAATGCAAATTAAAAGCACAGTAAGATATCACCTCACACCAGTTAGGATGGCCAATATTCAAAAGACAAGAAACAACAAATTCTGACGAGGATGTGGAGAAAGGGGAACCCTCCTACACTGCTGGTGGGAATGTAAATTAGTTCAAGCATTTTGGAAAGCAGTATGGCAGTTCCGCAAAAAACTAAAAATAGAAATACCATTTTAGCCAGGAATTCCACTCCCAGGAATTTACCCAAAGAAAGCAAGGTCCCTGTTGCAAAAGGACATATGCACCCTACCATGTGAGGGGATCCTGGGGAAGACAGTGTAGCACAGAGAAAACAAGTATTGACTCTATAGCATCTTACTACACTAATTGACAGTGACTGTGGTAGGGTGTGGCGGGTGACTTGATAATATGGGTGAATGTAGTAATCACAGTGTTGCTCATGTGAAACCTTCATAAGAGTGTATATCAGTGAAGCCTTAATTAAAAAAAAAATTTTTTTTAAGTAGCCAGAGCCAAAACTGAATGAGTCAGTTCTACTCAAGGGGTGGGGTGGGCCTGGGTGCCTATCACACATCATGAGGAAATACTCTGCACTGTCTCTTCCTCTATTAAAAATGACTAGAGAGGGAAAAAGGCCCAAGCATTTTAGCATATGTTATTGGGTCTTTAGTTTGCAGAGAGGGACATGGAGCTAACTTTGGAGGTAGTTAGCAGAGAAAACCAGACAATGAAACAGGAGAACTTTTTAGAGTAGCTAAGGTGAAGAACTGAGAAACATAAACCAAGAAAATGGAAGAAAATAGGGTTCAGGTTGGAGGAAATGGCCAAGAGGCCTTTTGTGGGTGGGAATATCAAAATTCAATTTCAATTTCAAGTTATAAATGTTGCCGAATGTAAACCTCCTTTGACACTCTGTAAAGTCTTCTCCAGCTTCCAGGTAGGGGAGGGGGCCTAGAGGTTTTATCCCCAGTGGCCAATGATTTCATCAGTCATGCCCATAGAATGAATCTCCATACAAACCCTAACTGAAGGGGCTCAGAGTGCTTCCTGGCTGATTAACACATTGAGGGTCAGGCACACCTCAGAGTGGGCATGGGAGCTCCGTGTACTCCCACCCCATACCTTGCTCAGATGAAATATGCATCTCTTCCATCTGGCTACTCCTGGGTTGTATTTATAATAAACTGGTAATTGTAATAAAGCACCTCTCTGAGTTCTGTAAGCCATTCTAGCAAATTATAAAACCTGAGGATGGGGTGGTGGGAATCCTCGATTTATAGTTGGTTGACCAGAAGTACAGGTGACAACCTAGCACTTGTATCTGGCATCCAAAGTGGAACACAGTTTTACAGGACTGAGTCCTTAACCTGGAGGGTCTGCTAGTTTCAGGCCATTACTGTCAGAATTAAATTGTAGGATACCCATTCATATCTGCTGAGAATTGGAGCACTGAAGGGTATACAAAAAAAACTGCATATCTTATCAGAAGTCTTTCAGTACAGAAACAGTGCTTTATTTTAGGTTCCTTTTTTAAAAAGATCATTGATTCTTACATACATAACTACACCCACAGAAGAAAACTGCAACATCGAGAAGTCAATGAGGGGTTGCTAAGTTAGAAAATTATTTTTCTTACAAGTTCATGACTCAAATAATGAAGAAACTCCCATTTATGATATAGTGAGTTCAAGCCACTCTCTGAAGCTCACTGGTAGACGAACAGACATGTGATGTGTCCTCTAGGAAATGCAGGCAGAAGTAGTCCATAAAGCTGTTCCCATTGGGACATACATGATTCACCGCCAGATGCCTGTGCTATCAGTCTTGGCTGGAAGAGCCTGACCCTATCCCCACCATCACCATCCAGCCACAGGGGCTCCCCATCCTCCCTCTTCCTACTTAAACACCTGCTTTGGGATGGTTTTAACTTCCTCTTAGAGAGATTTCCCCTATACGGGCACTATCTTAGCCCTCAGCCCCTTGTAGCAATTATTTTAAGTAATTTATAGAGATGAACTTACATAGATATAAATATATAGATTAATACAAATATTTTCTACTTTGTAACTTTAACACTCAGCAACCTCATACTCCAAACAATATTCCCACACAATTTCTGAGCTAGAGGTAAAACCTCTATACCAGCTGCAGGTCACATGACACTGTGGTTAAGAACGTGGGTTCTGCAGCCACGAGGCTGTGTGCACATCCTCGTTGTCCTACTTGCTAGCTGTGGAACATGGAAAGTTAATTCACTGCTCACTGACTCAGTGTTCTCACCTTTGATGTAAAGCTGTTACAGTACTTAAGAGTTTTTGTGAGAGTTTAGTACATACAAAACATTTAGCCATCGGTGTGGGAGGTTGACTCCTATTAGCTCACAGAGCATACTGGTAACATCTCTTCCCAGCTCCCCCTACAGTGACATTACATTCATGGCTTGCTATGGGCCATAGTGGGCGTATTTACACCACAGAAATTGGCAGACACTACAAATTAGAACTGTTTAGGGTTTTTTTTTTGTTTCGTTTTATTTTGTTTTGTTTTGGAGGGGGGCTGTTTTGAGAGCTGAGTGTTCAACGTCAACCAGTGTACGACTACATTTAGCACAAGGGCCAGCCCATAGTTAGCTCTCAAGACATAGAAGCCATTATTAATAGAAAAAGGGATGGAGGGATTAACAGTTACCAAAGGGAAAGGGACTGGGGAGTGTCGGTGGGAAGGGAGGGATAAGAGTATTAAGGGGCATTATGATTAGCTCACATAATGTAGGGGGGGGCACGAGGAAGGCAGTATAGCACAGAGAAGACAAGTAGGGACTCTATAGCATCTTACTACGTTGATTGACAGTGACTGTAATGGGGTATGCGGTGGGGACTTGATAATGGGGGGAATCTAGTAACCACAATGTTGCTCATGTGATTGTATATTAATGATACCATTAAAAAAAAGGGATGGAGGACCTTCTGGCAAGTTGAAGGATATTCCTCCAACTTTTCCCCACCATGAACAACTCTTTACAATTACATAAAGAAAATTGAGTCAAACTGTTCTTTGGTAATAGAGAAACTTCAAACCAAGTTTCTCCATCCCTAGCTAGCTTTAACAATCTATATGTTCTTGACCAGAATCACCTTGCTGGTTTCAATCTGTGACATGGCACTAAGGTGCCTTATAAAAACTACATTGTACATAACATGATACTTCTTCAGTGGTCTTGCCAAGTTCAAGGACAAGTGGGTTACCTATTTCTGTTGAAGTCTGTAAGTGAGTTCCTGCTTTGGGACTCAGTTCAAGGACAAAACTCTTCAGTACTCCATGAATGACAGGCGTCTAAGGATACAATTTTAAAGAAATGACTGGTGGACTCCCTCATCACCCCAACCTAGAAAGCAGTCAATGGAATAGGATCTCAGAGTTTCCAGTTTGTAATGGAGATGGACGCAGAGTGAAAGAAATCAATCCAATATGGTTTCTTTTTCTTTTTCACACTTATCGATAGAATTTAAAATCAAGTTAAGTTTCCAGCAGGACTTACTGTGTAGTATCCTTGAACAGTTCCTTGAAGCTGAGATTTTTATTGCTTTATTTACTTATGCTACTTTTCAGTATTAATAGGACAAATGAGTAAATTTACAAAGGCCAATTAGAAATACAATGGACCTGAGATCTGGCAATATGACACCTTGCTTTGGGAAATCCAAAATAGTTCAGAAACATTATTAATAATGTTCTAAAATCCCTTTTTGCCTCTTCTCTGCAATTAAGGATTTCATGATGTAACTCAGACCCAGACTATATAATAGGCCAATAAATCACGGCTAGATCCTACAGGTCTCAGCCAAATATTTAGTCATTCACACACCACAGGGTTAGGTTTTGGCCCATAGTTCTGGCTGAGATATTTATTATTCTTATCAGGTATCCAAATTAGTGAAAAAGAAGAAAACTGGTCATTATAAATGTGCCAGCACACTATCCCTGAGCTGCAACACTTGCAAGTTTCTCTTGAATCAAAAAAGTAAGTTGCTGTGCACACTGCTGCAGCCTGATGACTATTCCTAGCGCACTGCTCTAGGTTGATGGAACTAGTGGTTTGGGGAGGGGCACACATAGCACTCCCAGAGACGAAAGTAAGACAAGGGTTATAGCATTATCCACCAAGAGGAATGTAAAGGAAAACATTCTATTCCAGAGACAAAGATAGTCAGGAAACCACAGAACCTCAGACGCAGGTACACAGGGGCACAGCTGCCTACTCCCAAGAAGAAAAATAGAATATACTTTCTTTTCTTTCTCCTCCATCAACAGAGAAGCACTTGTTGACCATGGAGCCATAAGAGTTCTTAGCCGTGCATGTTGCCATTCACTCCACTCCTGGCAGCTTTGTGGACTGGGGAAAGGGAAGAGGTGTCCTAGGGGACAGGAGGCCTTCGGGGGCCAATAGTTGAGAAAAGAAGCCTGCCTGAGAACAGTGGGTCAAGAAACTGCTCAACTGTTTACACACCTGACCATCTCTTGGCCCCAGGGCTCCCCAAGTTCTATGTCCTACCATGTGCAAGAAAGCTAGAAAAATTAACCCTGTAGCTTGTCCAGCTTTAACTTCTCTCCATGCAGAGTGAGGCCAGGAGGACAAATGCCTGTATTTAAAATTTAAGTTATTTTTCTTTTACCGTCTCCCTACCTCTTCAGAGACTTCAATGTCCAGCTACGCTCTTTCCCATACCTCTACCAAAGACCTATGTAAACTTGCTCATTTCACAGGTCAGGACAGATGCATTTCATCTCTGATGGAAACCTACTCTTCACTACTGCTAAGACTGTAGAAATCAGTTATTGGTGTTATCAGCTTTTCTCAGTCAAGACCTTGGTACAATAGCCTTTGAAATGAAGGGATATGGGTTTGAATCCTATTTTCACTACTTACTCTTCTCTTTAGGCTCGGATGCATTACTATCTCTGAGATACAGTTTCTGTATCTATAAATCAGAATAAATCCTATTCCCTAGGTTTGTTGCAGATGAAGTGGGATAATACATATAAAATGACTGGCACATGACAAACCATGAACCTACTAAGATTAAATATGGGATTTAATATAATTATATAATTAAATCACGCTCAACTCAGCTCTTCCCTTTTACCTCTTGGTTTGTGTTCTTGAGGCCACCTCAGATCACCTCCTGCCAACCTCTATCCTCAACCTGCACAGAGTCAGCCTTGGTCCAGCACAACCAATACTGGATGGGAAAGTATGATTACATATGTCCTCCAACTGAGACTTTATGAGGAATAAAGGTAGTATTTTAAACTCAAACCTGTTTTATTCTGTTGTCTTACTACTTTCCTTTCTTAGCCCTCAGATGGGACGGAGGGTCATGGGCCCCCTCAGGGATCCCACAAGCCTAATGCTGTTTGTGAATGCTGGAAAACTAACAAAGCCAAGGGAAAACTCAGAACTGTCTGGCTATGTCAAAATAATACTAGTGGAAATACCTGGCAGAAAACACCATTATGACTCATTGTCATGTATAAATAATACCATTAATGTAGGTCATGTAATCTTTCTTTGAAACTTTGATTATAACACTAAGTATGTTTCAAGGCTTCCTCTGTTCTTCTAATACTCAAACACTACAAAATTGAAAGAGAATGGCCACTACATGAACGGATACAGTTTAAGCAACTTAGTTTAACTCCAGTCCTTGGCCCTCGCCTAGACCCTCCCCCTGTGGGATTTCCTGAGCTGACCTGCTGGAAGTCAATTCATTGCTTAAGTAAGTTTTGTGTGCACCAGAGATCCGCACCTTCCACCCTAGGGAGTAGTTATTTAGAGAGAAAGCAGTTAAAATGTGAAGTTCATCATCAGTGGAAGCTCTCAGGGTGACCCAGAGGGCCTACTTCTTGGAGAGAAAAATAGGATTTTAATTGACCGATTCGATCCCAGGTTCCTCTCTAGGGCCTCCCAATAGAGGTCACGAACTGTGATGTAACTGCATGGTCTCAAACCACTTTCAATTCAGTTCACCCCAGGCCCCTATGGAATGTACTTCAGGCTTCCACTTCATTCTACATCCCCATCTCAATCATTCTGTCCCCCTCTCCCAGCCATCCTGTGTTTACCATTTTAATGTGAGAAACTTCAATTGTGTCATCTCTGTCACTGATTATGTACCTTGCATCCAGACTATTTGAGGCCTTTCCAACTGCTCCCTCTGATATGAGTGAATGGATAATTAATGCTCATGTACAGATATGAAGGCTTAGCTTTCTTGATTCCAAAACAGTCAGACTGAGAATCTGATGTGGATTAACCCTTGAAACTAACCAAGAATCCTGGCAGTTATGGGCTCCGTAAAGATCCTTACCTAAGTCTGGGGCTGTGTTTGCTCACTTCTGAATTCCCAGTGCTTAGAAGAACAGTTGGAATGAACAGGTGTTTGATAAAGCTTTGCAAATCAATAAATGAAGTATTTAACACTTTAAAAGAAATCTCTGCATCAAAAGCTATAGAAACAGCTCCATAAAAAAGATGATGAGCAAAATGGACAATTAAAGAGAGACCTGCTTATAAAAGTATAAAAGACTAGGATCCCAACTTTGCCAGCTCTCATTACCTGGAAGAAGAGTCTCTTCTTTCACACCCCAGACGTGCTGAGCCACTTCCATATTTGCTGGGTTTGGCTGCTCAAAATCCACCTCTCCCCGTGGACACTTGATACTTCTTTTATCTTATATTTTATCTGTCAACTCCACTTTCTGGAAAAACTGAAAACACACACACAGAGTACCAGGTGAACTCTCATGGGCATAAGCTGAACAGCACATGCTCTCCCAATGGCCAGTGCGATTGGTTCAGGGCTGATGCAAGAGGTCAAGACTTCATCTCAGCCAATGAGATGTCAAGAGCTCTCCTGGGGGCTTCTAAGATCGTTCTTTACTCCTCTGTGACTACTACTGAGAGTTGTGCTGTCTCTTCCTGCAGAAAGCAAAAAAGCACGGATCCCCTAGAAACTGCTAGCAGCTGTCTTGTGTCCACAAAGAAGGCCAGCCTTAGGCAAAAGCAATCTTAGTGAAACAGAGAGGAGAAAGGTTGGGACAAAATCATGGCATCGGTGAACCACTGGCTCCAGCCTGATCTGAAGGCTGACCTACTTACTTAACTTCTCAATTATGTGAGCTGATAAACACCTCGGTGTTTTAGCCAATTTGAGACCAGTTTACTTGCACATGGCTAAAGTCAAATTCACTGAACTGATCAAGTCAGCTCTTAATACGTTGCTATGTCCTCACTGAGTTGAAAAGATTTAAACATATCAAGGCTAAGGGACCTGCTAGGAGACCTTCAGTGCAGCAAAGGGAGTGAGAGGACACGCAAGCCTCCCCACCTCCCAGCCTGTGCCCCCGCTGCCAGCCATTTGGGCCTCCTTGGATTCCTTCAAGCATTTAGCTGCATTCCTTGCACACTAATTATGTTCACGCCGGTGCGTATAGAAGAAATAAAAACATTAACTCTACTCTCTACAAGCTTATAAATAACTATAGAATGTGTGAAGGTTAAGACTTAGAAGTAGTAAAAAATTAAATAATTATGATAAGGTATTAATACGGTGGATTTCCCCCAAATGTTCTTTAATTTTTAAGCTACATTTTATTAACAATTACAGCTTTGATTTAAAATAACTTCACAATAAACTAGAATGTATTAATAGTCATTTCTTAGCACTCAAATGTTACAAAAGAAGAGAATGGCAACCACTTGAGTGGATCCTGTTCAAGCAACTTGGTTTAACCTTAGTCCTTGCCCCTGGCCTAGACCCTTGAACAGCGAGACGGAGCTATGAGCCAAGGAATAAGGGCAGCTTCTAGAAGCTGGAAAAGGTAAGAAAGCAGATCTCTCCTGCAGCTTCCAGAAAGGAATGCAAGCCTGCCAGCCCTTGATTTCAGCCCAGTGAGACCCATTTGGGGACATCCGAGCTCCAGAACTGAAAAATAATAAATCTGTTTTGTTTAAAGCCAGTGATTTTGTGTCAATTTCTTACAACAGCCACAGGAAACTAATATACAGAGGATGTATATGTTTTCACACCATATAGGTAGAAAGAGGAATAAGAGTTGCTGTCCCCGAGATACCATTTTAAAAAGTGATATCAAAACCCAACTCTACAGGAAAAGAAGCATTGGTCTTGGAGACGCAAGTCTGTCCATACCAATAGGTAACTAAATTATGCTGGGCAAGTTCTCCAAGCTCTCTGAGTTTCTTCCTCCATAAATCAGGGATTGTTCCTTCTTCGGGGCTGTAGTTAAGGACAAAAGACAGCATTTTCAATAGTAGCCAATACAATGCTGACTCACCACGGGAGTGTTTCCGGCTCCCTTCTTCTCATAAACTCCCAAGAGAACAATGAGAAAAGGCAAGCTCATCTGAGGAAAAGGCTATATTTTATGAATATTAAGGATATCAAATAATTTAAGCATCAGTGGAATTTGCTAAATGGAAATTGTGTTCCGTTTTAAACGACAGCTACATAACCAAAATTTTCAGGCAAGAAATTTCTTACCCCAGTAATGATTCTAGAGGTTTGCTCTTTCTCTGTCTCTCTTCCTCCGCTTCCTTGCTTACTATTCAGGGATTAAGCTTAACAGTAGTGCAATGAAAAGCAGGGAGACAGATGGATTTATGTTCTTTTTGCTGAGCAAATAACTAGTACTGCTTTAGTTACATAGGCTACTTCTCAAGAGGAATATATATTTTTAAAATAGCCTTCTTCAGATTCAGATCTGCATATCAAGGTTTTGCCCTTTCCCCTGGTGACCCATTTGTCTGAGGGAGGCATTCAATTAGGCTGCCAGAGCAAACTGATTCAGTATTGACCAGGCAAGTCTCCTCACTTGAAAGACATATTACACAGAGGTGGAGGCATCCCTGCTACAAGTCAATACTCCAAGTACAAGGGCCCAGATGATTCAGGAATATGAAATGAGGAAGAGTCCTCCCTGGGCATGTGGAGCAGAAAAGCCTCCCTCTCTCTGACAGAAGAGATGGCATGGGAGTGAGAGGCTCAATAAAATGTCTTTTCATAAAGGCAGGAAACTGATTCCCAGTCTCTGCTGGTAAATGGGAATAAGGGACTCAGGCAAAGGCCTCTTTGCTTCAAGAACCAAAACTGGGACTTGAGGTTCCAGTGAACTCATCCTCAAGACCACTGCTTTTTAGGGAAATAACCTCTGCTCTTCCACATACCCTTGCCCCATGGGCCCTTTCCTGTGGCCTGGCCTCTCCCCCCTCCACAGACTACAGCATAATGCCCAGGTCTGACGAATTTATCAAAACCCTCTCCTCACACCCTTCACACATTATGTTTTTACACAAAAGATAGGTCCTCAGTTATTTTAAGCAAGACATTGCATCCCCTTGTATCTAGAGCATCCAAAAGCACTTACACCAAGGACTTAGAAATAAAGGCTAACCAATGATAACATTATTTAACATAAAACTGAGACTGAAATGAAAGGACAGAAAGGAGGAAAGCTCGTGGTATTCAGTGCTGGCTTTTAATCTTTGTTTTTTCTCAAGTAATGCCTTTGATTTGTTGAAATGTTTTATGGCCTTGAATATCTGACAGAATAAATTAAACCCTTTCTAAGAGCCTTCCCTTGATTATCCTAAGCCCATTATCAATAAGATTGTCCTTTATATCCAGCTTGAAAAAAAATCATAAAGTTGGCTCCATTAAAATGATTAGTCACCCCCCACACCTTCATTTTAAGATTGGCCTGTACATATATACAGCACTCCTCTTTTATTTACATTTTCACCTTGTTAAAACAGGGTGACCATTTTTATTGTGGGGCACACATATTATTTAAAACATGTAGTTTCCAAATGTCACTGGTGAAAGCGGCAATCCATTATCATTTACTCGCAGAAATGAAGCCCATCATGCTATGCACTTGCAGAACAGAATAAGGAGGTGTGTGTAAGCCAGAATCTGCAGAATCCCAGGTAGAGGCATTGGCGGCACTGGGTGGGGGTATAGGGACCATCTCTGATATGCAAACCATGGCAAAGAATGGCATACATGACAAATCAGGCCCTCTGAATGCAGAGGACCCAAGAATATGCTTAAATAAGTAGGCATACTGTAATATATTGGTTCAAGGCATTGATGATCTTTTCTAAGCTGTTTCATAAAGTTTCCCAGTCATGGGTGTACAGTTCTGCCATTAAAATACAGCAGCAATTCCTTCTATTTTCATTTGGAAGCCAACATCAGATAAAATGAAAAACCCTGCCTTCAACACCATCCAAAAAGATCTTCCTCAAAGAATCTTTCACTTATTATTTCTTTCCAGATAAATTTCTAGTACTATTCAGATGCCTAGATGAAAGACATTTTCAAGCATTAAGCAAAAGAGGGAAAAAAAGAGCAATACGGAAATGGGTGAGCATATGCCCCAGGTGGAGAGGAGACTGACCTATATATTCTAGAATGTTGCTCAAACTAAAGGATAGAAGGGGAAATGTTTCTGAAAGAATCCATTTCTTCTAACACTAACACATTTTTAAATGTTGGCATGTTAACTCAGAAAACTGTTAAACAGCCACTAAAATGATTAATATAAAAATTATCTAAAAAAACATGTGAGAGTTACATAATGTGAAAGCAAAAGAAAACAGAGAACTGTATCTATGTTATTATAGCAACCTTGAGAAATTATTTATACCTAAAGAAAAAAAAAGGTCATAAAAGACCGTAATATACACAGATATGACAAGAGTGGTTATCTTTGTGTAGGAGAGGGGTAGCAGTTAAAAGTAGATTTTTTTTCTCTTCGTCATTTCTAATATTTTTACAATGAATATGTATTGGTTTTTAATTTAAATTTTAAAAAATTTATCTAAAGATCTGAAGGCCGAAGACTCTAAACCCAATCTCCAACTTTTTGTAGGGAAAATTATTTTCTCAAAGCCCTGGATTCAAAATACTACCAACAGGGGCTTAGAATATCTGCTGCCCAGTACTTGCTCATTATGAATTTCTCAAATTGGCAAAGGCCATACCTGCTTGGGAGAACTCGGAAAGAAAGAGTAAGAGAAGAAACTAAGAAGGAAAGTATCAAGTACAGTTAGGGCCACTAAGCTTTCCGGGATGTTTACTCACAGCATGGATGGCGTTCAGGACACACTACCTCAAACTATGGCACCTCGGCATATTGAATGTTTTAAGCTGAAGGAACTTGAAAAATGTCATGTGCAGGAATGACTTTCTAACCTTCCCAGGAAGCAGGTCGTAAAGTCCTCACATGGGAGGTTCCCCTCCCTACACTGGGAGGAAAGGAACGTTCTTACCTTCAAGACAGATGGATGCCCAGAGGAATCTGCACAAACAGGGCTTGCTATTTCCCCAGGTTTACTAAACTGATACACTTTTTTGTCCTTCTACATTTTCCTGCAACTTTCCACTCTTCATCAAACCTAACATAAAACCACTCAGATTTACCCGCTTCTTCAAGTCTTCATTTCTTTCTCAAAGTTCTCATGTCACATAAAAGTTATATTAAGAACTTCTGTATGCTCTTTCCTTGTTAATCTGTCTTGTTATAGGGGCCCCAGCCAAGAACTGAGGTCGAAGGAAAAGATTTTTTTCCTCCCCTACAGCATGAAAAAAAAAACTATACTACTGGACCAGTTAAGTCCAAATTATTTTAGAAAAATATTTAAGTAATGAATAGAAAGGGCTCATCCCTTCCCTTACAACAGCACTCCTCAGTATTGGTCTACTCCAGGTTAAGATAGCCTCTCATCTTCCATTAGTATTCAAAAGTAGGGAGATTACCCAGAGCCTAGAGAGGCAGGGTCTAATACTTTTGGCTTTATTAACATCTGAATAACTATGCATGGATGTGCTACTCACAAAACCAAAAACTTAATAACAATGGGTTTAGACCAGGCACCACAAGATACAACGTTCAACTGCCGTTTGGAAGAGTTGTCAGTGTTCATAACCCTTGCAGTATCCCCTTGATAACAAAGACAAGAGTATCTCCTCAACAGAGATTGTCAATTTTGACAAAGTCATGGAAGTTTTCTTACTTGGCAAGTGTCTTTTTGGAGATAATCACAGTAAAAGACAGGATTTTTGATGTTTAGGAAAAAACATAGTGCTCTTGTTTGAATACCAACACAAATTAACCAAATAGACATATAGAAAAAGAAACACTAAGACAAACAATATTGATATGTTAACAGATGCCGAAAAGCACAGAAATCTGATAACCAAACACTGAATCAGTAGGTTTACAGCATAGATTAAATATGAATATGTAATGGTAAAAATGATAGATACTCTAAGAATGAGCTAAGCAAAGCCTACTGATGCTTTTCAATGGCAAATTTGCAGAATGGTTAAAAAAATTTTTGTTTTTTACAGAATGGTTAAAAAATTTTGTTTTTAAACATGTACCTTGTTATTTATCCATTTACCAAAATAAAAATGAAGAATAATCAACAAATTAAACTACATAATCCTAATTTTTGCAGTACAATTTTGGCAGAGACACTAGGGCTCACCAAACATTCCATCTGCCTCCCAACATAAGGCAAAAGCAGCCTGATCACTGGTTCACTACTTGAAGGACTGGTGGGGGGAAAATGGAACTTTCTGACCAGGATTCCCACCTGGCCTTAATAGTGCCCATTGTGTATATAATAAGAGCATGTTTGCATATTTATGAACTGTTTAGGGTGACAGAGCCCTTGATCAGTCACAGGATTACCAGTCCAGGGTAGGGATGGAGAGGAAGCACCCATTCTCTTCTCTCCTCCATTCCTGGTGACATCAATCACTGGGGACCTGCCCACAGAGTTCCTCCCAATGCAGGACGGGAGCCAATTGTGCAAGAAAGAATTTGGGTGGAGTAGAACAGGCAGAGAAGGAGAGCCTGGAAGCCATGAGAGGGTGTCCCAAGCACTGCCAGAGAGAGCTGGCAATGTAAACCAGAAGACACTGAGCTCTGAGATTAAATTCTTTAATTCCTAACTTCCTGCCCTTGCCTTCCCTTGGATCTCAATAGATTCATAAGGAACTTGCCCCAGGTGGGGAACCCCTTACCCCTAGAGCTACAACAGGGTCTCAACCCACAGCAGCCTTTGCATGATCAACTCTTATGTTAAACCACTAAAATTTTGGAGTTACATGTTTCCGCAGCATGACCTAGCCTAGCCTGATTAATACAACAGCAAATTCTAACTTTTCTTTGCCTTAGTCAACTAACTTATCTTCTGCCTTATCAGAAAATTGATAATTCAAAGAATGAATACTAATTTTTTACGTAAATGAAAGAAGTAAGTGGTATTCTAAATATTTCAGGTTTTAGTACACATTAAATCAAGTGATATTAACTGGTTTCCCTTGGGGAAAAAGGGTTCCACAGTCAAATGGTTTGGGAAATGGAGATATCCCTTCCTAGAGACTTAAAATGTAAAGTTAAATATTAAAGGCTCTGCAAAGTCCTATACCAAAAAATAGGCACAACTTTGCTCAATGCACATTTTTCAACTGAATGAATATTCCCATGGAAGAGAGCTTGAGAAATGCTGCATTCTATTCCTCCCCCACCCAAAAAGAACTGATCTGCATACAAATAAAATCAGCATCCAGCTAATACTGGCATTTATTTGCATTCCCTAAGCAAACATCACCTGGTGAGTGGAGAAAGGTGGAGAAACAGCAGTTTATCCTAGCCATTTACCCATCAGAACAGGCTGTGGGCCCTGGAGAACCCCTTGTCCAGGCTTTAATTCTATAATTGCTGGACTGTAGACAGGTCCAGGTTGCTGAGAGCAGTGAGAGGGATAGGTACTCAGTGCAGAGGCAATACACCAACTGGTATAGTTTATATTTGATGTCTGGTACTAATTAAATATCAACTCTGCCTATGGGCAAGTAGAAAGCAACTTATTTAAGATTATAATTTGAGTATTTATTTTTCATTTGCCTAAGAGACCTAAGTCTGTTTAATATTTTATTTCTGAGGACTTAAGTGGGTAGCCAATAAATTTAACAGTTATTGAAGTCCAGAAAATGTTTATTAATCATCTACTATTTGACAACACTTGTGGTAGGTGCTTTTATAAAATTAAACAAGAGAACATGCTTTTCTAAAGCCCAAGACATGTTAAGACATTTAATTAATACATACTTGTAGATTGAAATATTGACAATACAATAATATTTAGCAAAGGCAGTTCAAGAAAAAAAATTTAAGTCTGTTTCTTTGTATTCAAACTAAAGACATAGAATTAAAACCTATCTAGCTTACCTTTCCTTGTATGGAAAACTATTTGACTTTGTTGAAAAAGTACCCGAACATAAATCTTATTTTATAGGTAAAACAGATTCATTGAAAGGATATTTTTAAAGGTTATGTTACTCATCAAGATATAAACATGCCAGAGGATTCTTTAGAAATTGATTCTCCTCACCACCTGAAATCAAATTACTGAACTATGCTTTCAACAGAAGCATTTTTTAAAAATGGGAGGGCTCTAGAACATGACAGCATGAGTTTGGAATGTAGTGAAGTTGGAGTCAAGTCAACTGATCTTCTACATCTCCCGACAGCCACAGATTCATATTTGTCCACTAACAAGATATTTTAAACCCTGAGTTGGATTGAAACAACCAAGAAAATGTACTATTCATATGACACTTCAGGACTCTACTCTGAACAGTCCTGGTTGGCCAAGTTGATCAATAATGTAAATGAAGAACATGACTAAGATTGATCCAAGAATCATTCTTGGCTTTGAGAAAGAACTGTCATCTTGTTTACTTCTATATTCTTTAAAAGGAAGGCAGAGGTTTGAGGAATTATTCCAGAGAAAGATGAGTGCTGGGTTTTACCAAACAGGAATTCATTATATTTTATATTCCTCCAGATTTACTCCTGATTCTTCTTTGTTTGTTTATATCTCCTTAAAGTCTTATCAGGTTTTTATTTTTCACTCAAATGCTCTTGACAAACAAGGGAAATATCCAATCTTAATGGCTGAAGAGTTCTATCACAATTTATTAATTCTGAATTTGTTGGGAGCTTTATTCCACTTGGGTTGGCCTTAAATATCCTAATTTATGACTCTTTGGTCCAGAATACAAGGCCAGACCCTTCCATGATCAAAGATGATGAAAAGTTCTTAATCATAGTTCATTTGGGACAAGCCACTTAGAGTTGTTGTTTTGCCATAGACTATAATATTTTTCTTTTTACATTACAACTCAAGAGTTAAGGAAGTACTTTGAGAGTACGTAGAATTAGATTTAAAATTCTAACTTGGGGGCACATGCCTGACATAAATAGCAGTTAAAATCAATATAGACCCTTACTGGTAGGATTACTGAGACAGTTCTCAGCTCTGTTGCAATGTGGTGGTGAGGCAGTTTCCACTTATGTAATTTATTCTCTATTGTGAATTCTGTTTCTTCAATCAGATTTATTTAATATAGTACTGCTTTATACCCTTTAAAAAGTGTCAAGGAAACATAGTGTATCTATTTACATAATAAATCAATAGTTCTATCATCATTTATTAATTCTGAGTTTGCAGGGAGGGACTGGGATGTGAAGGTGAATTGAATTTCTTATTGACTATAAGGAAAACAGAAGAAATTAGCTAATACATCGAAAACCATTCTAAAATGTATGCATTTACTTCCAGTTAAATGTGATACATTGAACACCTTCTTATACTCCATTTGTAGGAAAGGCAAAAAGAAGGAAAATTAGGAGAAGACAGAAACAAAACATTGGAGAATGGAAAGCAGATAGACAAGGCTCCTGACTTAGCAGACCTGACAAAATCCTAAACAAGCAGTGAAAGAAACCAAGAAAGCAACCAATTACTTCCTCAGAATGATAAAAAGACTCAGTAATTACAGTTACTAGGTACCTCCAAAAGAGTGGGAAACTGGCAGGGCTAAAAATGGGAAGATTGGTTGGGATTCTGCGTAAGACTGCGTAAAACCTCTAGATATCCTCGCCACCCTGCAAGAGACTCCAGATTCATTCTCTAGAGGTGGCAAATAGGAAGGATTATGGGCTAAGAGACACCAGTGACACAGAGAGTAAGGCACATCACACTAAAAATTCGGGATTACATAAAAAGCACATATGAAAAGTGAGATTCCCAGTTGCTCACTCACCCTTGGTTCCAGAACTCACACAGTTAGCCTTATACTCACATCTCTCTCAAGAGGCAGGAGTTAGGGAAAGTTCTCTGTGGACAAACTCACCAGCCCCACAGAGGAGTCTCAGATACTAACTGGGGACCACAGAGAGAGGCAGAGACAATGAAATGCCCTAGCCCAGTCATCCTACACACCAGCTTTTCAGTTGACAAGTCAAACACAGAACGTCCAATCAGAATTTTAATGCCTCATCTTAAATATGAAAATAGAAAAAAAACAAGAAAACAAAACCTCTGTACATCTGTAGAAAACAGTGCAGAGAAAAGTTTTAAAAAATTGCTAATGTTCTCTGATGATAAGAGAAGATACCGAATGGAAAGAAATAAGGAAAAGAGTATATAAAAGAAGCATTGTCAAGAAGAAATTGCACTGGACAAGTTTCACAGGCAATGAAGACTTTACTCAAGATTATTGCAGTAGGGGTCAAGACTATTTGCAGTAAGGGAGAGAGACTGAATTCAACTCCAAATGCAGCAGAGACAGCTGACGACATAGCCAATAGACTGACTGGATGAGGGAGTCATCAGATGAGAAATTGCTAAGAAGAAATTTGTTAAGCATCAAAGGTAGGGGGATGAAGAACTTGATCAGTTATCAGGGGGAGGAGTTCTATCCAAACTGGCCTAGGAGGATTCTTGCAAAAACTGGGCTGGCAGGCCAAGGAGAGGTGCAGTCAAGAAGAGGGCCCAGCAGAACCTGAGTGATTTTCTTCAACGAGGGAGTCCTTGTCATCATACAGAAATCAAATACTAGTTCCTGGGAACTAAAAATATGATAGAAAATGTATAAAGTTTTAATATGAGAATTGGGAGATAATAGGTAAAACAAAAAACACACTAGGAAGTGGAAATGATAAGAAGGATAATCAGACACAGGTGCTCCTGCCCCGTGCCCTGCCTCCTGTACCTGCACAGTGAGGGGCTGCCAGTCTCCCAGCGATGCAGAAGACCAGGGTCTCTTGGAAGATACAATCTCAGCGGGGCTGGCCGGCCATTCACTGAAGGAAGGTCAGCTGCATTCTAGGCAGTCAGGCGCTTGCTTAGGATGGGTCCAACAGTGCACTTCAGGCTCCCAGTCTCACTCTCTGTGTGTAATTTGCTCCTCTAACAACCTCATAATTAAAATATCAAAAAGTCATGATGTTATTCACTAAATCTCCAAAGGAATGAATTAAATTTTCAAACATTCAGACACAACAATTACACCCTTTGCATATTTCAAGGTTTGCAGGGTGAATGACTCTAGTTCAAGTACTGATTATTTGAAATCTCCCTCCCATCATTTCTCTTAACCCTTTGTATCAGCTTTCTATTGCAGCTGTAACAAATTACCACCAATTTAGTGGCTTAAAACAATATAAATTTACTATCTTAGATTTGTGCTGGATAGAAGTCCACCATGGGTCTCACTGAGCTAAAATCAAAGTGTGATCAGGGTTGTGTTCCTTCCCAGAAGCTTTAAGAGAATCCATTTCCTTGTCTTTTCCAGCTTCTAGAGGAAGTCTTTATTCCTTGGCTCACGACCCTTTCCATCTTCAAAGCCAACAACAGGTCTAGTCCTTCTCAGACCACATCATTCCAACTTCTGCTTCCCTCCTCCACTATTAAGGATCCTTGTGATTACACTGAGACCACCAATACAGATATTCCAGATAATCTCAACATCTCAAGATCATTTGATTAGGAACTCTAATTTCATCTACAGCCTTAATTTCTTCTTGCCATCTAACTTAACATATTCATGGCTTCCAGGGATTAGGACACAGACATTTTTGGTGGGCCATTTTTAAGCCTGCTGCATCCGTACTCAAAGTAATTCCAAAAACATCCCTTTTAAAAAATGTTCTAGAAAGCATGTAGCAGTAATAGTTATTCAAAACTCTTTATTGAATTGGAGTGTTAACAAGTGGTATTAGAGTTGTCTGTCAGTCCAAAAATTAACTTAAAGTGATACTGGTAAGCTATGTCTATAAACTCAACAAAAATATAAAAAATAACCATAAGTATAGCATAGGAGCTACTTATGGCAGTCATACTTTTAGAGAAGATATATAATCTACACAAAAATGCTACATGCATAGTATGAGCACAGTATCTTCCAATTACTGAATCTCAAAGCGCTTTGCCAGTGTGAACTCAGTAAACCTTGTAGACTGGAAAAATAGTTCAATCCATGCAGGCTAGGCCTCATGTAAGGGTTGACTTCTATTTCCTGAACTGATGTTAGACATCTGTTAAATGTGAATCTTTCATGAGCATTAGAATCATCATAGATGCTCATTAAAAATGCAGAATCCCAGGATGAGTTCCAGGAAGATGGCGGCATGAGCACGGCGGCAGAAATCTCCTCCCAACACTATATTTATCTACAAAAATACAGCAAACACAACTATTCCTAAAAGAGAGACCAGAATACACAGGAAAGCGCACAGCGTGCAGCTACACCCGAGAGGACTCGGCACCCCAAGAGGTGGGTAAGATACGGAGCAGTGACATGGGGGAACCCGAGCACTCCCCCACTCCAGCGCACCGGCGGGAGGAGAGGATTCAGAGCCGGGAGGGAGTGGAAGTACACCAGGCGAAATAACCACCCCTGGTGATCTGCGTGGGGAGCGCTGACACACATAGCGCGGTGTAGCAGAGATTGGAGAGACAGAGGGGAATGTACCAGGGTGCTTGCAGCCGGCTCCCGGAAAGGAAAAAAAGAAAGAAAAGCGCGCACTTTCTTCAGCGGTCTTAAAGAGACAGGACCCCAGGCGGAGGAGCCGGATCGCCCCGGCACACTTAGCCCAGCAGGCTGGGAGTCCTGGGGGGTTTTGGACCCCTTACCTGGCGACTGGGAAAGGGTGGCTGCACATCAGCTTCCCAAAGAGATCAACAGCCTCCCATTCGTTCCCACCCTGGACAGAGCTATAAAGGGCCATGCGGAGCAGCGCAGCCATGGCTGCGGAATAGGGGAACAACAGCGCCACCTACAGCATCCCCACAGATTTTACTCCCGGTGGGTGTTTTTTTGTTTTCTTTTGGGTTTTTTTGTTTTCTTTTCTTTTGTTTTTTTCTTTTTTTTCTTTCTTTCTTTTTTTTTTCTCTTTTTAAAGTCTTAAAGAGCCCAGCTGACATACATGGCAACTACCAGTGACCAATTCTATAGCCACGAAAAGAGAGAGGACTATGGTCCAGACTAAAATCAACCAGACAACCCCAGAGAGGGAGCCTGAAGGGATGGAAATGCACAGTCTTCCTGAAAAAGAATTCAGAATAAAAGTCATAACCATGCAGATCAACCTACAGAGAAATGTGCAAGAGCTGAGGGAGCAAGTGAGGGAAGTGAGGAAAGACAATGCAGAAATCAGACAGGCAATCGACGGGCTTAACAGCAGACTGGATGAGATGCAAGAGACTATTAATGGAATAGAAATCAGAGAACAGGAATACAGAGAAGCTGAGGCAGAGAGAGATAAAAGGATTTCTAGGAATGAAAGAATATTAAGAGAACTGTGTGACCAAACCAAACGGAACAATATTCACATTATAGGAGTAGCAGAGGAAGAAGAGAGACAAAAAGGGATAGAAAGTGTCTTTGAAGAAATAATTGCTGAAAACTTTCACTCACTGGGGAAGGAAATAATCTCGCAGTCCACGGAAGCCCACAGATGTCCCAACACAAGGGACCCAAAGAAGACAACACCAAGACACATAATAATTAAGATGGCAAAGATCAAAGATAAAGACAGAGTATTAAAGGCAGCTAGAGAGAGAAAAAAGATCACCTACAAAGGAAAACCCACCAGACTATCATCAGACTTCTCAACAGAAACCTTACAGGCCTGAAGAGTATGGCATGATATATTTAATATTATGAAATAGAAGGGCCTCGAACCAAGAATATTGTATCCAGCATGATAATCATTTAAATATGATGGAGGGATTAAACAATTTCCAGACAAGCAAAAGTTGAGAGAGTTTGCCTCTCATAAACCACCACTATAGGATATCTTAAACGGACTGCTCTGGAGGGAAGCACCCCTAAGGCAAAAAGATGTCACCAGAGAAAATAAAATCATAGCAAAGAAAGCAGACCATCCAAATACTAACTAAAGGCAAAGAATAAAACACCTACTATAGAAAAAATGGAGGAGGAAGAATAAGCAGGGAGAAAAATAAAGAAACATCAGACTGTGTTTACAATAACTTAACAAGAAAGTTAAGTTAGATTGTTAGATAGTAAAGAAGCAACCCTTGAACCCTTGGTAACCACAAATCTAAAGCCAGCAATGGCAATAAGTACATATCTATCCATAATCACCCTAAATGTAAATGGACTGAATAAACCAATCAAAAGACACAGAGTAACAGAATGGATAAAAAAGCAAGACCCATCTATATGCTGCTTACAAGAGACTCACCTCAACCCAGAGATATACACAGACTAAAAGTGAAGGGATGGAAAAAGATATTTCATGCAAACAACAAAGAGAAAAAAGCAAGTGTTGCAGTACTTGTATCAGACAAAATTGACTTCAAAATGAAGAAAGTAGCAAGAAATAAAGAAGGACATTACATAATGATAAAGGGGCCAGTCCAACAAGAAGATATAACCATTATAAATGTATATGCACCGAACACAGGGGCGCCAGCATATGTGAAACAAATACTAACAGAATTAAAAAAGGAAATAGACATCAATGCATTCACTTTAGGAGACTTCAAAACACCACTCACTCCAAAACACAGATCAACCAGACAGAAAATAAGTAAAGACACAGAGGCACTGAAAAACACAATAGAACAGATGGACCTAACAGACATCTACAGAACTCTACACCCAAAAGCAACAGGATACACATTCTTCTCAAGTGCACATGGAACATTTTCCAGAATAGACCACATACTAGGCCACAAAAAGAACCTCACTAAATTCAAAAATACTGAAATTCTACCAACCAACTTCTCAGATCACCAAGGTATAAAACTAGAAATAAATTTTAGGAAGAAATCAAAAAGGCTCACAAGTACATGGAGACTTAACAACACTCTCCTAATTAATCAATGGGTTAACGACCAAATCAAAACAGAAATCAAAGAATATATGGAGACTAATGACAACAACAACACAAAGCCACAACTTCTGTGGGACGAGCAAAGACAGTTCTAAGAGGAAAGTATATTGCAATCCAGGCCTACCTAAAGAAAGAAGAACATTCCCAAATGAATAGTCTAAAGACACAATTACTGAAATTGGAAAAAGAAGAATAAATGAGGCCCAAAGTCACCAGAAGGAGGGACATAATAAAGATCAGAGAAGAAATAAATAAAATTGAGAAGAAAGAAACAATAGAAAAAATCAATGAAAGCAAGAGCTGCTTCTTTGAAAAAATAAAATAGATAAACCCCTAGCCAGACTCATTAAGAGGAAAAGAGAATCTACACACATAAACACAATCAGAAATGAGAAAGGAAAAATCACGACAGACCCCACAGAAATACAAAGAATTATAAGAGAATATTATGAGACTCTATATGCTAACAAGCTGGAAAACATAGAAGAAATGGACAACTTCTTAGAAAAATACAACCTCCCAAGACTGACCAAGCAATAAACAGAAAAACTAAACAGACCAATCACCAGCAACGAAATTGAATCAGTAATCAAAAAACTACCCAAGAACAAACCCCCGGACCTGATGGATTCACCTCTGAATTCTACCAGACATATAGAGAAGAAATAACACCCATTCTCCTTAAAGTTTTCCAAAAAATAGAAGAGGCGGGAATACTTCCAAACTCATTCTATGAAGCCAGCATCACTCTCATACCAAAACCGGGCAAGACCTCACCAAAAAAGAAAATTACAGACCAATATCCCTGATGAACGTAGATGCAAAAAAATTCAACAAAATATTAGCAAATCGAATTCAAAAATACGTCAAGAGATTCATACACCATGATCAAGTGGGATTCATCCCAGGGATGCAAGGATGGTACAACATTCGAAAATCCATCAACATCATCCACCACATCAACAAAAAGAAGAACAAAAACCACATGATCATCTCCATACATGCTGAAAAAGCATTTGACGAAATTCAGCATCCATTCATGATTAAAACTCTCAACAGAATGAGTATGGAGGGCAAGTACCTCAACATCATAAAGGCCATATATGACAAACCCACAGCTAACATCATACTTAACAGCGAGGAGCTCAAAGCTTTTCACCTAAGATCAGGAACAAGACAGGGATGCCCACTCTCTCCACTGTTATTCAACATAGTACTCGAGGTCCTAGCCACAGCAATCAGACAAAACAAAGACATACAAGGCATCCAGATTGGTAAAGAAGAAGTCAAATTGTCACTATTTGCAGATGACATGATACTGTACATAAAATACCCTAAAGACTCCACTCCAAAACTACTAGAACTAATATCTGAATTCAGCAAAGTTGCAGGATACAAAATTAACACACAGAAATCTGTTGCTTTCCTATACACTAATGATGAACTAACAGAAAGAGAAATCAGAAAAACAATTCCATTCACAATTGCATCAAAAAGAATAAAATACCTAGGAATAAACCTAACGAAGGAAGTGAAAGACCTGTACTCTGAAAACTACAAGACACTCCTAAGAGAAATTAAAGAGGACACTAACAAATGGAAATGCATCCCATGCTCTTGGCTAGGAAGAATAAATATTGTCAAAATGGCTATACTACCTAAAGCAATCTACAGATTCAATGCAATCCCTATCAAACTACCAACAGCTTTCTTCAATGAATTGGAACAAATAATTCTAAAATTCATATGAAACCACAAAAGACCCCGAATAGCCAAAGCAATCCTGAGAAGAAGGAATAAAACAGGGGGAATTACGCTCCCTGACTTCAAGCTCTACTACAAAGCCACAGTAATCAAGACAATTTGGTATTGGCACAAAAAAAGACCCACAGACCAGTGTAACAGTACAGAAAATCCAAACATTAACCCAAACATATACAGTCAATTAATATTTCATAAAGGAGCCTTGGATATACAATGGGGAGATGACAGCCTCTTCAGCAGCTGGTGTTGGAAAAACTGGACAGCTACATGTAAGAGAATGAAATTGGACTACTGCCTAGCCCCATACAGAAAGGTAAACTCAAGGTGGATCAAAGACCTGAATGTAAGTCATGAAACCATAAAACTCTTAGGAAAAAACAGGCAAAAATCTCTTGGACATAAACATGAGCAACTTCTTCATGAACATATCTCCCCAGGGCAAGGGAAACAAAAGCAAAAATGAACAAGTGGGACTATATCAAGCTGAAAAGCTTCTGTACAGCAAAGGACACCATCAGTAGAACAAAAAGACATCCTACAGTATGGGAGAATATATTCATAAATGACGTATCTGATAAGGGGTTGACATTCAAAATATATAAAGAACTCACGCACCTCAACATACAAAAAGCAAATAATCCAATTAAGAAGTGGGCAGAGGACATGAATAAACACTTCCCTAAAGAAGAAATTCAGATGGCCAACAGGCACATGAAAAGATGCTCCACATCACTAATCATCAGAGAAATGCAGATTAAAACCACAATGAGATATCACCTCACAGCAGTGAGAATGACCAACATCCAAAACACAAACAACAAGAAATGTTGGCGAGGATGTGGAGAAAAGGGAACCTTTCTATACTGCTGGTGGGAATGCAAATTAGTTCAACCATTGTGGAAAGCAGTATGGAGGTTCCTCAAAAAACTCAAAATAGAAATACCATTTGACCCAGGAATTCCACTCCTAGGAATCTACCCTAAGAATGCAGCAGCCCAATTTGAAAAGGACAGATGCACCCCTATGTTTATTGCAGCACTATTTACAATAGCCAAGAAATGGAAGCAACCTAAGTGTCCATCAGTAGATGAATGGATAAAGAAGAGGTGGTACATATACACAATGGAATATTATTCAGCCATAAGAAGAAAACAAATCCTACCATTTGCAACAACATGGATGGAGCTAGAGGGTATTATGCTCAGTGAAATAAGCCAAGCAGAAAAAGACAAGTATCAAATGATTTCACTCATATGTGGAGTATAAGAACAAAGAAAAAAACTGAAGGAACAAAACAGAAGCAGACTCACAGAACCCAAGAACGGACTAATAGTTACCAAAGGGAAAGGGACTGGGGAAAATGGGCGGGAAGGGAGGGATAAGAGGGAAAAAGGGGCATTACGATTAGCAGACGTAATGTTAGGGGGGCACAGGGAGGGCTGTACAACTCAGAGAAGACAAGTAGTGATTCTATTGCATCTCACTATGCTGATGGACAGTGACTGCAATGGGGTTGATGGGGGGGACCTGATGAAGGGGGTAGTTTAAGAACCATAATATTGCACATGTAATTTAGGTTAATGATACCAAAATAAATTATTTTAAAAAATGCAGAATCCCAAATGCAACCACCAGAGATGGTGATTCAGGAGGTCTTGTGTGGGTCCGAGGAATCTATATCTTTAATATGTGTAACATGATGTTAACATGGCAGCATCTCTATGTCAGTTTCAACCAAGATGTCATATCAAATAGAATATGGGTGAAATTCTTTACCTGAAGCTTGGTAAAATGAATTAAGTTTAATAAATGGAGTGTGTCAAAAGCTGTGGGCAGACGTGTAGGGAGACCACGAGAGGTAATGCAGTGCCCCAGGTCTAGGAGCTGCAAGGCACCATCAACATCCGGAGACCCAGGAGGACAAGGGAACAGAACTGTTACCAGAATCAAAGAGAGAAGGAGTTGGGAGGAGAGAGCTGAAAAAGTTATGGTCTTGTTAAAGGATGCAAGCTGCTCAAGGAAACCCAGTAGAAAGGGGGTCAGGGAATTAGTAACTCAACCTCACTCTCCTCCCTTCCTCCTGGCTTCTTCCCAGACTTGGCCCAAACTCAGCAGGAAGCCAGAAGGCAAGGGATCCCATTGGTGAAGTCCATACCAGACAGCCTCTCGGACCACACAAGAGGATGGACAGGAACGGAGAGTGGGTTTGAAGGGGCAAAATGAAGATATCCTGCAGAGGCACCAATATGATAGAAATGGAAGAGAATTTAAAACACACCAACTCACCCACCCCTTCCATGGACAGAATTTACAGAAGAAATGTTTCAAACCGGCTCCATGATGGTGAATGCCTCAACTGTGGCAATTTAAAAAGAGTCAGAGTATGAAAAGAGAGAGAGGGCTCCCATGAGGTCCCTCCCAGGGCCTGAAATGTGTTCGTGGTCATTGAAAAACAGCAGGTTCTTCTTACCTCTGAAAAATAAAACTGCCTGAGGCCACAGAATCTAGTTGGCTGGTGGGCTAAGATCAGTCTGTGCTCTCATCCTTTACAGGGGCAAGAGATGAGTGTGTTTCCTTTAGACCAAATGGGCCACATAGAAGAAAGAGCAGGCCTCCAATTGTTTTAGGTCCTGCCAAACAAGATCTCCTAAAGCAAGAATTGGTGCGGAGTGCTTCTCTAAATAAAATCAGGATAGTGGGAGAAAAAACTACAGCTGCACTTAGATCATACCATACACATCATGATAAGTTAGTCCATTATACAATATAGTGATTCTGATGATGGATTCAGGAAAAACTTTTTGTAAAACACTGCTCTGAATTAGATCTGCCTGGATATGGTAAATTGGAGAGGAAAAAAGATGATTCACCATGGTGATCTTATTCTTGGCATTAGGAGCTGAATGAAATGGTTAAAACATAAGTTCTAGATGCAGGTTGCCTATAATAAAACCACATCTCTGCCATTTATTACCTGGGTGATCTTAGGCAAGTTATTAATTAGCCTCTTTAGCATTAAGGTCACTACCTGTAAAATAATCATAATAATGGTATGTACCTCCAAGCACTGGGGGGATTAGACAAGATAATCCAGTGTCTTTAGCAGAGTCCCTGGTACACACTAATATACAGTGGCTATTTTTATCACTCAAAAAGCATCCAGAGTTATTACTACTACATGCTATATATATAAGTGTTGGTATGCAAATAACCAAACTCTAGTATAAGACCCAATTCATCTAAATTTATCCTCCTTTTTTGTTTTACCCTCAAACACTCAAAACCTGAATAAATACAGACTTTCAATACATGAGGCTTACTAACTGATTCTCCTTCGAGGAAAGGGAATATGTTAGTTGGTTAATCGTAAAAGAAGCTCAGTTTGGACTGAACGCGATATTAAATGCAGTGACAAGTATTATTATTCAAATCAAATATATATGTGCTGAGGGCATGTTGCACCAAAGACACTGTCAAGGGAATAAATAGCATTTAACAGGAGACTTCCTGCAGGAACTGAGTTCTGATCTAAGTAAGAATGGAGAAATTAACTCTTATTAATAGAGCTGATGTTTGGAGCTTTTCAGACAGTAGACAATAGCCTGGCAAGGGTGGAGAGCTAGGAATTAAGCAGTCATGAACTGGGTACCACATACAGCAAGACTCAAGAGTGGAGCAGATGGGTTGCTCTGGGGACATAAAGGTGAGTCAGATAAGGAGAACGCCCCTCCTTATTATAAAGCATCCAAGGGCCTTCAAGTCCACTTACACACAAAAATGCATGTGACCGGTAGTAGTAATTTCTACAGTTTCCAAAATGATAGCTTTCTGAAGCTCTCTGAAAATTAAGTGAAAATTGTTATTGTAAGGGAAAGTGTAGGTCATTAATGATTACCGCTGTTAAGAATTAAGCTTTTTCTGTAGCAGAACATATAATACAAGGACGAAGTGTGGGATTTAATTATACCTTCCAGGACTTTTAAGAATTTCTCAGATTCCTATTTTCCTCTCCTGTGAGTCAGGTAAAATTGCTAACACACTCACTTTTCATGGGGAGGTCTAACAATATACTATCAATAATGAATCTGCAGAAAATGCCTTTGGAGTGTAATAGATTTGGGGGTATAATTAATTCTGCTTCTTTTCCTTCTCACTCACCCCAGACCACTATAGGACTATTTCTAATCAATTTTAAACTTCAACAAAAATCCATAAGGTTTCAAATGACCAGATGACATGTTTATTTCTGCAGTGATTTATTTCCTCAAAAAAAAAAAGGCAAAGTTCCAAAAGAAATTGGATTGGATTAATTGACATTCTCTAGGTTTGCAGCCAATGAAAACTCTAAAAAGCTTTTCACATCCCATATTTCTAACCTGAATGATTTTTTTAAGACCAAGAAAAAACAAGAGGCCTGGGAAAGAAAAGAAGGCCACCCCACCTCACCAAGATTTTTTATAAGTGTTCAACATGGCAAAAAGCAAAATCCCTTTACAGTTCTGGTGATAGAGAACAAAACCAATACCTGAATTTTAAGCAGCTGGTGCGATATCAAGATATTTTTAGTAATTCTCATGTGTATAGGGCAGGAGAGCAGAAACTGACTAATGATATATCAGAAATGAATAAAAATGATATTTACACTGTCATCATATTTGAAAATTAAATAAGGAAGTAATGTAGCCACAGACACACATGAAGAAAAATTAAAGGCCTGCATTAAAAGAATCCTACTAGCAAGCCACCTCCAGCCAGGATAGTTTCTTTTATCACAATCTAGTTACCATTTCATTAACCTTGGGTCAGAGCTTCCAGAAAACTGTTGGCTGTATCTCAAATGAAGAGATAAATGTGAAAAACAGATTGATTGGGGAGGAATTCTGGGAATATGATGGGAGCCACAATATAGTTTTCAAATCTCCCCAAATCCCCACCATAAAAACAAAGCAAGTAGGATACCTAAACCAAAAATTCATGCACAGTATTTACATCAAGTGTTGACAATTAAGTGATAAGATTTCCCCAGGGAACTGAAAATATGAGCAGAAAAGGATAACCTACTAGCAGCTGCAAGACACATGTGGTATCCCCAGACATGCAGAGAAAGAAGAGTGTCTGATGGATCTGAGAACAGGAAAACCCCAAAATTGCCAACAAATACTCAACTGGAAAGCTCTGCAGACCAATGTGAGGACAGTGGCTGAAACAGGAGAACTCAGTGCATTCCTGTTTGTAGTACAAGAAGTGCTCAGTTAGGGTTAAAGGGGCTAGAGGAGCTTGGTTCCTACAAACTCTAAAAATTAACCAGCTGTAGATCTCTTTGAGAATAAACCCACAATGGATAAACTACGGGGAGGTGATACCAAATTGAGCAACACAAGGATGAAAGAAATGAAAAAGAAATCACCCAGATAAAAAAATTGGGGAAGGAAATACACATAAATATAGTTAATTCATATGAGGTCATTTTGTCAATCCAGCATAGCCACTGAAATGAATCCACTCATCAAAATCGAATGCCTTTTCAATTTTTATCCAGATGTTTGTTATCTTGTGGGCAGAAACTGAGAATACTAAATAAAATTAGGCGTAAGAAACAAATAGAGGAATATCACACTTGAACATAGTTTTTATCTCTAAGAGTTTATGAAAAAAACAAATGGATAGTTTTATGTCAGAAGGCTGAATACACAAAATATTTTAATGCAACTATCATACCTTCATTGTATAATGGAAACCAACACTTATTGAAGGTTCAGTCTGTGTCAGGCTCTGATTCATTACTTTAAATGAATAATCTCACTTAATCCTGATAACAACCTCACTGTCCCCATTTTAAAACTGAAACTAGAAGTAATTGGTCTAAAAAAACACAGCTAATAAATGACAGAGCCAGAATTCAAATCCAACTCTGCTTGATTCCAAAACCCATTTATTTAACATTTATTATTTACAATAAAAACTCACAATAAAATAACTTGGTTATTGGAAACTAAAACATATCCCTGAGTGACCAAACTTTACATTTCACTGTATCTCTTAACAGTTTCCATCTAAAAGATATAGTAAGCAAAGAAAAAAATTCGTTGAGGTAAATATGTAATTGAGTCCCTTTAAATAGTCAACAACAAAGGTTTTGCTCATTTGTTCCCCCATAATTCTTTTGTGACAAGGACTATTTTTAACTTCAGAGATAATGACATGTCCACTGTATAGATCCAAATCCTCTTAATCTGCAAATACCAGTTCATTTCCTTCTTCCACTTAAGTACAAAGCTCCTATCAATCTGAAATTACTTCTACTTGCTTCCTATAGCTATACTTATTATATTTAGCAGATAGTTTAACATAAAATTATTTCTCAAGAGTATTTGAAGCAACAGAGACAAGATTTACCATCCAACCTGAAACCACCAAAAAAAAAAAAAAACCAAAATATATGAAACAATAGCTTTACAACACTGGAAAGCGGGCAATGAAAAACAGTAATCCCCAAGAGACAAGAAACAAAGTGTATTTCTGCCAGGATACTGCCTTGAGAGAGTTCCCAGGCTGCAGCCCAAGGAGAGGGAATCCATGGGGAATCCAGCTGACTTCTGAGTTGAAAAGACAGAGCTGGAAGTCTGGGGAGATTAAGGCAGATAGCATTTGCACAACAGGATACCAAAGAGGAGAGACTTTCACAGAGAGAACTCTAGAGATCTCCAGAAAATTTCAGAAAAATATCTCTTAAAAAAGTCAGCAGCATAGTGATTTGTATGTGCATGTGAGGAAATGATCTGAGACTGTGTAAAGAACCACCTGAAAGAATTAGAAAGAACAATACCTAGAGATCACAACGACCAGGAATAGTGCATTTTCCTACAAGGCAGACAAGGAAATATCATAATGCATGAGTCACTGACTAGGATACATAGAGGAGTGCTGTCTCAGACATGGGGAATAATTTGCCCTAAACATACTTCTAAGTGAGCCTAACAAATCTTTAAAATAAGAACTAGAACAAATAAACTGTTTCTAAGTAGCTTAACTGCATTCCAAAATAAAGCATAAAAATATTTATGGGAATACAAAAATGTCCAGCACTCAAAAAAAGGCAAAATTAACAATGCCTGGCATCCAATCAAAAATTATCAACTATGCAAAGAAGAAGGAAAATATAAATCTTAATGCGGAAAAAATAAGTCAATTAAAACTGACCCAGAACTAAACTAGATGTAAGAATTAACATACAAGGACATTAAAATGGTTATTATAACTATATTTCAAAATTTCAGAAACTAAGTAGAGACAGGGAAGACATGAAAAAGACCGAAATCAAACTTCTAGAAATGAAAATTACAATGTCTAAAAGGAAAACTACACTAGAAAGGATTAATGGCACATTATCTATTGTAGAAGAAAATATTATTAAATTGAAGACATACTAATAGAAACTTCCCAAAATGAAACACAGAGAGAAAAAAGAATTTTAAAAATGAATGGAGAATCGGTGAAATGTGGGACATCTTCAAGAGGTCTGATAAGCATATATAAGAGTCCCAAAGAAAAGGACATAAGGAGTGAAAAAAATTTTTAACAGACAAAATTAGTACAAATTGAATTGAAATTAACCCACACAACCAAGAAGCTCATTAACCTCAAGCAAAAGAAATGTGAAAAAATGACAACAAACCAGAGATAAAAAGAAAATATTTTAAAGCAGCCAGAGGAAAAAGACGTATTACATACACAAGAACAAATATAAGGATAACTACAGATTTCTAATGGGAAACAAGATATAGGAAAAGAAAATGGAGCAACATTTTTAAAGCAATGAAAGAAAAATATGTCAATATGATTGCCTATGTAGAAAATATAATGGAATCTACAGGAAAGCAAGTAGAACTAAGAAGTGCATTGTAACGTAGCAGGATCAAAGATCAATATACAAAAACCAACTGTATTTTTTATATTACCAATGCACAGAAATTAAAATTCAAAAAACAATGCAATGTACAACTATATTAAAAATATGAAAGACTTAGGGATAAACATCACTAAAGAAGTGGAAAACCTAACAATTATAAAATACTGCTAAGAAAAAATTTTAAAGACGTAAATGAATGGAAAGATGCATTGTGCCTACAGATCAGAAGATACAACACTGTTGTAAGGTCACTTGTCCCCAAATTGATCTACAGATCCCAAATAAAATCCCAGCATGCTTTTTTGTAAAAACTGGTAAGTTGATTTTAAAAATCCATAAGAAAATGCGAGAAACATAGAATAGCAAAAACAATTTCGAAAAAGAATAGTAAAGTGAGAGGATCTTATTTCAAGACTTATAAAGCATGTGTAATCAAGATAGTGTGGGATTGGTGCAAAAACAGATAAATAAATCAATGGAACACAGCAGAGTCCAAAAACAGTTACCTTATAAAGATGACTGATATTTTGTTTTCTTTTGCCACTTCTTTCTTTTTTTAAATTGACTTCATTTTTGAAGGCAGATTTAGGTTCATACCAAAATTGGGTATAAAGTACAGAGCACTCCAACAGATAACTGATTTTTGATAAAGATTAAAAGGCACTCTGATGAATACATCAAAAAGATCATCCATCATGATTAAGTAGGATTTATTCTATGGATGCAAGTATGGTACAACATTTGAAAATCCATCATCACCCACAAATCAACAAAAAGAAGGACAAAAACCACATGACCATCTCCATAGATGCTGAAAAAGCATTCGACAAAATTCAACATCCACTCATGATAAAAACTTTCAACAAAATGGGTATAGAGGACAAGTACGTCAACATAATAAAGGCCATATATGACAAACCCACAGCCAACTCATATTTAACAGAGAGAAGCTGAAAGCTTTTCCTTTAAGATCAAGAACAAAACAAAGATGCCCACTCTCCCAACTCTTATTCAACCAGTTCTGGAGGTCCTAGCCATGACAATCAGGCAACCCAAAAAATAAAAGGCATCCAGAATGGCAAGGAAGAAGTTAAACTGTCCCTGTTTGCAGATGACATGATAGTGTAAATAAAAAACCCTAAAGAATCCACTCCAAAATTACTAGATCTAATATCTGAATTCAGCAAAACTGTGGGATACAAAATTAATACACAGAAATCTGTGGCATTCCTGTACACTAACAATGAACTAGAAGAAAGAGAAATCAGGAAAACAATACCAATCACAACTGCACCAAAAAGAATAAAATACCTAGGAATAAACCTAACCAAGGAGGTGAAAGACCTATACTCTGAAAACTACAAGAAACTCATGAGAGAAATTAAAGAAGATACCAATAAATGGAAACACGTCCTGTGATCATGGATAGGAAGAATTAATATTGTCAAAATGACCATACCACCTAAAGCAATCTACACATTCAATGAAATCCCTATCAAAATACCAAAAGCATTCTTCAACGAAATAGAGCAAATAGAGCTAAATTCACATGGAACCACAAAAGACCCCGAATAGCCAAAGCAATCCAGAGAAGGAAGAATAAACTTGTGGGGATTATGGTCCCCGACTTCAAGCTCTACTACAAGGCCACAATAGTCAAGACAATTTGGTACTGGCACAAGAACAGACCCATAAAACAATGGAAAAGACTAGAGAGCCCACACGTAAATCCAAGAAGATCTGATCAATCAATATACAATAAAGGATCCATGTATAAACAATGGGGAAATGACACCCTCTTCATAGCTGGTGTTGGCAAAACTGGACAGCTACATGCAAGAGAACGAAACTGGATTATTGTCTAACCCCATACACAAAAGTAAACTCAAAATGGATCAGAGACCTGAATGAAAGTCATGAAACCATAAAACTCTTAGAAGAAAACATAGGCAAAAATCTCTTGAATATAAACATGAGGAACTTTTTCCTGAACGTATCTCCTCGGGCAAGGAAAACAAAATCAAAAACGAACAAATGAGACTACATCATGCTAAAAAGCTTCTGTACAGCAAAGGACACCATCAGCAGAACAAAAGGCATGCTACAGTATGGGAGAATATATTTGTAAATGACATATGTGAAAAGGGGTTAACATCCAAAATATGTAAACAACTCAGACGCCTCAACATCCAAAAAGCAAATAACCCTATTAAAAAATGGGTGGAGGATATAAACAGACACTTCTCCAAAGAAGAAATTCAGATGGCCAACAGGCACATGAAAAGATCCTCCACATTGCTAATTATCAGGGAAATGCAAATTAAAACCACAATGAGATATCACCTCTTACAAGTTAGGATGGTCAACACAGAAAAGAATAGGAACATGCTGGCGATGATGCAGAGAAAAGGAAACCCTCCCACACTGCTGGTGGGAATGTAAATTAGTTCAACCATTGTGGAAAGCAGTATGGAGGTTCCTCAAAAAACTCAAAATAGAAATACCATTTGACCCAGGAATTCCACTCCTAGGAATTTACCCTAAGAATGCAGGATCCCAGTTTCAAAAAGACATATGCACCCCTATGTTTATCGCAGCACTATTTACAATAGCCAAGATATGGAAGCAACCTAAGTGTCCATCAACAGATGAATGGATAAAGATGTGGTACATATACACAATGGAATATTATTCAGCTGTAAGAAGAAAACAAATCCTACCATTTGCAACAACATGGATGGAAATAGAGGGTATTATGCTCAGTGAAATAAGCCAGGCAGAGAAAGACAAGTACCAAATGATTTCACTCATCTCTGGACCATAAGAACAAAGCAGAAACTGAAGTAACAAAACAGCAGCAGATTCACAGAAACCAAGAATGGATTAACAGTTGCCAAAGGGAAAGGGACTTGGGAGGTGGGTGGGAAGGGAGGGAAAGGGGAATTGCGATTAGCACACAAAATATAGGGGGGGGCACGGGGAAGGCAGTATAGGACAGAGAAGACAAGTAGTGACTCTGTAGCATCTTACTACACTGATGGAGAGTGACTGTAATGGTACATGTAGTGGGGACTTGATAATGGGGGAATCTACTAACCACAATGTTCCTCATGTAATTCTATATTAATGATACCAAATTTAAAAAATAAAATAAAAAGGCAGTCTGGTGAAAGAAGAAATATCTTTTCAACAAACGGTGGGAATTACGGTTTATCTGTACACACCAAAAAAAAAAAAAGAGAACTTTCATTCATATCTCAAACCATGTGCAACAATTAATTCAAAATGGATAAATGACCTAAATGTAAATTTCTACCAATAAAAATAGAGAAAATCAGTCCGGAAGATTAAAGACAGTGGCGTGGGAGGTGAGACGGAGGCCTCCTTCAAAAACCATATATAATACCAAAAAATAATTAATACACCTAATCCTGAAAGAGCAATGGGAAAAAAGGCTGTGCGAGACTGCATACACCTGGAGAAAAGAAAGACCTCATGGAACAGGGTAACGTAGCAAAGCCGTTATCCGGCGGGACCCAAGCCCTTTCCCCACCCAGCTCACTGGTGGAAGAGAAGTGGAGTGGGGAGGAAGTGGAGGTCTAGGACTGCAGAACACCCAGCCCTGGAGATTTACTTTGGGAGCACAAACCTACATTGCATGGTGCTCTGGAAATTAGATGGGTTCCAAAGCTAAGACACGTGGAATACCAGAAGAGACTGAGATTCCAGCCGTTTGTAGAAAACAGGGATTCACATCTGACTTCTCTTGTACAAAAGAAAGGCGGGCAGTCTGAGAGACATCCTCACAGCAAGAGGGCTGCTAAAGGGGAAAAAACTGCACAGAGTTTACTGCTCAGGAGAAAGGACAGGTAGACAAAATTGTCCAGACACACTCTGCCCATCAGATTGGGAACTTCCAGGAGATTCCAACACTCCATCCCCCTGGTTGGATACGAAATTCAAAGGACCCCAACACAGATATGAGGCCTGCTGTGCCTTCCTCTGGGCAAACCTGCACCTGCTCACAAACCAGCAGCCCCTGCCCTTGCTTCAGGCCAGCCAGAGGGAAGCTCCACCTACAGCAGTTACAAACGCAAAGCACAGAGTCTTACACCTGTGCACTTGGCCCACTGGTTCTGGGAGTGGAGACATGCACAGCAGTCGGGAAGCAGGAAACAGCTTTTTCCTCCCCCTAGGCACCAGCATGACTCCCCTGCAAACCCCGACATCAATCCAGGGCCTGAGTAGGTCCTGAGAGTAAAGCTTCTGGGCACTAGAGGGTGCCACATAGAAACATGAAATGTCAATGGAACCTAGCTCAAATCAAATCCCACAAACACCAGAAAAGGGAAATAGTGAAACTTAACTCTAAATCTTCCTGAAAGAGATTTCAAAATGAAAATCATAAAACATAGTCATGGAGGTAAAGAAACATATTTGAGAACTCAGGGAAGAATTCCAGGTGGAGATTCAGTCATTATGCAATACAATATCAGAAATGAAACATACAATGGAGGGATGTAAAAGCAGATTATATATAGTGGAGAATACAGTAAATGGAATAGAAGTTAGAGAAGAGGATACAAATAAGCTGAGACACAGAGAGGAAAAAGAATCTCTAAGAATGAAAGAAATTGAGAGAACTGTGCAACCAAACCAAATGGAACAATATTCGCCTTATAGGGGTACTGGAAGAAGAAGAAAGAGAAAAAGGGATAGAAAGTGTCTGTGAAGAGGTAATTGCTGAAAACTTCCCCAATGTGGGGAAGGAGATAGTCTCTCAGGATATGGAGGTGCACAGATCTTCCAACACAAGGGACCCAAGGAAGACAACACCAAGACATATAATAATTAAAATGGCAAATATCAAGGATAACGACAGACTATTGAAAGCGGCCAGAGAAAGAAAAAAGATCACCTACAAAGGAAAACCCATCAGGCTATCATCAGACTTCTCAGCAGAAACCTTACAGGCCAGAAGGGAGTGGCATGATATATTTAATGCAATGAAGCACAAGAACATCAAACCAAGAATACGCTACCCGGCAAGGTTATCATTTCAATTTGAAAGAGGGATTAAACAATTTTCAGATAAGCAAAAGCTGGAAGAATTTACCTTCCACAAACCATCTCTAAAGTGTATTTTGGAGGAACTTCTATAGATGGAAGGGTTCCTAAGGTTAAACATCTGTCACCAGAGGTAATAAAAAGGGATATACAAAGAGTATAGACTATAATACCTAATACATAAAGAACAGAGGAGGAAAAAAGGATGGGGGAAAAAAAAGAACACTCAGATTGTGGTTGTAATAGCATACTGAGTTAATTTACACTGTTAGATAGTTAAGGGATAACCCTTGAACCTTTGGTAACAACGAATCTAAAGCCTGCAATGGCAATAAGAACATACCTATCGATAATCTCCCTACATGTAAATGGTCTGAGTGCACCAATCAAAAGACACAGATTCACTGAATGGATAATAAAACAAGACCCGTCTATATGCTGCTTACAAGAGACTCACTTCACACCAAAAGACATGCATGGACTAAAAGTGAAGGGATGGAAAAAGATATTTTATGCAACTAATAGGGAGAAAAAGCAGGTGTTGCAGTACTTGTATCAGACAAAATTGACTTTAAGACAAAGAAAGTCACAAGAGACAAAGAAGGACATTACATAATGATAAAGAGGTCAGTCCAACATGAGGACATAACCATTATAAATTTCTATGCAACCAACACAGGAGCACCTACATATGCAAAACAAATACTAACAGAATTGAAGGGGGAAACAGAATGCAGTGCATTCATTTTAAGAGACTTCAACACTCCACTCACTCCAAAGGAAAGATCAACCAGACAGAAAGTAAGTAAGGAGACAGAGGCACTGAACAACACATTAGAACAGATGGATCTAACAAACATCTACAGAACACTCCACCCAAAAGCAACAGGGTAAACATTCTTCTCAAGTGCACATGGAACATTTTCAAGAATAGATCATATACTAGGCCACAAAAAGAGCCTCAGTAAATCCAAAAATATTGAAATTGTAACAACCAGCTTCTCAGACCACAAAGGTATGAAACTAGAAATAAATTACCCAAAGAAAACAAAAAAGCCCACAAACACATGGAGGCTTAACAATATGCTCCTAAATAACCAATGGATCAATGACCAAATAAAAACAGAGATCAGGCAATATATGGAGACAAATGACAACAATAATTCAACACCGCAAAATCTGTGGGACGCAGAGAAGGCCATTCCAAGAGGAAACTATATTGCAATACAGGCCTACCTCAGGAAACAAGAACAGTCTAAACTCACAATTAATGAAACTAGAAAAAGAAGAACAAATGAGACCCAAAGTCAGTAGAAGGAGGGACATAATAAAGATTAGAGCAGAAATGAATAAAATTGAGAAGAATAAAACAATAGAAAGAATCAATGAACGCAGGAGCTGATTCTCTGAGAAAATAAACAAATAGAAAACCCCGAGCCAGACTTATCAAGAAAAAAAGAGAGTCTGCACACATAAACAGAATCAGAAATGAGAAAGGAAAAATCACTGCAGACACCACAGAAATACAAAGAATTATTAGAGAATGCTGTGAAAAATTATATGAAAACAAATTGGAAATACAACTTTCTAAGGCTGACCCAAGAAGAAACAGAAAATATGAACAGACCAATTACGAGCAACAAAACTGAACTGGTAATCAAAAAATTACATAAGAACAAACCCCCTGGACCAGATGGCTTCACTGCTGAATTTTATCAAACATTTAGTGAAGATCTAATACCCATCCTCCTTATAGTTTTCCAAAAAGTAGAAGAGGAGGGAATACCTCCAAACTCATTCTATGAGGCCAGCATCACTCTAATACCAAAACCAGGCAAAGACACCACAAAAAAAGAAAATAACAGACCAATATCCCTGATGAACATAGATGCAAAAATACTCAACAAAATATTAGCAAACTGAATTCAAAAATACATCAAAAAGATCAAGTAGGATTTATTCCAAGGATGTAAGGATGGTACAGTATTAGAAAATCCATCAACATAATTCACCATATCAACAAAAAGAAGGACAAAAACCACATAATCATCTCCATAGATGCCAAAAAAGTGTTTGACAAAATTCAACATCCATTCATGATAAAAACTTTCAACAAAATGTGTATAGAGGACAAGTACGTCAACATAATAAAGGCCATATATGACAAACCCATAGCCAACATTATACTTAACAGCGAGAAGCTGAAAGCTTTCCCTTTAAGATAGGGAACAAGACAAGGATGCCCACTCTCCCCACTTTTCTTCAACATAGTACTGGAGGTCCTAGCCATGGCAATCAGACAACACAAAGAAATAAAAGGCATCCAGATTGGCAAGGAAGAATTTAAACTGTCCCTGTTTGCAGATGACAGGATATTGTACATAAAAAACCCTAAAGAATCCACTCCAAAATTACTAGATCTAATATCTGAATTCAGCAAAGTTGCAGATACAAAATTAATACACAGAAATCTGTTGCATTCCTATACACTAACAATGAACTAGCAGAAAGAGAAACCAGGAAAACAATTCCATTCACAATTGCATCAAAAAGAATAAAATACCTAGGAATAAACCTAACTAAGGAACTGTAAGACCTATAACTTGAAAACTACAAGATATTCTAGAGAGAAATTAAAGAAGTCACTAATAAATGGAAGTTCATCCCATGCTCTTGGGTAGAAAGAATTGATATTGTCAAAATGGCCATCCTGCCTGAAGTAATCTACAGATTCAATGCAATCCCTATCAAAATACCAACAGCACATTCTTCAACAAACTAGAGCAAATAGTTCTAAAATTCATATGGAACCACAAAAGACCCTGAATAGCCAAAGCAATCCAGAGAAGGAAGAATAAAGCTGGGGGGATTACACTCCCTGACTTCAAGCTCTACTACAAAGCCACAGTAATCAAGACAATTTGGTACTGGCACAAGAACCAGACCCATAGATCAATGGAACAGACTAGAGAGCCTAGATATAAATCCAAGCAGATATGGTCAATTAATATGTGATAAAGTAGACATGAACTGACAATGGGGAAATGAAAGCCTCTTCAACAGCTGGTATTGGCAAAACTGGACAGCTACATGCAAAAGAATGAAACTGGATTGTTGTTTGACCCCATATACAAAAGTAAACTCGAAATGGATCAAAGACCTGAATGAAAGTCATGAAACCATAAAACTCTTAGAAGACAACATAGGCAAAAATCTCCTGAACATAAGCATGAGCAACTTTCTCCTGAATGCATCTCCTCAGGCTATGGAAACAAATCAAAAATGAACAAATGGGACTACATCAAGCTAAAAAGCTTTTGTACAGCAAAGGACACCATCAGCAGAACAAAAAGGTATCCTACTAGGTATGGGAGAATATATTTGTAAATGACATATCCGACAAGGGGTTAACATCCAAAATATATAAAGAACTCACACACCTCAACAACCAAAAATCAAATAACCCAATTAAAAAATGGGTGGAGGATATAGACAGACACTTCTCCAAAGAAGAAATTCAGATGGCCAACAGGCACATGAAAAGATCCTCCACATCACTAATTATCAGGGAAATGCAAATTAAAACCACAATGAGATATCACCTCACACTAGGTAGGATAGCTAGCATCGAAAAGGCTAAGAACAACAAATGCTGGAGAGGATGCAGACAAAGTGGAACCCTCTACACTGCTGGTAGGAATGTAAATTAGGTTAACCATTGTGAAAAGCAATATGGTGGTTCCTCAAAAGCTAAAAATAGAAATACCATTTGACCGGGGAATTCCAATTCTAGGAATTTAGCCAATGAATACAAGTTCTCAGATTCAGAAAGACCTATGCACCCCTATGTTTATTGCAGGACTATTTACAATAGCCAAGATACGGAAGCAACCTAAGTGTCCATCAGTAGATGAATGGATAAAGAAGATGTGGTACATATACACAATGGAATACTATTCAGCCATAAGAAAGAAACAAATCCTACCATTTGCAACACCATGGATGGAGCTGGAGGGTATTATGGTCAGTGAAATAAGTCAGGCAGATAAAGACAAGTACTAAATGATTTCACTCATTTGTGGAGTATAACAATGAAGCAAAACTGAAGGAACAAAACAACAGCAGACTCACAAACTCCAAGAAGGGGCTAGCAGTTACCAAATGGGAGGCAGTGGGGAGGGCAGGTGGCGAGGGAGGGAGAAAGGGATTGAGGGGTATTATGATTAGTACACATAGTGTGGTGGGGATTGTAGGGAAGTGTAGCACAGCGAAGGCAAGTTGTGACTCTGTGGCATCTTACTACACTGATGGATAGTGACTGCAATGGGGTATGGGGCGGGACTCAATAATATGGGTGTATGTAGTAACAATGTTTTCATGTGAAACCTTCATAAGAGTGTATATTAATAATACTTTAATTTAAAAATTATAAAAATTAAAAAAATCACTCCGTTTGGTTTTTGGTTAGTATGGTTTGGATTGATTTGGCTTGGTTTTGTTTCTTAACTACCTCCAAAGTACCCCCTCCACTCCATTTAAATCATTATCACTGTACATCAAAAAGGTATGCTATTCAGTCATCTTTTGTCTTTGTTTTACACCTTTTCAACTGTCATTTAAGAAAAATTGAAACAACCTGCCCAAACGGGAGGACTTGGACTCTCAGCCTACCTTTTCTGCAAGAGAAGAGAGCATGGGAGCCTGTTCTGGAGAGAAGGAAGTCAGTTTTTCTTCGTGTTTCTCTTTCCTTCCTGTCAGGCCAGAGCGAAAGCAGGGCACCCTCCCTCCCAGCAGGCCCTGAGTGCCTCTGCAGCTGCCCCCACATCACCAAGGACCCTGGGAGCAAAGCCAGCCCAAACCACACCCAAGGGCTCTTTCAGGCCAACAGTTTATATTTTTAGCTGAAGGAAAGACAAATATAACACTACTGAAAATGTTCCACCCCTACCCAGGAAACCCCAAGAGAAACTAGAGGCCTTAACTAGTCAAAGGCTCATGCACCTGCGAGGGGTTTCACACTGACCTCAAGAGTAAATGACGACATCTTGAAGAACAGCTGCTAACTAAAGAATTGGTTTATAACAAGACTGGCATGGCCTTTTAGTGGAGGGTAAACTCCAATGATGACAGCATGCATATGGACTGTGGTACAAACCACAAGCACAGCTTGAAACATTCTCCAAAAGTGAACACACTCTTCTCAAGACACAGAACTTCAACAGCGTCCGAAAGCCCCCATCACGTGCCCTCCCGGCTACTACCTTTCACCCTGAAATAACTATTACCCGCACCGCTAACACATTGATTAGTGTTCTTGTTTTTGCACTTTATGTAAATGGAATCATGATATTAACTCTTTTGAACCTGGCTTCTTCTATTCAGCATGTTTATGAGATTCATCCACGCTGTTTTATGTATTGTATGTAGTTATTGTTTGTTCATTCTGATTGCAGTAATATATAGTTCATTGTATTAATATATAAACATTTTATTCATTGTACTGCCAAAAAAAATAGAGAAAATCTTTGTGCCCTTGGATTAAATAGGTTTTAGAGGTGACATCAAATGTATGATCAATAAAAGGAAAACTGGTAAACTGTACTTCATACAAATTAAAAACTTCTCTAAGATACTGTTAAGAGATGAAAAGACAAGCCACAGACTAGGAGAAAATACTTGCATATCACTTATCTAATAAAGTACTTGAATCCAGAATAAATAAAGAACCTTCAAAACTCAAAATAAGAAAAAAATCAAAATGGGCAAATGATTTGAATAGACACTCACCAGAAAAGATATGTGGATATATTCTTCTTCACCAGGGAAGAAATAATGAAAGAAGCAAGACAAAAATGTGTACAAATTCTCAACACAGATGGAGCAGACTGAAACATCCACCTCCCAGTCTTCTCCTGAAACAACTATATTCATAAACTTTAAAAGCTGCTGCTTGAGTGTCTGGCTTCCAATATTCAACATCATTAGTCATTAGGGAAATATAAATTAAAGTCACAATGAGATACCTGTATACACCTATTAGAATGGCTAAAATTTAAAAGGCTGACCATAACAAGTGCTGATGAGAATGTGGAGGAGGTGGGACACTCCACACATTGCCAGTGGGGACGGACAATGGGCTGTCCACTTTGGAAAAACAGTTTGGCAACTTCTTCAACAATGAACGCATACCTACCACGTGATCCAGCCATTCCACTTTTAGGTATTAACTAAAAGAAATGAAAGTCCATGTCTACTTGTATGTGAATATTCATAGCAACTTTGTTTGTAGAGCCAAAAACTGTAAACAGGTCTAAATGTCCATTAACAGGTAAATGAATAAACCAGTTATGGCACATCCATACAATAAAATACTCAGAAAAATTAAGAATGAACTATTGATAAACACAATAACATGGATTTATCACAAGATAATGAAAGAAGCAAGACAAAAAATGACTACAAATTCTCAACACAGATGGAGCAGACAGAAACACCCATCTCCCAGTTGTCTCCTGCAGGAGGTATATTTGTATACTTTAAAGCTGCTGCTTGAGGGTCTGGCTTCCTAGTCAGCCTGAATCTAGATGCTGACTGAGATCCTCCCCTTTGGGACACTTAGCACAGCCTCAACTACTGGGAGCCACTAAAAATAAAGGAGCCTGCTTGGACAGTCACAAAGGTTTGAGAGACAACCAAGAGCTAGGACAGAGTTGACGCTAAGATTCACCTACATGAAAGGGAAAGGGACTGGGGAAAATGGGTGGGAAGGGAGGGATAAGAGGGAAAAAGGGGCATTACGATTAGCAGATGTAATGTTGGTGGGGCACGGGGAGGGCTGTACAAGTCAGAGAAGACAAGTAGTGATTCTATAGCATCTCACTACGCTGATGGACAGTGACTGTAATGGGGTTGGTGGGGGGACCTGATGAAGGGGTAGTTTAATAACCATAATGTTGCACATGTAATTGTAGATTAATGATAATAAAATAAATTATATTTAAAAAAAAAAGATTCACCTACATGAGACAACGCCCGGGAGAGGTGGTTGTTTTATCTAACGCACAGAAACCAACACAGAGAGTCAAGGAAAATGAAGAAACAGAGAGCTATATTCCACATGAAAGAACAAGATAAAACCTCAGAAAAATGAGTACCGACTATATGACTCCACTGATATAAAATTCTGGGAAATGCAAACTAACCCCTAAAGACAGAAGACAAATCGTTGTTTGCCTGTGGGTAGAAAAAGGAAACAGGTGGAGATATTATAAAGGGGTCAAGGAAGCTTTTGCGAGTGAAAGATATGTTCATTATCTTGATTATGATCATTCCTCATGTGTATGCATATGTCAAAACCTATCAAGTTGTATACTTTAGGGCAATTGTACACTTTTATAGCAAATTATTACATGCCAATTATATCCCAATGAAGCTTTTTAAAAATAATGAGTGTTCGTTTTTAAACAAACTAAATTATAAGAAGGATAAGCCAGGACAATGTCATAAATTATTTTTTCCCAGTACAGCTATGAGCAAATAGTATGCACTTAAATAGTACAATGAATACACAGGCTTAATTTAAGAGGTGTTTTTTGCTATTTTCCCTATAGGTACACTTGGAAGACAGAATATCTGAATTTTTATAAAATTTTCCCTTCCTAAATAAAATAAAAATAATCTTATTTCATTTTCAAAGGAGGTGCCAAAACAGATTTTAAGTGTTTCCAAAAGATAGTTAAACCAAGACAAAAATAATGTGGAAAATAAAATTGGCAATCCAACATGTAAAAACAAACTAAGTAGCACCTCAAATTATTGGGAAAGGAAATAAATCCTTGTCAGATGAAATTCTTTTAAGCTTAATTTATAAGGATGGCTCATATTTTATCTTAAAATTTTTATGTAGTAGTCTCAAGATTTAGTCTTCTAAATCTTGCTGCCCTTCCCAAGTGTTTTTTTAAAGGCATGAATGGACACTGAAATTAAATAGTTAGTCCTAAGATAATGAGACAGTTGTTCATATTTTGAAAGTACTCCAAAGTCAGTCAGAATTTTAAGAAGGCTTTCAAAAGACTCAAAGCCAGGGGATGATTCAGAGTACTTTAAAAAGTTTTTTTCAAACAGGATTTATAGCCCTTACCAATAAGGCTGAAAATCTCTATATAATTTTCCTGTGTCCAAAGTAACTGCTTTTTCAAACTGAACCCTAGAGTTTTGTGCATTTAACTCTACTAGGGGACCTCTAGGTTTGAAGTCACATTTGCCAATCTGGTGTAGTGGAAAAATCACATCGATTCTTGTCCTGATCAGCCATTACAAGCAGTATCAAGTTATGGAAGTGAGTTCAGCTCTCTATAATTCTTCATTGAAAATGAGAGAATTAGTCTAGAAATCTTTCATGTCGCCATCATTTTGTGACTGTGTCTAAAACAAGACAGTATGCTTTCAGCACCATGGACAGTCACAACAAGTTGGAAAAGGACACTAACTTGAGCAGAAAAGCCAACAGTGTTGTTTCAAAAGTCATTGTCATAAAAGTCCATGGATAGTTTTAATATTTCAAGTCAATGTGATGTTTATGATAGTAAGGAAATTTTCCTATTTTCATTTTTTTGTAACCACCTTTCAAAAAGATGAACATCTTGGAATGTGACAGAAACAGTTTGCCTTGTGAAGAAAATCTCTGCATTATCTAAATGTTCCAATTAATAATGACTGAACTTTTATACAGAAAATGCCTCAAAGGATGTTAATGAACACAAAAAAGATTATAAAGAGAGAGAAGTAGAAGTACATTAAATTTTATGCTACTGTGCTCTTCAATTGAATGATACTAGTAACTTGAACAATTTCAATTGTATCAAGTAAAAATGTTAGACACTTAAAAATATTTTAATCAGTTTAAATAATGTTAAAGTTACTGTCATAATTTATCTTAGAATTTAAAACCAATGTCACCCTAAAATATTTTAGGGATCCATGACTTCCCCGAAGAAGGGCAAATCATGTTAGGTGATACAACATTCTTCCTATCCACCCTCAATATTTAAAAGTAAATGAGGTCAGGTTTATATTAAAGTCAAATCTGCAAACTTTCAAAGCCAAAGAGAAAGGGAAAAAGAGTCCATCAAAAAAGTATCTTATATGTCTAAGTGGTGATGCGGGAAGAGGAAGGTCTGTGGAAAAGGTGTGATACAGTTTTATGCATTTATTCATTCATGTATTAATTCTATAAGCCTGTTATTTGGGAAACAGTGCTATATGCTGGGGATACAACAGTGAAGAAATAGGCACAGTTCTTCTCACTGTCTAATATTGAGCTTCTCACTAGCACAGTAATTCCATATTTGTTGCGGTGTGGAATGAAGAGACTGAATCTAGAGATAGCAAGAAATCTTGCTGGACTTCCCCTGAGGTTGAACAGCCTTCAACTCTCACAGTATAGAAGGGAAGTAAAGAAAAAGAGAAAAAAAGAGTTAGCTATGCATTTTTGCAAGTGGGAGCTTCCCCTGGCCCTTACCATTTTAGAGGGAAGAAAGGAAAAAGGAAAAAGACAGACCTATATACACAGAGACTCCACCCACTCACAGATATGGCCCAATCAGAGTCCAGGAACCTGTCAGATTTACATTCCTCCATGTTGGGGTCAAATGAGGAAAAGAACTAATTTGATAGTATGAGTAATAAAGGAACATTGAATACTCTCCTAGAGGACCATGGTGTAACTTCCTATTTAACTTTCTTTCTGGAGGAAATGTCATCAAACTATAATTCTTATATCTGGGTAGGCATACAGCTGACCATAATCTTTTCAACCGATCTATTTCTCTGAAAGCTCCACCATTTAAAAGATAATTAAGTTAATTTTGACATTAAGAGAATAAGGACCCATTTATGATGTTTTGAGGGAAATGGCACATATATGCATTACAAAGGCAAAACTGATAGCTCAAAAATTTTAAATATGCATGTAATAGAATAATATGCAGCATTATTAAGGAAAGTAGAATTAGGGCAAAAAGACCATCTTAGAGTACTACTAAAGTGCAAGGAAAATTAACACATCTAGCTGATGTAAGTCACTGTTTTTAAGGATCAGTACCAAAGCACAAAATCTGAAGCCAAAAAGCAGCTTGTATTTATTAATTTTCAAAGTTTTATATACAAGAAAATTATGATATTTCCTAGTAAAATTGATTTAAATCATCCAGTCATTGATTTGTTTACCTAAAGAGCTTCACTTTTTAATATATTAAAGAGATATTGAACTGATAATCCAATTTTTCCAATATGAAAACCTAAATAGAAAAAAAAATTGTCACCACACTCATACTCAACGTATAGCAAAGTGATACTCCCCAGGCGTGAGCCATCTAGCCCAGCAACAATGAGTTGGATAAAACAACAGATTAGAGGAACTCCCTTTTTTATTCCTGAAAAACTACAAGAGCACCTATTGTGATTTCATTTACTTATTTGTCAAACATATACTAAGTAATCATTCTTTCCCTTCATGCCATGTAAAAAGGCAAAAGAAACTAGTGAAGAAATGTAACTTTCTGCCCTTGACTTCAGGGGCTCACACTTTAATTGAAAGGGTTATCTTGCAGGTCCTCCTAACTTAGTCGACTTAAGTGGAAAATTTTATCCTGATTATTTTCCAGTTTGGATATAATCTCTCATATTCCTTGTATCAGGCTATTATTATTTTAAGAGCGGAAACACTGACACCTTCCTTGTAACAACTACTCCAATTCTCAAGGTACGCACACAACATATACAATAGAAGACCAAATATTTTTCTAGCATGAAAAAATGAGGAGAGACTAGTTGCCCAAAAGCTCTTTTAATAACGAACTGTATTCAGGGATTAGGACTGCTTCCTGGGCATTTTTATAATTCATCACTCAGCACAAGTATAAATCATATTTTCTGAAACAAAAAAGTACTTTATAACAAAAAAATTCCCTTATGAGTAAGCCAAGTCTAAGACATTGTTAACCTCTTCATAACATTGTTCTGTTTAACTAAACTGATGTGACAGATGAATTATTGTAAACTGACATTAAGTGAGCAATTAATTTCCTGTTTAAAAACAAACCAAAACCCACAACATCACACTCAAGCACAGTTCCAGTTCATTGCAAGCTGACTAGTTAAAGTCGGATCCATGTATTTTGCTTAATGGAAGCTAAATTTAACTGTTTTCTCCAATTTGGAGAACTAAAACAACCACTGGCCTTACATTCACAAGATGTGGTCCAAGACCCCAGCTTTGCCACACACTAATTGTCTGACCTTGAGCAAATCCTCTAACTTCAGGTTCACATTCCTCATCTGCAAGCTAAAAAGTTGAGATGTGTGGCATTCAACAGCCCACTCTGTCTCTAAAGGCTCTTCTCCTTTAAGATGCTGGCATTTACTGAAGCTCTAATAATATCCTCACTGGACCCAGATAACATTCCATTTAACCACAAATTACACCCAGCACAAGCCACACCATTATTTACCATTCTTGTGAATTCACCCACTTTTGCCTGAATATGTAACAAGACACGCAGCATTTATGAATTGGCAGAATTTTTTACAAACCAGTAATTCAGATGGTCACTTTAATCTTGTAAGAGGAAGTTACTATTGTTCCTTTATCATCTAGGGTTCCGGTAGGAAATGGATGACATATTCAAATAGGGCAATTTAAGGAAATTTCAGTAAAATTTTGACTATTTACAAAGACGCAAGAAGGGTATAAGAAAAACCACAAGGCACAGTGAAATATCTTCGAGCTATAGTAACATGCCTGATTACCGCACAGCCCCATCAACACTGCCCCCACCTGCCACAAAGTAGCAGGAGAAGCAGCAGTTACAGGAAGTTGAAGACTGATAGGCTGTGTGGAAAGGACCACCTTACAGGAGATTTGATCTTCAGTGGAGGAACGCAGCCAGCTCAAGGTGACCTTGCTAAGAGGGAGCTGAAGTAATGAAGACCTTGCCATTCCAATCTCCACTCCCTCCAGGGTCTGACAAATGCTCTCCATTGGCCAAACCCAATTAGACAATGAGGCCAAGAGAACCCTGTGGATGTATTTATACATGTTATCTTCCTGGAGTACAGAGTGGAGAAAGGTCAAGAAATGGAGGTGCAAAGGGAAATATCTAACAACATCCTCTTCCCTCTATGCAGGCTAGATTCTCAGAGTCATACTGCCCCTCATCACCCTGTGCCTAAAGCTCCTTTAATGGTGTCATGAGTACAAACTACTTGTCTAGTGAGTTTATGTAATTTACTAGATACCTTTCAAATTCTGACTATGTATTTAATGTTCAAATAATCTTTATTCTAATACCAGGAGCCTATTAGAATCCTCGCATATAGTCATTGGGAATAATTATAGATCTTACCAGGTTTTCACAAATAATGTAAACAGACTAACTGCTTAAATTGGAAGAAATGTCAATGTTAGTAAAGATTGATTTTCTATACTCCCTCTCTCTAATTAGTTGCTTTGAACATCAATGAATTGCACAAAAGAGCCACAATATTTCTCTGATTTATTAGCTCCAGCAAACCAGAAAGGCTGAAACACAGCATTATTAACTCTTTGATAGGCTTTGCAGATAAAGCCATGCTTAGATGTAGACAACATTGAATTGTTCCAGAGAATACTGAAATCCTCCAGAGAATAAAAATGAATAATAAGAAGAGGACTTCCAGGAAGATGGCAGCATGAGCAGGGCAGCAGAAATCTCCTCCCAACACTATATTTATCTACAAAAATACAGCAAATACAACTATTTCTGAAAGAGAGACCAGAATACACAGGAAAACGCACAGCGTGCAGCTACACCCGAGAGGACTCGGCACACCAAGAGGCAGGTAAGATATGGAGCCGCTACCCAGCAGGACCCGAGCACTCCCCCACCCCAGCGCACTGGCGGGATGGGAGGATTCAGAGCCAGGAGGGAGTGGAAGTACATCCCGCGAAATAACCAGCCCCGGTGATCTGCATGGGGAGCGTGGACACACATCGCGCAGTGCAGCGGGGATTGGAGAGACAGAGGGGCAGGATCTGAGCGGGGAACGCGCCAGGGTGCTTGCAGCCGGCTCCCGGGAAGGAAAAAAAAAAAAGAAAAGCGCGCGCTTTCTCCCACGGTCTTAAAGAGACAAGAGCCCAGCGGAGGAGCCGGATCGCCCCAGCACACTCAGCCCAGCAGGCTGGGAGTCCTGGGAGTTTCGGACGCCTTAGCTGGTGACTGGGAAAGGGTGGCCGCACATCAACTTCCCAAAGAGATCAACAGCCTCCCATCTGTTCTCACCCCGGCCAGAGCTATAAAGAGCCCTGTGGAGCGGTGCGGCCATAGCTGCAGAATAGTGGGGTAACAGCGCCACCTACAGCATCCCCACAGAATCTACCCCAGGTGGGCTTTTGTGTGTGTGTGTGTGTGTGTGTGTGTGTGTGTGTGTGTGTGTGTGTTTTGTTTTATTTCTTTTTTTTCTTTCTTTTTTCGTTTCTTTTCCTTCTTTTTTTCTTTCTTTCTTTTTTTTTCTTTTTTTCTTTTCTCTTTTTAAAGTCTTAAAGAGCCCAGCTGACATACAAGGCAACTACCAGCAACCAATTAAATCTACGGCCATGAAAAGACACAGGAATATGGTCCAGACTAAAATCAACCAGACAACGCCAGAGAGGGAGCCTGAAGGGATGGAAATGCACGATCTTCCTGAAAAATAATTCAGAATAAAAGTCATAACCATGCTGATCGATCTACAGAGAAATGTGCAAGAGCTGACAGAGCAAGTGAGGGAAGTGAGGAAAGACAATGCAGAAATCAGGCGATCGACGGGCTTAACAGCAGACTGGATGAGATTCAAGAGACTATTAATGGAATAGAAATCAGAGAACAGGAATACAGAGAAGCTGAGGCAGAGAGAGATAAAAGGATTTTTAGGAATGAAGGAATATTAAGAAAACTGTGTGACCAATCCAAACGGAACAATATTCGCATTATACGAGTACCAGAGGAAGAAGAGAGAAAAAGGGATAGAAAGTGTCTTTGAAGAAATAATTGCTGAAAACTCCCTCGCTGGGGAAGGATATAGTCTCACAGTCCACGGAAGCCCACAGATCTCCCAACACAAGGGACCCAAAGACCCAAAGAAGACAACACCAAGACACATAATAATTAAGATGGCAAAGATCAAACATAAAAAAAGAGTATTAAAGGCAGCTAGAGAGAGAAAAAAAGATCACCTACAAAGGAAAACCCATCAGACTTCTCAACAGAAACCCTACAGGCCAGAAAAGAATGGCATGATATATTTAACGTTATGAAACAGAAGGGACTCAAACCAAGAATATTGTATCCAGCACGATTATCATTTAAATATGACAGACGGATTAAACAATTTCCAGACAAACGAAAGTTGAGAGAGTTTGCCTCTCCTAAACCACCATTACAGGATATCTTAAACGGACTGCTCTAAAGGGAAGCACCCCTAAGGCTAAAAATATGTCACCAGAGAAAATAAAATCATAGCAAAGAAAGCAGACCATCCAAATACTAACTAAAGGCAAACAATAAAATACATAGTATATAAAGAATAGAGGACGAAGAATAAGAAGGGAGAGAAATAAAGAAACATCAGACGATGTTTACAATAACTTAACAAGAAAGTTAAGTTAGATTGTTAAATAGTAAAGAAGGAACCTTGAACCTTTGGTAACCACGAAATTAAAGGCAGCAATGGCAATAAGTACATATCTATCCATAATCACCCTAAATGTAAATGGACTGAATGCACCAATCAAAAGACACAGAGTAAAAGAATGGATAAAAAAGCAAGACCCATCTATATGCTGCTTACAAGAGACTCACCTCAAACCCAAATATATACACAGACTAAAAGTGAAGGGATGGAAAAAGATATTTCATGCAAACAACAAGGAGAAAAAAGCAGGTGTAGCAGTACTTGTATCAGACAAAATAGACTTCAAAAAAAAGAAAGCAGCAAGAGAAAAAGAAGGACATTACATAATGATAAAGGGGTCAGTCCAACAAGATATAATCATTATAAATATATAGGCACACAACACAGGAGTGCCAGCATATGTGAAACAAATACTAACAGAATTAAAGGAGGAAATAGACAGCAAGGCATTCATTTTAGGAGACTTCCACACACCACTCACTCCAAAGGACAGATCAACCAGACAGAGAATAAGTAAAGACACAGAGGCACTGAACAACACACTAGAACAGATGGACCTAACAGACATCTACAAAACTCCACACCCAAAAGCAACAGCATACACATTCTTCTCAAGTGCACATGGAACATTTTCCAGAATAGACCACATACTAGGCCACAAAAAGAACCTCAGTAAATTCAAAAATATTGAAATTCTACCAACCAACTTCTCAGATCATAAAGGTATAAAACTAGAAATAAATTTTAGAAAGAAATCAAAAAGGCTCACAAATACATGGAGACTTAACAACACTCTCCTAATTAATCAATGGGTTACCAACGAAATCAAAACAGAAATCAAAGAATATATGGAGACTAATGAAAACAACAACACAAAACCACAACTTCTGTGGGACACAGCAAAGGCAGATCTAAGTGAAAAGTATATTGCAATTGAGGCCTATTTAAAGAAGGAAGAACATTTCCAAATGAATAGTCTAAAGACACAATTACTGAAATTGGAAAAAGAAGAACAAATGAGGCCCAAAGCCACCAGAAGGAGGGACGTAATAAAGATCAGAGAAGAAATAAATAAAATTGAGAAGAATAAAACAACAGAAAAAATCAATGAAACCAACAGCTGGTTCTTTGAAAAAATAAACAAAATAGATAAACCCCTAGCCAGACTCATTAAGAGAAAAAGAGAATCTACACACATAAACACAATCAGAAATGAGAAATGAAAAATAACGATGGACCCCACAGAAATACAAAGAATTATAAGAGAATATTATGAGAATCTATATGCTAACAAGCTGGAAAACATAGAAGAAATGGACAACTTCTAAAAAAATACAACCTCCCAAAACTGACCAAGCAAGAAACAGAAAAACTAAACAGACCAATCACCAGTGATGAAATTGAATCAGTAATCAAAAAACTACCCAAAAACAAAACCCCCAGACCTGATGGATTCACCTCTGAATTCTACCAGACATATAGAGAAAAAATAACACCCATTCTCCTTAAAGTTTTCCAAAAAATAGAAGAGTAGGGAATACTTCCAAACTCATCTATGAAGCCAGCATCACTCTAATACCAAAACCGGGCAAAGACTTCACCAAAAAAGAAAATTACAGACCAATGTCCCTGATGAACGTAGATGCAAAAATACTCAACAAAATATTAGCAAACCGAATTCAAAAATACATCAAGAGGATCATACACCATGATCAAGTGGGATTCATCCCAGGGATGCAAGGATGGTACAACATTCGAAAATCCATCAACATCATCCACCACATCAACAACAAGAAGAACAAAAACCACATGATCATCTCCATAGATGCTGAAAAAGCATTTGACAAAATTCAGCATCCATTCCTGATTAAAACTCTCAACAAAATGGATATAGATGGCAAGAACCTCAACATCATAAAGGCTATATATGACAAACCCACAGCTAACATCATACTTAACAGCGAGAAGCTGAAAGCTTTTCATCTAAGATCGGGAACAAGACAGGGATGCCCACTCTCTCCACTGTTATTCAACATAGTACTGGAGGTCCTAGCCATGGCAATCAGACAAAACAAAGACATCCAGATTGGTAAAGAAGAAGTCAAATTGTCACTATTTGCAGATGATATGATACTGTACATAAAAAACCCTAAAGACTCCATTCCAAAACTACTAGAACTAATAGCTGAATTCAGCAAAGTTACAGGATACAAAATTAACACACAGAAATCTGTTGCTTTCCTATACACTAACGATGAACTAACAGAGAAATCAGAAAAACAATTCCATTCACAATTGCATCAAAAAGAATAAAATACCTAGGAATAAACCTAACGAAGGAAGTGAAAGACCTGTACTCTGAAAACTACAAGACACTCCTAAGAGAAATTAAAGAGGACACTAACAAATGGAAATGCATCCCATGCTCTTGGCTAGGAAGAATAAATATTGTCAAAATGGCTATACTACCTAAAGCAATCTACAGATTTAACGCAATCCCTATCAAACTACCAACAGCGTTCTTCAATGAACTGGAACAAATAATTCTAAAATTCATACGGAACCACAAAAGACCCCATATAACCAAAGAAATCCTGAGAAGGAGGAATAGAACAGGGGGAATTATGCTCCCTGACTTCAAGCTCTACTACAAAGCCACAGTAATCAAGACAGTTTGGTATTGACACAAAAACAGACCCACAGACCAGTGGAACAGAATAGAAAATCCAAACACTAACCCAAACATATACAGTCAATTAATATTTGATAAAGGAGCCTTGGATATACAATGGGGAGATGACAGCCTCTTCAGCAGCTGGTGTTGAAAAAACTGGACAGCTACATGTAAGAGAATGAAACTGGACTACTGTCTAGCCCCATACACAAAGGTAAACTCAAGGTGGATCAAAGACCTGAATGTAAGTCATGAAACCATAAAACTCTTAGAAAAAAACATAGGCAAAAATCTCTTGGACATAAACATGAGCAACTTTTTCATGAACATATCTCCCAAGGCAAGGGAAACAAAAGCAAAAATGAACAAGTGCGACTATATCAAGCTGAAAAGCTTCTGTACAGCAAAGGACACCATCAGCAGAACAAAAAGACATCCTACAGTATGGGAGAATATATTCATAAATGACGTATCTGATAAGGGGTTGACATTCAAAATATATAAAGAACTCACACACCTTAACAAACAAAAAGCAAATAATCCAATTAAGAAATGGGCAGAGGACATGAATAGACACTTCTCTAAAGAAGAAATTCAGATGGCCAACAGGCACATGAAAAGATGCTCCACATCGCTAATCATCAGAGAAATGCAGATTAAAACCACAATGAGATATCACCTCACACCAGTGAGGATGGCCAACATCCAAAAACACAAACAACAACAAATGTTGGCGAGGATGTGGAGAAAAGGGAACCCTCCTACACTGCTGGTGGGAATGCAAATTAGTTCAACCATTGTGGAAAGCAGTATGGAGGTTCCTCAAAATACTCAAAATAGAAATACCATTTGACCCAGGAACTCCACTCCTAGGAATTTACCCTAAGAATGCAGAAGCCCGTTTTGAAAAAGACAGATGCACCCCTATGTTTATCGCAGCACTATTTACAATAGCAAAGAAATGGAAGCAACCTAAGTGTCCATCGGTAGATGAATGGATAAAGAAGAGGTGGTACATATACATCATGGAATATTATTCAGCCATAAGAAGAAAACAAATCTTACCATTTGCAACAACATGGATGGAGATAGAGGGTATTATGCTCAGTGGAATAAGGCAAGCCGAGAAAGACAAGTATCAGATGATTTCACTCATATGTGGAGTATAAGAACAAAGAAAAAAAACTGAAGGAACAAAATAGTAGCAGACTCACAGAATCCAAGAACGGACTAATAGTTACCAAAGGGAAAGGGTCTGGGGAAGATGGGTGGGAAGGGAGGGATAATAGGGAAATAGGGGCATTACGGTTAGCAGATGTAATGTTGGGGGGGCACGGGGAGGGCAGTACAACTCAGAGAAGACAGGTTGTGATTCTGTGGCGTCTCGCTATTCTGATGGACAGTGACTGCAATGGGGTTGGTGGAGGGTGGGGGAACCCGATGAAGGGGTAGTTTAATAACCATAATATTGCACATGTAATTGTAGATTAAAGATACCAAAATAAATTATATATTAAAAAAATGAATAATGAGAGGATTAAAAAGGAGGACTTGAAACAAAAAAAGTTTTTTAAAAGGACTTCATTTAAACCTATAGTCTAGAAAAGATAAGAATATCCATCAATTCCAGGGAAACTATTTTTAATTGGATACTTGCTACCATGTGCCAGGCACTATGCTAAGTGCTTTTACATCATATCTCATGCAATCAGTATGACAGTCCAGCCAGATATTTTTTAGGGCATTTTAGATATGAGGAAAGTAACTTGCCCAAGGCACTACAAGACAAACCCAGAAAATCCAATTAAGGGGCATAGTTTTTAAAAGATTTTGATGTGGCCTCAGACATAATACCACCATTTTGCCATTTTTAACCATTGCTTGTGCCTTGAAAAGTGGTAAGACGCCCGGGAGTGGTAGTGCAGCATGGAGAATGTAGCTATGGAGAATATAGTGACTGTTCTGTGTTGACAGGTAGTAACTGCACTAGAAGGGGTGAGGATTTAATAATACGGATAACTGGTGAACCACTGTGTGGTATACTTGAAACCAATATAAGATTGTATATCAACTATATCTCTATAAAATTGTTTTAATTTTAATAAAGTCCAACTTATCTATTTTAAAAGGTGGTAAGACACAAATGATTATTTATTTGCCTATTTATAGCATCAATCTGGAAAAGCAGTATTTCTGAAATCAGTTTCCTTCTTTTGGAAAATAAGTGGTCATCAAAGCACTTGGAAGCCTGTTGGGGAGAGTTAGCCTGTGAAATCTTTTCCCTGGAATAGGCATAGTGGTTTCCTATCACACACACAGGTCAGAATAGTCCTCTGCTTGTGTGCTGAGAAGTCAAGCCTCCTCAAGTACACATGGGGCAGAGACTATGTCTTGGTCCTCTTGTAACTCTTACAGCACCAAGCACATGTCGGATACATAACTGGGATAAAATAAATACCTGTTCAGTGAGTAGTCAGCACAGTGCAGTATATTATGGGCAAGAGACTTCAGAAAGTAAACACTGGTTTATTCACTCAGAAAGAAGAAATCAAACCAGTCTTTTATCACCAGTGGCATCCGATTTGGTTTTCATGTGGGCCCAGGACAAAGTACACAGTAGGTGCATTCTCTTGGGCCTTCCCCACACCCGTCACATGTCCACTCCACATCTGCCCCAACCTTCAAAAAAATTAATACAGGAAGAACCCATTAAAATGAAAATCAAGCCCAACCATGAAGTGGAAAAGAAGAAAAAAAAGAAGAAGAAAGGTAAGATCTAATGTTAATTATGTGTCAGGCCCAGGACTTGGCACTTTACATGTATTTTCTCATTTAATCCTTATAATAACCACCATTGTTATTTCACTGATGAAGACAGTGAAGCTTAGAGAAGTTAAATAACTTGCCTATGATCACACAGATAATAACTGATGAGTGACAGAGTAGAGATTTAGTTTAAACTCTAGAAGATTATCATTAAAGGGCAGCCTTATTATCAAAAAGACAAGAGATAACAAATGTTGGTGAGGACGTAGAGAAAAGGGAACCTTTGTTGGTAGAAATGTAAACTGGTGCAGACTCTATGGAAAGCAGTATGGAGGTTCCTCAAAATATTTAAAATAGAACTACCACATGACCAAGCAATTCCACTTCTGGGTATTTATCCAAAGAAAACAAAACACTAACTCAGAAAGATATTTGCACCACCATGTTCATAGCAGCCTTACTTACAATAGCCAAGACATGGAAATAACCTAAGTGTCCATCAACAGATGAATGGATAAAGAAAATGTGATATATATAATGGAATATTATTCAGCCATAAAAGAAAATGAAATCTTGCCACTTGAGACACTATGGATGGACCTTGAAGCATATGCTCAGTGAAATAAGTCAGAGAAAGACAAATACTGTATCATCTCACTCATATGCTAAATCTAAAACAAAACAAAATAAAAAGCTTATAGAAACAAAGAACATATTGGTGATTGTCAGAAGTGGGAACAGGGATGGGTGAAAGGGAGTCAAATGGTACAAATGTCACGTTATAAAATAAATAAGTCATGGAGATATAATGTACAGCATGGCAGCTATAGCTGACAATGCTGTATTACATATTTGAGAGTTGCTGAGAGAGTAAATCTTAAAGATTCTCATCATAGGGAAAAATTCTGTAACTTTGTACAGCAATATATATCAACTAGACTTACTGTAGTGATCATTTCACAAGATATACAAATGTCAAATAATTATATTCTACACCTGAAACTAATATAATGTTGTATGCCAATTACACCTCAATAAAAAAAAAAAGGAAGGGCAGCCTTTGGTATCACTAAAGATACAGGGAGTGGTAAGAGCCTGGCCTTTGCCTGGAGACATGGAGTAACTATTGAGATGACTAGCATAGATGAGCCTTGGTTGCTTCCTTACACCAGTGAGGGTATCACAATTAACATCCGGCAGCCCTTAGAAAAGTGGGGAAACTTAAGAACTAAAGACCTGGAGCTGAAGTCTAAGCTCCATTGCTCTTGGTTGTGGTTATCTTAGGACATTCACTTTACTTCTCTAAACCTCAGCTTGTAAATCTGTCCAATGGGACTGATAATTCTTTAGAAGCTGTTAAGAGGAGTCAGTCAAAATCTATAAGGCGCTGAGCCTTGAAATTTGTTGATTATTCTCTTCTACTGATAAGACTCTCAGCTGCCAGCAGCATAGGGTCTCCTAATGTAAACATAAAATCCTGGGCAATCACCCCAACACGCTGTACCTTAGGAATGGTTTATCTACAGAGAAAAATCTAATTATCCACTCTAGTTCACAGCTTGGGTAATCTTCGTCCAGTGATATAGAAGGGACTTGAAGGAAGCAGGTAGGATTTATGCTGCTTTTCTGGGACAAAGAAAGGCTTGGAAATTACTTTGGAAATAGATAATCAAAGTTGCTCCATTTATTACCATATCCATCTGCAAGGCCAGAAATGGGAAGGACCTTTACTAATGTTGGAATTTTTCATTGAAATCATAATATTTAAAGATATTTAGGTATACCTTACATTGTTCCAGACTATATTTGAGGTAACATAACGCTTTTTTTGTATCACCTTGTGGTTTTCAAAGAATTTCACTAATGATTTCAACTGGTGGTGTTTTTACACTGCTATCTTCTTAATTCTGTAAGGAGTAAGATATGTATAGAGAAAGGTGATAAATTATTTTTATTATTTGTGAGGTTGGTTGGACAATTTCAGACCCAAACTCTTTTCTAATAGCTGATATTTCTTAATTCCTGTCCCCTAGTTTTTCCATCTGTAAAGCGAATAAAATAACCCCCTACAATTTCTCCATTTCTAATAAAACCGGGTATATAAGGTGTTTTTAGTAAATTCTAAAATTGTTATTATTGTCTACTATCCATCAACTCTGCTAAGTGAGGGCATATTTCTCAGTCACTCTAACCCACAGAAATTCCAAATCAAAGATGCAAACCAACATAAGCCAAGTGAAGTCCTTTTATTTATCTAGAAAGTATTCACATATAAGAGAAGTCCACACAATGTGCAGAGAGAGGGAGCTGCATTAACAAGGAACCCCAGAGGGTCCACCCAGCTGCTTGGACATCCAAACTTGGCACCAAACAAATGGACTCCTAAAAGTCACAGTAGGCATCGGGTACTCACCCAGCCATCTGACGCAGTCACAGCAGCTGGGCACAAGAAATTTTTATTTCCCAAATCCCGCTTCCCTGCCCCCATCTTCCCCAGCTACTCATTCAAACAATCTGGACTGTCCATAAGGTAGAAGATAATTTTAGGGGGTTCCCCAGGGCCTGGCTGGATGCTTTCCAATCATTTCTTTCTGGCCTGTGAAGTCAGATGCACTATTTCTTTATCATGAGAAAAAATGAAATGAAATCAGTTTCTATTTGTACAGTGAGATGGAAAAAGGGAAATTGCACATGGCTATGTCACAGACTCTTAGAAAGAACCTCCCTAAGCCGGATGAGAGGAAGGAAGCAAAAGAGAAACCCAAAAGGAAAGGAAGTTCAATTTGTTAACCCCTGAGAAATGTCCCATGTGCTTGGCCTCATGTACATAAGCACATTTCAGGTTTTGGAGCAAAGTTGGTAAATAAAATCAGTGGAATTTCTGGGTTCATTTTAACCAATGGTCATGATGTGGCTTAATCATGATGGTTATTACAGGAGCAAATCACCATCTGTCAGTCAGTCTGTGCGTCTTTCTGCCTGTGTGTGGCTCTGTATGCATGTCTGACCTCTCCCACACCACCCTTCTTCCTCCCAACAGACACACAACCCATTCTAACACAGATGAAATTTGGCTAAAATGAACATCAAGAATAAGCTTGTTGGGCCAAAAAAAAAAAGAAAAATGGCTTGGAGAATTAGATTTCACAAAAGGTTTACACTGATGCAAGAATGGAATAGGAAAGGAGGAAATAGGACAGGATTATATGGACCAGTTTTATGTACTTAAATGTGATTATGAACAAAGTCACCTTAATCATTTACACACAAATGTCTCTAGCCACATAACCCCTCCTTCACCTGAGAACATCAGATTCCTCTCCAAGAATCCCTTCTTCCTTTAGTATTGGGAGCTGTCCTCTGGGGGAAATTGTATCATGTGAGCTCTCGAACCAGTCCAGGCAACCACAGAACCATGCTGGCTCCAGGCTGCCTGTGTGCCTCAACTGCTCCTGCAGCAGACTACCCATTACTGCTCTGCCGGGGCCACCAGGGGCCCCCTTGCCCCAAAAAAGTTCCCTCCTCTGAGTTCTGTTCTCTGAAACGGCTCCACAGCAGGGTTGTTTGGGATATCTTCTGTCAAGTTTTTTTTCTGGCACAGGGTAGCTAGTCTCAGGACACAGAGGGAAAGGGGAGGGAGTTCAGACAACAGCCTCTATATATATCTGCAATAATTGAAGAATCTCAGACGCTCTGCCTGAGTCTGGCCCAGCAGTCCCTCCTTGCAGTTTGCCTTCTGTAGCTGATATCTACAAGTCCCCCTACCCATGTTAACAGAATTTCATTCATAAACCTAGTTCAAATTCAGTTCTCAGAAAGTGCTTTATTCTTTAAGTGAACCTCTAGATTTGCAAATAGATGCCAAGGGTTATTGCACAGGGGTTAAAGCTCTAGTTATAACTTACGACTGCTTTGTATTTCCTTCTCTGCCTTTCAAATAGAAGCATGTCTGTTCCTTACCATCCATACGACCCCTAACAATCCATTCACCAGCAGGTTCCTGCATGCCCAGGATGCCAAGTGTGTACCTTATGTTTCTGTCCTCTTCATTACAGTATCAGTGACAGCAATTCACATTCGAATAATGCTTGACATTTTAGAAAGGACTTTCACATTTATTACCACACTAGAGCCTCACAACATTTCTATGAGTAAAGCAAATTGAATATCGATACTTTCATTTGAGAGCTATGACAATTGATACTCAGAGAGGTAAGGAGCTTTCCACCAGTAGCATTCAGCCAGTGAGGAGCTAAGCCAGGCTCAGAATCCGCATGCTGAGACCCCTGGTGCAGATTCTCTGCAGTGCATAATGCTGCTGCTCTTCAGTTCTCAGCCCTGTGTGCCTCTCTGTTGGTGCCCTTGCCTGACTTCCAGCCAAGTTCAAATAATCTCCATGAAGGTAAATTCCCTGGCTTTCAGGACATCCAACAGTTTCCAGGGAAGCAGGACATCATCACTTGCTCTTTCCCACTGGAGGTATGATAAGGAAGCTCGGGAAGTGTTCTTTGGAGGAAATTAATTTTAGAAAAATCTAACCTGATTTCCAGAGAATTCCCCCCCAACAGCATGGAATATGAAAGTCTGTTAAATAAAATCTTAATTTATGGCATGGATTTGCTTTACTTGACTTAGTTTGAGGACACATTTTTGCAAAACAATTGAAAATTTTTAAATGCTCTCTGTTTAACTATATTGTAGTGTATGGTCGAATTTCATTTAAATGGCATTTATAATTGGCACATTTTTCAAGTAGTGTTTCTGCCTGAGTTGTATGTATAAGTGCATTATCATCATTTATTCACCTGCAGCCTAAGTTAGCATCAATACACATCCCATAAATTAGGGAGCAAGTCACTAAAGGGCAGTGGCTGTCACATTTCCATGAAATACAATTAAAAACATCCAGAAACTAATTGGTTCCCAGATTTTGCCAAAACAGCAACAGCATATGGCATGTTTTCAAAATTAATAAGCATTGCTTGAGCACCTATATTGTGCTCAGCACTGTGAAGAATTCAGAAAAGTATAAGATATGTTCAAAGATGGTCAAAGAAGACAGACAACTCAGCGCACTGAGAGATGGAAGTATATGATAATAACAGTCATCATCATTATCATTACATAGTACTTGTCAATCACTACATGCCAGACACTATACTATTTTATTTAAATTATCTTATTTAATCATAACATCTCAATGATATAGTTACTATTATCATTCCAATTTTTCAGAAAATGAAAGTAAGATACAAATAAATTAATTTACTAAAGGCCACATAGCTTAAGTGGAAGGCCATGATTAGAAGCCAAGTATCTGATTCTCCAGCCTATGTACTAAGCCTCTCGGTTGTTCTTGGAGAAAGCTATAGTCCTGAAGATTAGGCAGGGTCTAGTTAAGAAGAACAGATAGAGCAAGGCTAGGTCTTCATATTATAGCACAGACAACTGCATAAACAAAGGCACAGGGGCAAGAATTTGTATTTGCCATGTGAAGATTCAGGGAGGAAATTAATGGCAGGAAGTAAAGTTGCCTAGGCAGAGTAAGATACCAAAGAGAATACCTTAGAAATAATCTCGGCAGTATTTAGGGATTTGAACCTCTGGAAATAGAAGTTGTATCAACTCTTATGCAGAAAAGTGACAATGAAAGGCATTGTGGTATACTAGCAGCATATTCAGGAAAAACAGAAAGCAGGGAGACTTCGGGGAAGCAAACCAGTTAGTGGTTATCATGAAATTCCTGCAGACCCCACTGCTCCTTGGTCACAATGTGTGCTCAGTGTCTGTTCAGGTCAGGGAATGCAGACTAGCAGGGATAAAAAGAAACGTAGAAATCCAAGAAAGAATCTGCAAGAGTCACTGACAGATTGTTCATGAAGGGAAGAGGAAAGCAAGCAAGCAAAGATGGCACCAAAATCCTACTCTAGGTAAAAAGACTATGGCACTTTTAGTTGACGATGAAGTTGGAAAGGAGAAATGGGTCTGGTGGGTGCAGGGAGAAAGACAGCCCCCCGTTTTGGTTGGAAAGTGTAGAGGTTTGCAAGGGACATAGAATACTGTTAATATGTGATAGATATTTGAAGAAATAGACCAGGAATACATTTAAGACTCTCCAAGGGTGAAAAGCATAGTCCTTACTCATCACAAAATTCAGATGAATCGAAGTTGCCATTTTATTTATGGACCATATCAACAGACAATTCTAAGTAGGTAGCACTTGCCTGATATAAACGTCACCAGGGACTTACTACATTTTATCAAAGAGTTGCAAAGTAAAGAAATTCATAATGTACAAGAACACCATTACACATTGAAAAGAACTAAGTAAAAGGAAATAAATCAAAGAGTTAAGCTCCTATCCCTGCTCCCTATGACATGCAGCCAACACTGGCCATTTGACAGATATGAAACACCAGCCTTTCCTTATCAAAATATAAAAGGGAAAAAATCATGTAATGGTTTCTCAGCAAGAAGCCATTAGACAGATGTAATCATAATGGGCCCAAATATTCCCATAAATGAAATGCATGCATTTAGAACCACATGCAGAGTTTAAAAGCAGCTAACACAAAAGGTAAGTAGAATGGCCTGTCTGTGTACAATAGCTCAGATGGGGTAGAGCAATCCAACTGGCCCTTCAAACAAACCGAATTGTGAATTTACAAGACAAACAGTATCCATTAGCTTAAAATTCAAATGACCCTCACAGAAAGCCCAGCTGTGGCAACAGGAACTATTATTCTCAAAGTAAACTTCTCCCTTATGATCATCCACCAAACATCTAACCATTGAAGCTACAGCCACACTTGTCCAAGGGATCTGCTTTCAAAGCAGCCTGGTCACGTGGCTTCATTCTTAAGCTGTTTGGAGCTGATCAGAATGATCAAGTGGATGAAGAGTGTATAAGATTCATTTAAACAGACAAATGAGCTCACTGTAACAGCCAAATTCAAGATCTTTACCAGGCAACTTAGAGGGAAAAAACTGCTTGAAAGTACAACTTCCTTCAAGAGAGAAAGGATGAAGTCAATTAATATATACAACTGAGAAGATCCATAAAGTGTGGCCTGGGGAGTCAATCCAACTAGTGGAGCACATTTGTTAGTCCTGGATGCAAAGAGAGAAATAAACTGAAATAGAAGTACAGTGTTCAAAATAAAAAAACAATGTCATAAAACATGCTCAGGTAGCATGTACCTTTTAACCAATTTAGAGGCAGGATATTTATCAAAAGTTACTTGATAAGTCAGATCAGCAGAACAAAAAGGCATCCTACAATATGGGAGAATATATTCATAAATGACTTATCCGATAAGGAGATAACATCCAAAATATATAAAGCACTCACATGCCTCAACATCCAGAAACCAAATAACCTGATGAAAAAATGGGCGGAGGATCTGAACAGACACTTCTCCAAAGAAGAAATTCAGATGGCCAACAGGCACATGAAAAGATGCTCCACATCGCTAATTATCAGGGAAATGCAAATTAAAACCACAATGCGATATCACCTCACACCAGTTAGTATAGCCACCATCCAAAAGACTAAGAACAGCAAATGCTGGTGAGGATGTGGAGAAAGGGGAACCCTCCTACACTGCTGGTGGGACTGTAAATTAGGTCAACCATTGTGGAAAACAATATGGAGGCTCCTCAAAAAACTAAAAATAAAGACACCATTTGACTCAGGAATTCAACTCCTAGGAATTTACCCAGTGAAAACGAGATCCCTGATTCAAAAAGACATATGCACCTCTTTGTTTATCGCAGCACCATTTACAACAGCCAAGATACGGAAGCAACTTAAGTGTCCATCAGTAGATGAATGGATAAAGAGGAGGTGGTACATGTACACAACGGAGTATTATTCAGCCATAAAAAGAAAACAAATCCTACCATTTGCAACAATATGGATGAAGCTAGAGGGTATTATGCTCAGTGAAATAAGCCAGGTGGAGAAAGACAAGTACCAAATGATTTCACTTATTTGTGGAGTATAACAACAAAGCAAAACTGAAGGAACAAAACAGCAGCAGATTCAGACTCTAAGAAGGGACTAGCCATTGCCAACGGGAAGGAGTTAGGCAGGGTGGGTGGGGAGGGAGGGAGAAGGGGATTAAGGGGCATTATAATTAGCACACACAATATATATAGGTCATGGGGAAGGCAGTACAGCATGGAGAAGACAGGTAATGACTCTATAGCATGTTACTACACTGACAGACAAGTGATTGCAATGTGGTGGGGGGGGGACTTGATAATATGGGTGAATGTTGAAACCCAATGTTGCTCATGTGAAACCTTCATAAGATTATATATCAATGATACCTTAATTTTTTTTTTAAGTTATTTGGTGAGTCAGTTGTTTGAAACCCTGAAATACTTTTGCCCCCAAAATACTGTTATACATGATGATTGGCTTTCCCAAGACAGACCACAAAAATCTCCTAATGTATACTGTAATAATGTGTAAGTATAGTACTCGGATAATGAGGTAGGACAAACTGTTCTGTAAAAATAGAATCTTACCATCTTAAATAACAGTGCTTTTCAAATTATGAGTCACAACTCATGAAATCAGTTCGGTGGGTCTTTCCCAGCTTAATTCTTAATAGAATGCAAGAAATGGAATGGAAAGAACAGAATTGCAAAGACCAGAGTATATCCTCTGTCATGGGGAAAAGTATTATTCTTGAAACTTAATATCAGTGTTATAAGTAGCTTGTGCATTCAGGACTGCAATGTAAATATATTTCTTACTGTGGGTCACAGTCAAAACAGTTTGTATGTCTCTAGCAAGGTTTCCATGGGGCATCTAGCACAAAGCCACCACTTAATAACATTTGTCAAATGAAAAAACAATTGAATGAACTGGTAAACACATGAAGGACTAATACATAGGACACCAGTAACACTCCTCCCTCAGCTGTAGCCCTGCCACCTGCAGTGGAGAGCTTGCTCACTCCCGCATTTCCACACTGGTGAGGCAGCAGGGACAGAGCTACCCAGCCGCAATTCCCTATAGGTGGCTCCCTTGGCCTGGGATACTCTGACACACTAGGGGCTATAGAGGAAAGGATGGGGACAAAGCTTCCACAGCTGAGTAGGACTGGACTCTAGAAGCTGGGTTCTGAGGAGAGGAGAAGAGGGGTAAGATATGGGTGCCAGACTGAGCAAATAAAATATAGGATTCCAGTTACATTTGAATTTCAGATAAACAACAAATAATTTAAGGCAAAGAAAAGCATGAACCTTCAGGATTGGAGGATCAGTTAGGGCCATTAGACATTTATTTGATACAAAACTATGAACAATACTCTGCTAGTCGCTATGGAAGGAAAAAATATTTAGTTCTTGAGGCTGAAGAGGTCAGAGTACAACAGACAAGGACCTCCGTGATGATCATGCACTGAGCACTATTATTAACACTTTGTAGGCATTACCTATTTGAGCCTCACCACCCTGCTTTGGGCACTGCTATTATCCCCACTGTAGATAGAAAACTGAAGCACAGAGAATTTACAAGAGAAACAAACAAAAGTAATGTTTAGTGGGACTGTGGTAAAGGGCCAGATGTCCAAGGGGGTGCATCTGGAGGTGAGATTTGAGCTGCACCTTGTAGAAAGGGGTAGTACCAATAGGTGAATATCAGGGTAAGAACATTTCAGGCAGAGGAACAGCTTAAGGTTTGAGAGGACATGCTCAAGAAACGGGAGTAGACTAAAGTTGCTAGATAATTAGGAATATAGTATGAGGGAGGAAAGACTGGACAAAAAAATTAGGTCAAGGAGAACTGAATACCCTGCTGGATCTGAATGCAATGGTGAACTGAAGAATCTGGGTTGGAAATGGACACTGTGTTGAGGTGGGCTATTACGGAAGATGACTTTGGCAATAGTCCAAAAAATAGTCTGGCTGAGGCAGAGATCAGAGCCGGAAAAGATCAGGTTAAGTCAGTGCAACTGGCTAGCAAAGGCCTGTAGATTCAGAGTCCACAAGCTTTACCCCCCAGATCAGACCCTCAGTAAATAAGTGACCTTGGACATTTCATATAGTGACTCAGCCTTGGCTTCCTCACTTCTAAAACAGGGATGACAACACACTTCCCTCATAATGGGGAATGAAACAGGACAACATGCACAAAATGCTCCATAAATACAAGCTATCTAGTTATAAAGGGTCATGGCAATTAAACTTAAATCTTTCCCTTAACAATTCCTCTGAGTTCCATCAGCCTTTGATTGAACCTTTCCAGGAATAACATGCTCATGCCATCCCAATGGGAACAGAATGAGGCGAAAGAATATAAAGAATGGGCATTCACCTTCCCTAATGAAAAGAGAAAGACTATATCTAGGAAGAAAGCAAAGGCAGAAAATGAAAAATAAAAATAAAAAACTAAATGCCATGTAACCGTAGTTGAGGGTGGAAGGTGGGCTTTGAGATCTTCACTCCAGCACACATTATTAGAGTGACCTTAAGCAAATCACTTAAACTCTCTAAACCTTAATTTCTAATCTGTAAAAATATGGTTGTTAACAGCTGTATCACGAAGCAATTAGGAGGATAGCTGTGATCATGCATATTATGCTCTTAGAACAATGCCTGGCCCAGAGTAAGTAACAAATACATAATGTAAACAAAATGTATAAATTAAAATAAAGCCATAGTTGCAGCTGGGCAGCAATACTGGTGAGAAAAATAGAATGTGGAAATAAGTAGAATATACATGAGGTGCAACAGTTCTAGAGACCACATCTACGAACAGCAGCATGGGAGTGAACATCCCTTTTCTGCAGAGCCAGACGTGTTCTGCCCAAATGACGACCAAGGATGGCAGAGTTAAAAATGCAAGGTTGTAGACAGAAGAAAGAGGAGCCTGGAAGCAGAAAAACACAATTGCCTCTGGTTATATAATTCTCCTGCCACTTCCTGTCCTGGAACCAGACCCCATCACCGACCATCTCTAAGGCATAAAGCAAAGCAACACTGAGGTTGGAGGTGGGGGGCAGGTTCACATATGTCAGAGCTTACGGGGAAGGAAGCAATGCCAGGGTCACACTGCATCCATCCTAGCATACATAACACATAAGTAGGACCTGCTAGGTCTGAAACTACCTGCCAGTGTGCTTAGAATGTTGACCTTTCTAGGCATCAGAACACACAGCAAGCCCACTCCTTCCGCAGGAGCTCTGCCTCGGCATGGCACAAACATTCTGAGACTCCAGCCCAGGGCTCAGGGCACGAGCATGACAGATAAAACTTGTTATCCTCTGCTTTTTTCTTAAAACTTTAAAATTTTTTCTCAAAGGCTGGGTTTGTAAAGTTAAATATTACAAAGAAAAAGGAAAGGAAGGGTTAACAAAATGATCTTGAAGACACTCTGTGCTTCACATGTACACCATCTGTCCTTAGCCTCTGATGATGACGCAGCAGGACACACACTGGAGTTGTTTTTCAACCACAGTGACTTTTTGCCCCTGGGTACTCCATAACTTGTCACCCACTCTCCCTGTCAGACAACTGCAATCAGGATTCAGTACTCTTTCAGGCAGAATTTCCTCTGTGCAAACCTAATTGGCCTGTGTAGAAAGAAACTATATTCTTGGCCACCTTCTAACCAAAATGAAGCTATAAGCCATTCATTATGAAAACATCCATCTCTTCTCTTGATCTCCCTGAAACTAAACATAGCCTCTAAAAGTTAGAATTGGAGCATTTAGTGGAAATGAAAAGCCACCTAAAATTTTCTCATGTCCTAGCACTTTCACTTTTAGGAAAGAAATATTTAGAAAGGTTTATGAAAATGTTCTTAAACATCAATCTTCATCCCAGATGTAGAGAGCTCTACAACTGCTTCTTCATTTATGAGTAAGAGTAGGTTGAAGGGGTTATTGCCTGAGAGGAAAGCATCCTCAAAACATACTCATCTCTTTGGGCACAGATTCTTCCCCATAGGTAAGATATGGGTAATCACTTAAGTCCTCCAGCAAGTCTGATTACAAGTGATTCACTGATGGAGTGTTTTGGTTTAGTCAACCAACACTGATCAATCATTTGGAGAAAGGAGAGAGCAGATGCTTGAGTAGCTCCTGCCTCTAGATGGGTAGAAAACAACACAAAGCAAGATGCAAGGAGTCTTCACGGGCTGCGGGGAATTCCCCTGCCCTGGAGCTCTTCAAAGACAAAACAGCCGCTCGTTTTCTTCATTGCCTACATATGTCTCAGACTAGTTTTTAAGGCCCCCTACAACCAGCAATGATTAGGATCCAATTATACTAAGAGATCAAGGTGGGGTATCTATTGGCTGGAGGATAAAACAGACAGGAATTTACAACCAAAACGCAGTACATACAAACTAAAATCACCTGGCATGGGTTTTGGTAGTTCAAGAACACAATTCCAAACACAAGTGAAGAGAAAGTCAAAGAGAAATACAATTTTAAAGGAATATCTCAAGGTCTCAGTATAACCCCCAAATGCTGCCTAACATTTACATCACAGAGAAGCAAGTGGGCAGCGCTGTCCCCTGCCAAAGGAGACAGCTAATTTAGCTGCAGGCCTGGAAAACTTGACTTTCTGGGCATATGATTTTCTAGATTTCAGGCTGCCAAGTGTCCCAGCATTTCCGTCTGGTTTCTCCCAGTCTTCTCTTGTTTTCTCAGCTCCTCTTCATTGCCTACTAATGGGATCCCCTGCTTAACACCTAATTAGTCACACCTCGGGGGTTATGGGTTTGGCAATCTGAGCTCCAAAATCAAAGGAACCCCTGTGACCATAGGCCCTCATTAGGTAGCAACATCTAGTTTCCAAAGGTGAGAGAGCCTCACAGGCAGCCAGGGAAGAGACTCGTTTGAATGCTGAAGAGGCACCCGGCTGAAGGACTGAGCACCTGCATCCCCGAGAGGAGAAAACAAGTTCTCTCTCCTGCCAGTCAAGAAGTGCGGGCAGAGAGCGCGGAGGCAGCTCCTGGAGCGGCCTGAGGCTGGCAGAGAGAGCTGTCAGGCCCCGGGCGGTGAGGAGCGCCCTGCCGGCGCCCAGGGCAGCACTGGTTAAGGGCGCCCCCCAACCCACCCCCAGCTCCTGGCCCGGCCTGGCTGTCAGGCAGTCTGTTGGGGGAGGGTGGGTAGGGACAGACAAAGGGCACACTCTGTTCCCGCTTAGAGGCAAGCTGGGGGCTGTGCAGGGTGAAGCTGACCCCACGGGTTGTCTATGAAACAGTGGGTGCCACCACTCCCCAGGAAGACAAGCCAGCCAGCCTTCTCACAAGCGACCCGTTGCCGAGATGCTTAAGCAGCAGCACCGCCACCTCAGACAGGGGCGAGCAATTAGAGGCACCTTCCTTCGGAACGGCCATTCCTTCGTCTGATTTGGCAGATCCCGTTTTAACTCTTCTCATCCCCACTGCAACTCGCTCACGGCAGCAATTATTGACTCCAGTGGAGTTCGTGGTTCACTGGAGGTTGGGGGAGGGGGGAGTTGGAGCAGGTAGGAAGGTAGAAATCTTCTGACCTAAAATTTTCAGTTAATTTTTTATTTTTTTCAGATCAAAAGGAATATGGGAAGAAACAAAGTAGGCAGCAAAGAGGGACTGCAGGCTACTGCTAGTTTTCAGACACTCCTGGCATTTTAGGTAAAGAGCAACTCGCCAAACTCGTCCAGACTGATAGAAAACGTGTTCACCTGTCAACTAGGGAAGAAAAAACGATTCACTCAGGTCCAGGGTAAGAATTCAGGGCCCCGGGGTTCCAGTCTCCTCCACGCCACCTCTCCCCCAACTTCCAGGTGGAAAGCTGGCAAGTGAGGCTGCGCAAGTGTTGACTCCCGGGGACCCCAGGGCCCCGATCAAGGGTCACCCGCCCCCGCACACGGCCGTCGCTGCGGGGACACACCCTCCACCTACCTCAAGCATGGGAGAGGCGCTCTTGCTCGGCAACGTGCAGCCCAGGAGCTCGGCAAGAAACTTTGCCATATACGACCAGTGAGGCGGATCTCCCTCCAAGCGCTGGATCCGTCCTGCCCCGGGGCAGGAGTCCGAGCGGCGAGGTCCTGCCCGCAGCTGGCGGGCCAGCGCGGCTCGGGGCTCAGGGCTCGGGGCTGCCCCGCAGCGGCCGGGGGCGAGCACGGCGGGCGGGGAGAGCGCGCCTGCTGCCCGGCCGCCGCAGTCCCGCGGCGCGAGGTGCGCGCAGCTCGACCGCCGACCGGGCCTCCCGCGCCCGGGAGCCGGGGCGCTGCGGTCTGCGCTAGCCTTCCCCGCTGAATGTCACTATTACCATAGTAAAGGGAAGGGCCCCGCCGAGGGGGTGGCGGGAGGGCCAACAGCGCCGCAGGACGGGCGGCCACGCGCGGGCAAGGGCAGACGGCGGGCGGAGCGCCGAGGCGCAGCCACCGGCCTGGCCCGACCCAGCCCTGCCCGGGACACCGACCCTCCTGCGACTCCGCCCGGCTGGGGCCGAGGCCTTGAGCCCCGTCGGGAGAGCTGGAGGCAAAGGTGGGGGAGGGCCTGCTGTTGGGGGATGGCCAGGGTGACCCACTACCCCAGGTTTCCTCTCCTCCGCGCCAACGGAGGTGGAAAAGGCGCTGCCTCAGGCCGCTGACACCGGGTGAGTTCCTGCTGCCAGGAGACAGCTACCCAGAGGGGCTCCCCCACCGGCCCGCGCCAGCCGCACCCTCCCCGTGGGAAAGGCGAAAGGCTGCCGAGAAGCCTGGAAGGACGAACTCCCACTCGTGTTCTCACATTAACCCCTGCTATTGAATGGGGCAGGCACAGAGACACCCCAGAAGAGAAAAGATGATTTTGTAGGCCCAGGGGCTGGGCCAGATAGGCTCCGAGTCAGGGTCGCAGCTCCCTCCATGGCCTTGGCTGGCGCAGAGGGTGGGGGTGGGGCGAGGACGGGTATGGCCAGGAGACTGCTACAGACAGGTGTGGCCCTGTCTTTCTTTCCAAACCTATAAGACTTGTTTTTTAATAAGGGAGATACTTTGAGGACACAAGGCCTACATTTATTGTACATTTATTTTGCACTCCTATAGCTGTACATCTCAAACTTTAGTGTGCATATGAATAACCTGGAGAGCTCATTTAAAACCAGAAGTTCTGGGGCCCAACTCCCAGTATTTCTAGTTCAGAAGGTTTGTGACGACCTCAGGATCTGCTTTTATATTAGGCACCCCAAGAGATTCTGATGCAGGTGGTACCCAGGCTGGATTTTGAGAAACAATGCCCTTCGGTGTCAAATCCAGAGGTCAGCACATACAAGAAATGCAAAAGCATTAGATTGGTAACAGACAGAGACCGTAGAGGAAGTTTGTCAAATCACCTAACTTTATATGCAAGGAAGAACTAGAAAACTTTGTGATATTTCACCAAGTCACATTGTATTAGGGAGACACTGCAGGCTTACAGGAGCACTTTGTAAATGCTCGTTTGAGTGAAGGAGTAGAAGATGGATGGTTGGATAGATGGTGATGAATAGCTTGGTCCAGATTTCCTAATTCTCACTCCAAAATTCTAGCTGGTACTGAAAATTAACTGTGAATTTAAGGAATAAAGTGGGAAGGAAAGGTGCTAAACTGCATCAGCTCAGTACTTCTCAAACTTTTTTTCAGAAAAATATTTTTCACAGTAAATAGAGTGTCAAAAACTTAGTTTCTTTGATCTCTCCAGTTTTATATTTTGCATTCTAGCCCATGAAATATTCAGGTTTGTTATAATATAAAAGGACGTACTCCCATGAGTAAAACTAATGCTCTAAGTATGGTCCCTTTATCTAGAACCCCCTGCAATAGCACCAGATACCCCAGCAGCAAAATCAAGAAATGTTTCAGCTAAGTGCCCTCTGGTCTACGCTTAAAAGAAAAGGGAAACTAAAATGCAATGAGCACCTACAAATATCTCAGGCATAGTGTTGCTAGGTTAGAGCACCAGCTCTGGGGACAGACTACCTCAATTTAAATTCCACTTCTGATATTTAATAGCTGTGTGACTTCTTTGTGCTTCAGATTCCTCTGCAAAATGGGCATAATAGTAAAGGAGTTACTACACATGGTTTGTATTCATTTTCTACACTGTAACAGCTTTGCATCTTAAAACAACACCCATTTGTTATTCCATACTCTGTGGGTTAGAAGTCTGGGGGTGCTCAACGGGGTTCTCTGCTGAGGACCTCACAAGGCTGATACCAAGATGCAGGCAGCTACGTTCTTATCTGGAGGCTCTGAGAAGAATATACTTCCAAACTCCGGATGCTGGCAGAATCTAGTTCCTTGCACCTGTAGGTCTGAGGTCCTTATTTCCTTGTTGGTTGCCAGCCAAGGGCCCACCCTCTTCTCCTGGAGGCTGCCTGAGCTCCTTCTCATGTGACCCATCCACAAAGCAGCAATGGCATCGAGTCCTTCCCACACTTCAAATCTCTCTGACTTCTTTTACCAACAGCCAGAGAAAATGTTTTGCTTTAAAAGGGCTCATGTGATTATGTGATTGTAATATCCAGACCCACCTTGATAATCTTCTTATCTTAAGGTCAACTGATTAGTCATTTAATTACATCTTCAAAGTCCCGTTTGCCACAGAATGTAACATGATCACAGAAGTAACACCAGAAGTGAAAGCCATGAGAGCTATCTGGAATCCAGCTCACAATATGATGATTTTGAGGAATAAATAAATATATGCATTTTAAGGACTGAGAACAGTGTTTTATTTGGTGATACTTATAATAACTGAATAAAGGTTAGCTGGTTTTTTCTTGCTTATCGCACCTAATTTGTCATTACAAGTCTGTATTACTTTAAAGGAGAGAAACTGAGCATCAAATGATTATCCAACACCACACAGCAGGTTAGTGGCAGGGCCAGGAATCAAACCTAAGACAGCTTCCAATCAACTCTGTGCTTTTGCAATTACATGATATTACATCATGGAAAGCTGGCAAAGGACGGGTAATGATCATATGGGGGAGTGAGACTTGAGATAGTGTGTGTAATGAGGAGCAGAAAGAATATTTACAGAAGTCACTTGTCATATGTGAGTAATTTATGGTTTAGATGCAAGGGAGGCTGTACCAATACTAACTGAAGTAAGAAAGTCTTTAACTTAACTGGTGATTTTTAGTGAGCAGAGATAGTTTCGTGTGATGATATTCATCTTAAGAGGTTATACATTCACTTGTGATCTAGACTCTTTACTTTGATGAGTTCTTCTCTATGCCTCTGCCCCTCTGCCATCTTGCATCTTGAGTGGCAAGAGGAAATAACATTTTGAAGGGCAGCCACCATTCACCCTGCCTTGATAACAAGAATATTGGCCAGAACTTCTCCAGGGCCTGTGCAAGCCTGAATCATTATCACACCTATTTCCTGCTGTCTAGAACCAAAAAAGAAAACCAACCAAATAAATAAATAATCTTAGTATCTCTGGCCCTCCCCTATTAAGGACACTGACCATGGCATTGCTCAGTAGAAGAGTTGTTCATACTTTGACTCAATATTTCTATTTCTAAAATATATCCTAAGAAAATAATCAGAAAATCACTTGAAGAGTATAACATTTAAAACAGTTTCATGCCTGTAGGGGTAAGTGAGTGTCCTTTTTACTGACACAGTAGTAATCATGGTTAAAAGAGCACAACGGGAGTGAGGCTGCCTGGGTTTGAATTCTGGCTCCTCTAAGTACCTGCTGAGATCTTAGGCAAATCAATTCTTTAAGCCTCTGTTTCCTTATCTGCAAAATAGGGATTATAAATAACACCTACTGCATAAGAATTTAATTAGTTAACACTATTATACTAACCTATAAGAATGATTATTATACTAATATATATTCATATAATTCATGGACCTAGGTAGTTTAACTATAACCATCTTTGTCACAAGCATTCTCACTGCATAATTGGCTGTAAGGAAATTCTGCTGTAAAAGATAAAATCATGAAAAATGAAAGAGGGACATTCTTAAAGAAGGACATTGAAACACAAAAAATGAACAACAAAATTAAAAAGACTTAATTATGAAATAAGTATTTGAATTCATTCAAATGTATAGTGTTGATTCATGGCAATTCTGCATAAACCAATGATTTTATTTTTTTGCTTGTTGATTCATCTTCCCATTCAGCACTGCACTTTCCTTTTTGCTAAAATTTCTTCCTTCATTAACAAAGGTATCTGTTTCCAAATACTGGGATGCATATTTATAACTGTATTGCATTGTAAAAGCTTTCTACACTGTCATTTGTTCTTGGCATATTGCCATGTATCTGTTGATAGAAGTTCTTTGGGAAATGTGGGTTCAAAACTCTGCACCACTGTGTAAACTATTGTGGGAGCTAAGGTTTATATAATACAAAAATCGAGTACTGCATCAATGGAGAAGTGAAACCAAACTGTCAAACAAACCAAACTGTCAACCAGTTACTTTTTTAATCTTCTATGGCAAAACTGCCCCATGGCCAGTTAGTTATGTGGGAAATTGCTTGGGGCAAAGGTATCTATTGCAAATGCTATGGCAAAAATATCAGACACAATAATTAATAATTAATATAGTAATACAAATAAAGTGCCTGGTTCATATTTAGTAATGGTAATAGATGTTAACTGTTAGGAGGAGAAGGGTTATGATTAACTTGTGGCTCCCAGATTGGCACAGAATTCTCAATAAAAATTGACTGAATGGATGGATGGACAAATGAGCAAAGATATTTTTGCAGCATTATAAAACCAAAATTTGTAAACCATCTAAAGTGTAACAACAGAAAATTGGTTTGATACATTGTAGTTCATAAATATAGTCAGCATTAAGTATGTTTTTAAAGAATACTGACTAACCTATGATATGTCCATTATATAACATTGGTGGGAAACAGCATATAGCACATGTCGTATGTGCTAACTTTGTAAAATGTTTAGATGTATACATAGGAAGAGAACGGAAGGAAATACACTAAGAGGCAATGATAGTTCTCTCTGGATAATTTTTATTTTCTTCTTTATACATTTCTGAATTTTCTAGTATTTACAGTGAACCTAAACACAATGCCATTTCTTAATCTTAGCTGATATAAGATCTTATCCCTTTAATAAAGCATTTTGAATGGCCCAGTTAACACAACTACATCTACTGCACTGCTATTCTTCCTAAGGAATCTGTTTGTGAGGAGGCTTCACTGAATATCATCCAAACTGGGTTTTAAAGACACCTACCTTTACTCAAGAGCTAACAGTCTAGTTATCAACAATAGACATGACCCTGGGGTTGGCAGAGTCATAAGAAGCAAATAGAATCCATTTTTATAGCTTACCTATTTTCTCATTTAGTTTGGAAGCTAATGTAGAACTTGAAGAATAAAGCTCTGGAAATGATCATTTTCCCAGAATGAGTAATAATATATGTCTGCCAAGCTGTAAAGAATACTTTTTTCTCCACCAACAGATGAATGGATAAAGAAAAGTGGTATATACATGCAATTGAATATTATTCAGCCATAAAAAAGAATGAAATCTTGCCATTTGCAAAAACATGTATGGACTTTGGGGACATAATAAGTAAAAAGACAAAAACACCAAGCTCACAGATACAGAAAACAGATTGGTGGTTGTCAGAAGCAGGAGGCTGGGGTGAGCAAAATGGGTAAAGGGGATCAAAATGTACAAACTTCCAGTTATAAAGTAAGTAACTCATGAAGATGTAATGTAAAGCATGGCACCTATAGTTAATAATACTTTATCAGATATCTGAAAGTTGCTAAGAGTAAATCGTAAAATTTCTCATCACAGGAAAAAAAAATATGTATGGTGACAGACGTTAACTAGACTTATTGTGATCATTTTGCAATATATACAAATATCAAATCATTATGTTGTACAGATGAAACTAATATAATGTATGTCAATTATACCTCAATAAAAAATAAGAACACAAGAAAAAGAGAATACTACTTCCATTTACCCTGATTCTTTTGTGGCTCTCAGGGAGAGCTAGTGAGGCAGTTACTGTAAGTACTGTATTTCAGCATGGTCAAAAAACAGAGCAGTCCAGTTAATCAACCACCCCAACTAATTATCATCTCTGCAACACATGAATTACCACTTTTCAAAAAATTAGGTTGTCATAAGTTGCAATTAACACTGAAACTCTCCTGAATGTTTCATAATTTTTTGATGATTCAGAAGGCACTTCAGTGTCTCTCAGGATGTCTGCTTTGCCAGCATAAAAAGCATTTATCCCAGTAGGATGGATGAGGGAAAATGGCTGATAGGAATTTTCAGTTGAGAGAAATGCAAGCAAGCCAGGTTTTACTATGTTTACAAGGCTGAATGCATTTCTGTTGAGCTCTTTAAGCACCTCCTGAGAAAGGCACTCTATTTGTCTGAGATGTTATAATTATTATTCCACAGGAATACAATGGTAGCATTCTATTTTACAACAAAGAAATTAGATTACAACTTATCCTACAACCCTCCCTCCTCCCAACTAAACTCACACACTGCACAGAGTTACAATGATGCCAATTACATCTTTTCATGCACTGTATGTTCTTTTGGCTTTTGATGATCAGACTGGATTTCACATCAAATAGCAGCTACTGGCAGCAATCAAAACAATTTGGGGGGAAAATAGTTCCATCTTCTGTGTTGGAGTAATGTTATTGATTTAAACTTCATATTTGCGTCACTTCCTTTTTAGTACAACAAGTGAGCATGTGGCTTCTGGCTTGGCCCCCCTTCTGCCTTACCAAGAAGGTGGGCAAGAGAATCTAATATACAGTAGGCTTTTTCCATCATTAGTTGCTAGAAGCCCATTTCTGTAAAAAAGACAATGTCTTTAAGAATTAAGTTCAATCTACCTCTTCTCCCCAACACCCACCCCCCCACTTCACGGAATCAGAGGCACAGAGAGGTTAAGGTTTTTGCTCAAGTTTACACAGCTAGTATACTGGCGTAGCAGGGCACAGATTCTAAACCCCGTGATAGCCCACACTCTTTCCATTGAAGCATTTCCTCAGTGCCCATTGTGTGAAATTCCACATCTTCTCAAAATCATGCCAGGGCAGAGATTTTGCTTGAAAATAACACTTGTCTTTGAGCTAGGTGCAAAAGAAAAGACAGAAGGGAGAGAGAGAGAGAGAGAAAGATGGAGGGAGGGAAAGAGAAAAAGCCAGTATCCTGTCCTCAAGGTCCCACTCCCAAGTCACAGCCAAGCTTATTCCCGGGATGTTGGAATTTGGAATTTCAGTCCTGGCACAGTGAGCTGCCAAAATCTATTTATTTGAAAATCTATAATGGGGCTCTCTGGACGAATCTTGGCAGGGTATTTGAAGCTGATGGCCAGAGGCTCTTTAATGAGCAAAGAGATACACCTGATTCTCCCAGCCCTGCCCTGCCCCTCCAATGGGAAGAAGACATATCCTATGTGGTAAAGATTCAAGGTTTAGGGCAATGTAATGGGCTGATGGTCACAGAAGGATGTTGGGCTGTTTAAGGAGTTAAGTCATTTGGCATGACATCAATCATCTTCCAACTTGTATTATGACTTAGGAGAGAGGTACAGCCTAGAGAAATTGAATAGATAAACGGAAAAGTTGCTATATTATGCACGTGATAGGAAACTAAGAGAATAAGCTATGCCTGCCCCCAGTTTGGGGATTAATAAAAGAGACCTTCTGCTGTGAGAAAGAGCCTGGTTCATCATGGTGGTGGTGCCAGCGCCTGGGTGGGCACTGATGACCATGAGGGGGCTGACATGCACAGCAACAAAGCCCGAGCTGGCATGAAGGCTACACCACACTCTTAGGAACCGAGGCTCAAGGGTGGAGAGCCGGAGTTCACTTGGGAAAGAATGGGGCATCACAGAGCCCCAAGGGCAGCAGCAGGCAGGACTGCAGCCAACCCTGCCAGGCAAAGGGACATGGGCTGCCCAGTGAGCAACAGTGGCCACAGACAACGGAGCAGAGAGAGGGAGGAGAGGGAGCCAGCGCTAAAAAGCAGACGCTAAAAATGATCACCTGGATCCTCTGTGGAAAGCAATCTCCAGGGAAGCCAGAAAGCTAAAGATCCAAAAGATCCCCTGGAAGGGGCTTGAGGCAAATACCATTTTTGTTTGCATCTCATTGCTTCACATCCCTCCTTTGACTCCTCCATGATCCTAATTAGTAAGGCCCATGTTTGTGAAAGTCCACATGAAAAGCAACTGGGACAAGTGAACGGCCAGGCTCTCAGCTCTGGGCAGGAGCATGCCGTACCCCAAAGGCTGGTCCAGTTCTAGCTATCCACAGAGGCCCAGATCTGCCCTGCATTAGGTACTCAGCGAGAATGAAGAGTTCTGGACAAGGTCACCCCTGAGACTCCAACAGTCTCACAACCAATACGGTTCAAAGATGACTCAAAATCAGACCAAATCTAAATCCCTAGGGGCTGAGGGGAGAAGAGGGAAAATCTAATCCTGCACCAGCCTGAACGGTTCCCATCCAACCACACCCCTCCCTGAGTTCTACAGCAGCCATGTATTTACACCAAAGCTTTTATAAAAAATACTGCTTTTACCTTTTTTGGGCTTTCCCCTATCAGCCCTGACTCTCGATTCCCCATGGGCAGAGGTAGCTATGTTTCTCACAATATTTTCCACAGCCAAACAGCAACAGTCATGATGTGGCATCCACCTCACCATTTCTCTCCATCCGTCACTTCTAGGGTAATGACTGTAACAAGAGCCAAAATGGTCCTGGGGGTGGGGCAGTGTGCTAAGCACTTTACATATGTCATCACGCATTATTACATGGGATCGTTTCATCAGCTCCTTCGGGTAGCGCTTTCATAATCCCTACTTTATAAATGAGGAACAAACAGCACACAGATACCTACTGCCTTCCCAAGGTAACATAGCTAGAAAGAGATGGAGCTTGGCCAGGCAGCCAGGCAGTCCTCCAGAGCCCACATCTTCCCCTGCATCCCGTTACCGTTAGACCAGAAAGCAGCAAGGCATTGGGCGCTTTCTGCCTTCCCCTGTAGGGAGAATTAAATGCAAAATAAGTTTAAAGAGGAAGCAGTTTTTAAATATACACTGTCCGATGCAAAACAATACAAAGTTTGCTGACTAATTAAAAATGAGCAGAACTGAAGAATTTTGATCCTTCAGCCCGGCACAAGAGAATATTCCAAGTTTACTTTCCATTAGTCACTCCGTGCCCAACACTTGCTTGCTGAGTAATGCTAGGCCAGTTCCAGTACTGCTCCCACCAGATTTTCATGTAAATTAAAGAGCTTTCCAAATCTCTTGCTAAATTTCTCTAACTTACTTGAGATTTTATGTTAAGAACTCCAATTGGCTTAACTTATTTTCCTCTTTTTCAGAGCTTAAATCCCCATATGTCAACGATCCTAAGTGACACAAGGGTTCTGAGTCAAAGACACCCATCGCCCAAATAAAGTTAGTCTTACAGTGAGCTGTAACTATTAGGACAGGCCCAACAACAGCCTCAAGATTTCCCTTAAAGGAGGAAGAGTCAGTTTCTTCACTCCGGACAACAGAAATAGCCTGGGAAAAATCGTCAGATGTCCGAAGTCTAATCTGTCCCTACGGGAATGCCCAGCAATTTAATCCCAACCACCTCATGGGTGCATCACCAGATTCCCTGGACATGGACATTTATTAATTTCAAACAGACAGTTCTATAGGTGGTACGTGGAAACCAGGAAAAGGAAAAGCATTTATTTAAAAATGCCAGAGGCAACAGAAAACAAAATGAAAGTAAATATAACTGTAGAGAGGGTGACCCTAGTAACCTACCCCAAAAGACAAGGGAAGCACAAGTGATCCTAACCAAAAGCCTTTGAAAAAAGAAAAAAGAAAAAAAAAACAGGCTCTTTGTGTTTGATTCTGGAAACATATATTATGCTCACACTGAGAGCTGGCGGGCAGATGGTGGAAGCTCACACAAGGAATATTAAATCTATTTGGAACCCTCCTGCCCTCCTGATACAACACAGCTCATTCCTAGAGGGCAAGACAATCAACACATAAATGCCTACAAATCACTCAGATTCTGTCACTAACTGGGAAATCCTCATGGCATCCCTGAGCACAGGGGGCTCCAATGGTTTGCCCCATCCCTCACAACAGGTCAGACAAAGGGTCAGAAGAGAAGGCCGGGCCTCTCACTCACACACACACACAGAAGATATCTTTGTATTCAGACTGGTTTCTGCATTTGAGCCAGATACAAAATAAAATGGCAAATAAAGAACACCCAGCGTAGAGCCTGTTCGTGGGGCTCAATGCTTTTCTGCCATCTCTTTAGAGGAATAAGAACAGATAATTTGTTTTAAAGTCCAGGAAAAAAGAAGAGTCAACAAATTATTACCTTGCCCAATTGACCTTCATTTTTTGTATTTTCCAAGGGGCGATCATTCAGCAACACTATGAAGGTCACACACATTCCACTGACTCTGCCTGGAAACAGCAAAGCATGACACAGAAGAATATCACTCAAAAATAATAGACAATGCCACCTCACTCTGCTTAACCTGAGCCTCTAAAGCTCAGTGGCTTATGAATATATGCACATCAAAATGCTGTAGAGCCTGGCTACTCAAAGTGTAGTTCACAATCCAATTCCATTGGCATCACCTGGAAAAGAAATGCAGAACCCAGGCCCTACCCAGTCCTGCTGAATCAGAATCTGCATGCTAACCATCAACCTGAGGAATTTGTTTGCTTAGGAAAGCTCTGCTCTAGAGCAACCAGCTCCACAGTGCACAGTGTGCAGCATAGGGCACACACACAATGATCGATTCGAGTATGCAAAGAAATTTTACAACTTTTAATTTTAAAATTTTTATTTCTATTTTTGTTTCCAAAAACATTACCTCAAAAAGGAAACTAAGAAAAAATTTCGGATTCAAGATGGCAGTGCAAGAGGTGAGACAGAGAACTCCTCCCAAAACCACAGATACTGCAAAAATATACTTAATACAACTAACCCTAAAACAGCAACAGGAAGGAAGGCTGAACCAGACTGCATACAGACCTTATGAACAAAGCAGACCTCACGAAACAGGGTAACGTACCAAAGCCTTGATCAGGCAGGATCTAAGCCCTACCCCCACACCAGCTCGCCAGCAGGAGGAGGAGAAATGGAGTGGGAAGGGGGTGGAAGTCTGGGACTGCTGAACACTTAGCCCAGGAGATCTGCTTTGCAATCAGAAACCTACATTGTGTGGTGCTCTGGAGGATGGGGAGCTGGGACAGGCAGAGTTCTTGAGAGACAGATTCCGGCCATTAGTGGAGGACAGGATCCACACCCGGCCACTCTGGGAGAAGGGAAAGGCAGGAGGTCTGAGAGGCTTCCTAGCAGTGAAAGGCTGCTGAAGGAGTGGGGTTTTCACGGAGCTTGCTGCACAGGAGAAGGGATAGGGGGACAAGGTTGTCTGGGCGTGCTCTGCACAGCGGATTGGGAACTTTGAGGAGCTTCGGGCGCCCCATCCCCCTGGCTGGCTGCTCAGCTCCGAGGCCCCCCCTGTGATACGCAGCCTGCCGAGCCTGCATCCCAGCCTGACAGCACTGGCTCCGAACCCGACAGTCACTGCGTAGGCATCAGGCCAGCCAGAGGGAGGCCCCCCAACACAACACCTAGAGACACCAAGCACAGAGGCTTACACCTGTGTGCTCAGCCCACTAGCTCTGATACTGGAGACAGGCACCACGGACGGCAATCAGGAAACAGATCTTTCCTCACCCCAGGCACCAGCTCTGCTCCCCTACAACTCCCAACCTCACTCAAGGGGCTGAGCAACTCCGGAGTCTGGAGCTTCTGGGCGCTAGAGGGCACAACATAGAAATATGAACACTCAAAAGAACATGGTTCAGACCAAAATCTCACAAACCCATAAAAAAGGCCAAATGAAACTGAACTCACCAAACTTCCTGAGAGTTCGAAATAAAAATCATATACACATGCTTATGGAGGTACAGAAAAATATTCAAGAACTCAGGAATGAATTTAAGATGGAGATTAAATCATTAAGAAATTCCCTATCTGAAATGAAACATACAATCGAGGGACTTCAAAAGCAGGTTAGATGTAGTAGAAGAGATGGTAAATGGAATGGAAACTACAGAAGAGGAATACAAAGAAGCTGAGGCACAGAGAGAACAGGGATCTCTACGAATGGAAGAATATTGAGAGAACTGTGTGACCAATCAAAACGGAACAATATTTGCATCATAGGGGTACTAGAAGAACAAGAGAGAGAAAAAGGGATAGAAAGTGTCATTGAGGAGGCAATTGCTGAAAACTTGCCCAATCTGGGGAAGAAGATAAGTCTCTCAGGCCATGGAGGTGCACAGATCTCCCAAGAAGGGACCCAAGGAAGACAACATCAAGACATATAATAATTAAAATGGCAAAGATCAAGGATAAAGACAGACTTTTAAAAGCAGATAGAGAGAGAAAAAAGATCACATACAAAGGAAAACCCATCAGGCTATCACCAGATTTCTCAACAGAAACCTTACAAGCCAGAAGGGAGTGGCATGATATATTTAATGAAATTAAGCAGGAGGACCTTGAACCAAGAATAACCGGCAAGGTTATCATTTTAATTTGAAGCAGGGATTAAACAATTTTCAGATAAGCAAAAGCTGAGAGAATTTACCTCCCACAAACCACCTCTACAGTGCATTTTGGAGGGACTCCTATAGATGGAAGTATTCCTAAGGCCAAACTGATGTCACCCAAGGGATAGACAAAGAGTACAGAAAATGATTCATAACATACAAAGAATGGAGGAGGAAGAAAAAGGAGGAGAAAAAAAGTAAAAAAAGAATCTTTAGGTTGTGTTTGTAATAGCATACAAAGTGAGTTAAATTAGACTGTTAGATAGTAAGGGAATTACCCTTGAACCATTGGTAGCCACTAATCTAAAGCCTGCAATGGCAATAAGTATATGCCTATCCATAATCACTCTAAATGTAAATGGTCTGAAGGCACCAATCAAAAGACATAGAGTCACTGAATGGATAAAAAACAAGACCCATGTATATGCTGCCTACAAGAGACTCACTTCAAACCCAAAGACATACACATGCTGAAAGTAAAGGGATAGAAAACGATATTCCATGCAACTAATAAGGAGAAAAAAGCAGGAGTTGCAGTACTTCTGTCAGACAAAATTGACTTCAAAACAAAGAAAGACACAAGAGACAAAGAAGGACATTACATAATGATAAAGGGGTCAGTCCAACAAGAGGATATAACTGTTATAAATATCTATGCACCCAACACAGGATCACCTACGTATGTGAAACAAATACTAACAGAATTAAAGGGGGAACTAGAACGCAATCCATTCATTTGGGGGACTTCAACACACCACTCACTCCAAAGAACAGATCAACCAGACAGAGAATAAGTAAAGATAGAGAGGCACTGAACAATGTATTAGAACATATGGACCTAACGGACATCTACAGAACACTCCACCCAAAAGCAGCAGGATACACATTCTTCTCAAGTGCACATGGAATATTTTCAAGAATAGATCATATACTAGGCCACAAAAAGAGCCTCAATAAATTCAGAGTGATTGAAATTGTGCCAACCAGCTTCTCAGTTCACAAAGGTATGAAACTGGGAATACATTACACAAAGAAAACGTAAAGGCCCACAAACACATGGAGGCTTAATAGCATGCTCCTAAATCAATGGATCAATGACCAAATAAAAACAGAGATCAAGCAATATATGGAGACAACGACACCAATAACTCAACACCACAAAATCTGTGGGATGCAGTGAAGGCCCTGCTAAGAGGGACATATATTGCAACACAGGCCTACCTCAGGAAAGAAGAAAAATCCCATATGAGCAGTCTAAACTCACAATTAATGAAACTAGAAAAGGATGAACAAATGAGGCCCAAAGTCAGTAGAAAGAGGGACATAATAAAGATTACAGCAGAAATGAATAAAATTGAGAAGAATAAAACAATAGAAAGAATCAATGAAAGCAGAAGCTGGTTCTTTGAGAAAATAAACAAAATAGACAAACCCCTAGCAAGACTTATCAAGAAAGAAAGAGAGTCTACACACACAAACAGAATTAGAAATGAGAAAGGAAAAATCACTACAGACACCACAGAAATACAAAGAATTATGAGAGAATACTATGAAAAATTATATGGTAACAAACTGGATAACCTGGAAGAAATGGACAACTTTCTAGAAAAATACAACCTTCGAAGGTTGACCCAGGAAGAAACAGAAAATCAGAATAGACAATCACCAGGAACAAAACTGAACTGGTAATCAAAAAACTACCTAAGAACAAAACACCTGGACAAGATGGTTTTACTGCTGAATTTTATCAAACATTTAGTGAAGATCTAATACCCATCCTACTTAAAGTTTTCCAAAAAGTAGAAGAGGAGGGAATACTCACAAACTCATTCTACGAGGCTAACATCATTCTAATACCAAAACCAGGCAAAGACACCACAAAAAAAGAAAATTACAGACCAATATCCCTGATGAACATAGATGCAAAAATACTCAACAAAATATTAGCAAACTGAATTCAAAAATACATCAAAAAGATCATCCATCATGATCAAGTGGGATTCATCCCAGGGATGCAAGGATGGTACAACATTCGAAAATCCATCAACATCATCCACCACATCAACAGAAAGAAGGACAAAAACCACATGATCATCTTCATAGATGCTGAAAAAGCATTTGACAAAATTCAACATCCATTCCTGATAAAAACTCTCAACAAAATGGGTATAGAGGGCAAGTACCTCAACATAATAAAGGCCATATATGACAAACCCACATCCAACATCATACTTAACAGCGAGAAGCTGAAAGCTTTTCCTTTAAGATCGGGAACAAGACAAGGATGCCCACTCTCCCCACTTTGATTCAACATAGTTCTAGAGTCCTAGCCACAGCAATCAGGCAACACAAAAAAATAAAAGGCATCCAGATTGGTAAGAAAAAAGTTAAACTGTCCCTGTTTGCAGATGACGTGATATTGTACATAAAAAATCCTGAAGAATCCACTCCAAAACTACTAGATCTAAGAACTGAATTCAGTATAGTTGTGGGATACAAAATTAATACACAGAAATATGTTGCATTACTATACACTAATGATAAACTAGCAGAAAGAGAAATCAGGAAAACAATTCCATTCACAATTGCATCAAAAAGAATAAACGTAACCAAGGAAGTGAAAGACTTATACTCTGAAAACTACAAGACACTCATGAGAGAAATTAATGAAGAAACCAATAAATGGAAATAATCCCATGCCAATGGATAGGAAGAATTAATATTGTCAAAATGGCCTTCCTGCCTAAAGCAATCTACAGTTTCAATGCAATCCCTATCAAAATACCAACAGCATTCTTCAATGAACCAGAGTGGCTAGTTCTAAAATTCATATGGAACCACAAAACACCCCAAATAGACAAAGCAATCCTGAGAAGGAAGAATAAAGCAGGAGGAATTACGCTCCCTGACTTCAAGCTCTACTACAAAGCCACAGTAATCAAGACAATTTGGTACTGGCACAAGAACACATCCATAGACCAGTGGAACAGAACAGAGAGTGCAGATATCAACCCAAGCATATATGGTCAATTAATATACGATAAAGGAGCCCTGGATATACAATAGGAAAATGACAGCCTCTTCAACAGCTGGTGTTGACAAAACTGGACAGCTACATGTAAGAGAATGAAACTGGATTATTGTCTAACCTCATACACAAAGGTAAACTCAAAATGGATCAAAGACCTGAATGTAATTCATGAAACCATAAAACTCTTAGAAAAAAACATAGGCAAAAATCTCTTGGACATAAACATGAGCAACTTCTTCATGAACATATCTCCCAGCAAGGGAAACAAAAGCAAAACTGAACATGTGGGACTATATCAAACTAAAAACCTTCTGTACAGCAAAGGATACCATCAGTAGAACAAAAAGACATCCTACAGAATGGGAGAATATATTCATAAATGACATATCTGATAAGGGGGGTTGACATTCAAATTATATAAAGAGCTCACACACCTCAACAAACAAAAAGCAAATAACCCAATTAAAAAATGGGCAGAGGAGCTGAACAGACACTTCTCCAAAGAAGAAATTCAGATGACCAACAGGCACATGAAAAGATGCTTCACATCGCTAATCATCAGAGAAATGCAAATTAAAACCACAATGAGATATTACCTCACACCAGTTAGGATGGCCAACATTCAAAAGACAAACAACAACAAATGTTGGCGAGGATGTGGAGAAAGGGGAACTCTCCTACACTGCTGGTGGAATGTAAGTTAGTTCAACCATTGTGTAAAGCAGTATGGAGGTTCCTGAAAAAACTCTAAATAGAAATACCATTTGACCCAGGAATTCCACTCCTAGGAATTTACCCTAAGAATGCAGCAGCCCAGTTTGAAAAAGACATATGCACCCCTATGTTTATCGCAGCACTATTTACACTAGCCAAGAAATGGAAGCAACCTAAGTGTCCATCAGTAGATGAATTGATAAAGAAGATGTGGTACATATACACAATGGAATATTATTCAGTCATTAGAAGAAAACAAATCCTACCATTTGCAACAACATCGATGGAGCTAGAGGGTATTATGCTCAGTGAAATAAGCCAGGCAGAGAAAGATTAGTATCAAATGATTTCACTCATCTGTGGTGTATAAGAACAAAGCAAAAACTGAAGGAACAAAACAGCAGCAGACTCACAGAACCCAAGAATGAACTAACAGTTACCAAAGGGAAAGGGACTGGGGAAGATGAGTGGGAAGGGAGGGATAAGGGGGGAAAACGGCTATTACGATTAGCACACATTATGTAGTCGGTGGGGGGGCACAGGGAAGGCAGTATAACACAGAGAAGAGAAGTAATGATTCTATAGCATCTTACTATGCTGATGGACAGTGACTGTAATGGGGTATGTGGTGGGGACTTGATAATAGGGGAGTCTAGTAACCATAATGTTGCTCATGTAATTGTACATTAATAATACCAAAATTAAAGAAAATTAATTTCCTCATAATAAATTTGGAAAAATCAAAATTAAAAAAAAAGAAACTCAACTTCTCTACTATTTGACATTTAGCTTGACAGTGATACATATGTAAACTCAACTTTTCTTTTTTTTTTTTGTAGGGCTTTCCCCTTAAAAATTGGGTGATACCTTTAGCTAAGCTCTGGAATAGTAAGGCCATGTCTCTGTCCATAAAGCTCCCACTGTCACACATTGACTAGCTGCCCCTGCCCCTCCCAGTTACCTTATGAAGAGGCACAGTGGCCCTCTGCAGGGTTCTTCTCAAGGAGTTTGTCCCATGATTTGTCCAGCTGTGTGTAGCCCGGCATGCATTTCATCTAACTGGCCAGAGGACAGGGACACCTGTACCACACTGGCCCTTCTGCGTCTGATTGTCCTATAAACCTTACCTTATACATACACCATGTGATACTACCATGTTCAGGTCCTTTGTAAAACCCACATACAAACAGATAATCATTCCCCAAAAAAGCAATTAACTCATCTCATTTGTAGTAAATACCATGAGGAAAAATTGCAGGAGGGTCAGGGAAAACAGTCACAGTCTGAAGGGCTGGGTAACCTCCATGAGGAAGTGACATTTAATCAGGGACCTACAGGATGAACACAATTTAGGAGGAAGAAGTGCATGCAACCTGTGTGAGAAAGGAATTCGGGGCAGATCAGATTCTGAATAGTAGCTAGAGTGGTTGGATGTTGGTGAGCAGGAGGGCAACAGGGACGATACCAGAGGAGAAGGCAGGGCCCAGATGTTTGGGGCCGTGGGAAGGAATTTGACTTTTATCACATAAGACTCTCGAGCCTTGGGTGTCGCCCTGTCTAGGCCCATCCAAAAGCCACCCCAGGGCAAGGGCTGGGCCCACAAAGGTTATTTGGGATGGGATCCGGGAAGCTGGGTGAGGGGTGAAGACAGGGTAACAAGGCAAGTCAGGAAGAGGGTCCTGATGAGCAGATGCTGCAGCCAGTCAGAGCTCCACCTGGAGGGCACCCTCTGGGAGACGGCATGATGCACCTCAGGACTCTCCCATGGAGAGGTGGATATGGACACGTACTACCAACCCTCACCCCTCACTGGTGGACAGATGCTTCTGCAGTGTGAACTCCCGACATGTCAGCAAGATGAGGAGAGGCCTGTGACCGACAGACACCTCATGTATAAGTAAAGTGAACAACCCATTGCATTGTGCCCCATAGTCCCTGGTATAAGTGTTGAAAGTCCTGCATCTTGAGAAACCCCTAAGCCTGGGCAAACTGAGACGCCTGGTCACTCAAACAGAGGAACTGCCTGCAGGTGGCCTCTGAGTATGTCAAGGGGATCTGGGTGGGGCACTGACAGCATCTGCAAAATGGCACTGAAAGACTGCACAGCAATGTCCATCTATATCCTGAAATATCAATGTCATTTTGCCACCAGAAAGACAGAGTCAATGACATAACTTAGCAATGCCCAATAAGATTGTAAAACTGGACATTAAAAAGTTCCGGGATGTCCAAATGAATAGTCTAAAGACACAATTACTGAAATTGGAAAAAGAAGAACAAATGAGGCCCAAAGTCACCAGAAGGAGGGACATAATAAAGATTAGAGAAGAAATAAATAAAATTGAGAAGAATAAAACAATAGAAAAAATCAATAAAACCAAGAGCTGGTTCTTTGAAAAAATAAACAAAATAGATAAACCCCTAGCCAGACTCATTAAGAGAAAAAGAGAATCTACACACATAAACACAATCAGAAATGAGAAAGGAAAAATCACGACGGACCCCACAGAAATACAAAGAATCATAAGAGAATATTATGAGAATCTATATGCTAACAAGCTGGAAAACATAGAAGAAATGGACAACTTCTTAGAAAAATACAACCTTCCAAGACTGACCAAGCAAGAAACAGAAAAACTAAACAGACCAATCACCAGCGACGAAATCGAATTGGTAATCAAAAAACTACCCAAGAACAAAACCCCGGGCCTGATGGATTCACCTCTGAATTCTACCAGACATATAGAGAAGAAATAACACCGATTCTCCTTAAAGTTTTCCAAAAAATAGAAGAGGAGGGAATACTTCCAAACTCATTCTATGAAGCCAGCATCACTCTAATACCAAAACCGGGCAAAGACCTCACCAAAAAAGAAAATTACAGACCAATATCCCTGATGAACGTAGATGCAAAAATACTCAACAAAATATTAGCAAACCGAATTCAAAAATACATCAAGAGGATCATACACCATGATCAAGTGGGATTCATCCCAGGGATGCAAGGATGGTACAACATTCGAAAATCCATCAACATCATCCACCACATCAACAAAAAGAAGAACAAAAACCACATGATCATCTCCATAGATGCTGAAAAAGCATTTGACAAAATTCAGCATCCATTCCTGATTAAAACTCTCAACAAAATGGGTATAGACGGCAAGTACCTCAACATCATAAAGGCTATATATGACAAACCCACAGCTAACATCATACTTAATGGTAAGACGCTGAAAGCTTTTCATCTAAGATCGGGAACAAGACAGGGATGCCCACTCTCTCCACTGTTATTCAACATAGTACTGGAGGTCCTAGCCACAGCAATCAGACAAAACAAAGACATACAAGGCATCCAGATTGGTAAAGAAGAAGTCAAATTGTCACTATTTGCAGATGACATGATACTGTACATAAAAAACCCTAAAGATTCCATTCCAAAACTACTAGAACTAATATCTGAATTCAGCAAAGTTGCAGGATACAAAATTAACACACAGAAATCTGTTGCTTTCCTATACACTAATGATGAACTAACAGAAAGAGAAATCAGAAAAACAATTCCATTCACAATTGCATCAAAAAGAATAAAATACCTAGGAATAAACCTAACCAAGGAAGTGAAAGACCTGTACTCTGAAAACTACAAGACACTCCTAAGAGAAATTAAAGAGGACACTAACAAATGGAAATGCATCCCATGCTCTTGGCTAGGAAGAATAAATATTGTCAAAATGGCTATACTACCTAAAGCAATCTACAGATTCAATGCAATCCCTATCAAACTACCAACAGCTTTCTTCAATGAACTGGAACAAATAATTCTAAAATTCATATGGAACCACAAAAGACCCCGAATAGCCAAAGCAATCCTGAGAAGGAGGAATAAAACAGGGGGAATTACACTCCCTGACTTCAAGCTCTACTACAAAGCCACAGTAATCAAGACAATTTGGTATTGGCACAAAAACAGACCCACAGACCAGTGGAACAGAATAGAAAATCCAAACATTAACCCAAACATATACAGTCAATTAATATTTGATAAAAGTGCCTTGGATATACAATGGGGAGATGACAGCCTCTTCAGCAGCTGGTGTTGGAAAACTGGACAGCTACATGTAAGAGAATGAAACTGGACTACTGTCTAGCCCCATACACAAAGGTAAACTCAAGGTGGATCAAAGACCTGAATGTAAGTCATGAAACCATAAAACTCTTAGAAAAAAACATAGGCAAAAATCTCTTGGACATAAACATGAGCAACTTCTTCATGAACATATCTCCCCGGGCAAGGGAAACAAAAGCAAAAATGAACAAGTGGGACTATATCAAGCTGAAAAGCTTCTGTACAGCAAAGGACACCATCAGTAGAACAAAAAGACATCCTACAGTATGGGAGAATATATTCATAAAAAACGTATCTGATAAAGGGTTGACATCCAAAATATATAAAGAACTCATGCACCTTAACAAACAGAAAGCAAATAATCCAATTAAGAAATGGGCAGAGGACATGAATAGACACTTCTCCAAAGAAGAAATTCAGATGGCCAACAGGCACATGAAAAGATGCTCCACATCGCTAATCATCAGAGAAATGCAGATTAAAACCACAATGAGATATCACCTCACACCAGTGAGGATGGCCAACATCCAAAACACAAACAACAAGAAATGTTGGCGAGGATGTGGAGAAAAGGGAACCCTCCTACACTGCTGGTGGGAATGCAAATTAGTTCAACCATTGTGGAAAGCAGTATGGAGGTTCCTCAAAAAACTCAAAATAGAAATACCATTTGACCCAGGAATTCCACTCCTAGGAATTTACCCTAAGAATGCAGCAGCCCAATTTGAAAAGGACAGATGCACCCCTATGTTTATTGCAGCACTATTTACAATAGCCAAGAAATGGAAGCAACCTAAGTGTCCATCAGTAGATGAATGGATAAAGAAGATGTGGTACATATACACAATGGAATATTATTCAGCCATAAGAAGAAAACAAATCCTACCATTTGCAACAACATGGATGGAGCTAGAGGGTATTATGCTCAGTGAAATAAGCCAAGCCGAAAAAGACAAGTATCAAATGATTTCACTCATATGTGGAGTATAAGAACAAAGAAAAAATACTGAAGGAACAAAACAGCAGCAGACTCACAGAACCCAAGAACGGACTAATAGTTACCAAAGGGAAAGGGACTGGGGAAAATGGGCGGGAAGGGAGGGATAAGAGGGAAAAAGGGGCATTACGATTAGCAGATGTAATGTTGGGGGGGGCACGGGGAGGGCAGTACAAGTCAGAGAAGACAAGTAGCGATTCTATAGCATCTCACTACGCTGATGGACAGTGACTGTAATGGGGTTGGTGGGGGGACCTAATGAAGGGGTAGTTTAATAATCGTAATATTTCACATGTAATTGTAAATTAATGATAATAAAATAAATTATATTTAAAAAAAAGTTCCGGGATGTAATACATGGTATTGCCCATAACAGCAAGCCTATAGTAGTTTCCTATGGCTGCTGTAATGAATCAACACAAATTTAGTAGCTTAAAACAAAACAATATTTCTATCTTCTAGTTTTGGAGGTTGAAGTCTGAAATGGTTGGCAAGGCTGTGTACCTTCTCTGTTTCCTTGCCTCTTCCAGCTTCCAGAGGCCCTCGTTCTTTGGCTTGTTGTTCTATACAACTCTGCTTCCGTTTTCATCATAACATCTTCCTCTCTGGCTCTGACCTTCCTCACTCCCTCTTATAAAGACCCTTGTATTACATTGGGCTAACCTGAATAATCCAGAATAATCTCTCCCCTTCAAAATCCTTAACTGAATCACATCTGCACAAAGTCCCTTTTGCTATGTAAGGTACCATATCCCAGGTTTTGGGATTAGGACGTGGACATCTTTGGGGGAGCCATTCCGCCTACTACAGTGTCCTTGATTCTAAGGCACATTTAATTTTAAAATGTACATCAACTTCACAGCAGCTTTGATGGGTCATAACTACTACCTAATAAAATGTATATCTGTAACTTGCATCCTGATTTCAGAAATGTTAAAATATGAAAAACTGCATGACTCAGAAAAGAGCATCTAATGATAATGGAACAAGCACAGCAGAGGTACATTGTTATAGAGGTTCAGGTTCTACATGCAGGGCCTAGGGTGAGAAATGAATACACTACTTCAGTAAGTATGCTTTGAATCTCTACCAGGCACTAGACTCTGAGGGTATGGCAGTAAGAGACAACAGTCCCTGCTTACTTTCTGGTAGGAGAGGCAGACAGTACTTAGCGCAGTTACCCAGGGGGTGGTGAGCGCAGTGAGGAACAAGAAAGCAGAGCAAGGAGACTGAGGGTAGCAGAGGGGCAAGTCAGGGGAAGGATGTCAGGAGGTCAGGTTTAAGCAGCATCCTCAGTGAAGGCATAGAGAACAGGATTTTAGTCAAAGGGCAGCTTGATGCTGGGCCCCGTGTCGGTTCCACAGGAAAGATACTTCCCAGCTACCACTATGCCCACTCCCAAGCCTGATGCTGCTCAGGCAACACTACCTATAAACTTCACAAAAACAATCCCAATCCTTTTTTCCTCTTTTTTTTCTTGAGGTTGGGTGGGAGGTGATGTGGGACAAGCGGCGAACAAGGTGAGATGTGGGAAAATTATTTGCTATACAATTTAAGAGCAGAAACTACCATTTGATTCCTAACTTAAACTTGTTTTAAGTACCCAACCCGCGAACACACCAGAGATAAGCCCAGAGGAGACATAACGCTCCCATCTCCCCACTTTCTGTTCCCTTAACAACTGGATCAGTTATATTTAAAAATCAAGTGGGCATTTCTTTCTTTCTTTTATTTTTCTTTCCAGATTTACACTCACTCACAACCCACTACTTTGCCACCTTTATCCTGAAGCACCCTACCGCTACCCCCTGGAAACCCTGTCCCTTTATGAGAAAGCCGGAGCTCTGACAGGCACGTGAGCCTGTCCTAGGAAAGGGAAAACATGACACAGGCTGATCCCCAAACCAGAGATGTCCCTTCCATGGGTCATGACCAACGCCTGCTTGATCAGAACTTCATCAAAGAGAATAAATCTAAGTCTTAGCCCTGCTCAGGAGAACAGAAAAGCCGTCTGGAGAACCCCCAGCACCCTTATGACAGCTACAAATTGCCAATTATTAATGGCTCCCAGTCTAATGGCCAGACTACAACAGAGACTTGAATTTGTTAGGAAATGCTGGTGAGAACCAGTTCCCCTCACAACAGGGCAAACACACAGGCACAAAGAATCCCCCCGCCCCTGCCAGCAGTTCAAGGGTTCAGAATCTTGTACTTTAGAGGAAAATCTGGAGGTGACTCATTAGTGGCAGGAGGGTGAGGCCTCAAGCTGTGGCCCATGACCAAACCATGTGCCGGAACACCTTCTTGCTGACCCCGAAGGATACATCTCAGTGATGGTCCCTGGCATTCAGTTTGCACTCAAGGTAGATACAGTTGATATAAACACTATTCAGAGTTACGTAGGGAACAGAAATAGGAGGGTTTTTTTGGTCCCTTGCGTTTTTCATGAAAGCATTTTTTAAAATGCTCACCCACATGCCCGTGAACCCAAAGAATATTTCACAAGTCATTACAATGACAAAAATATACTGTCTGGCAACTCAATTCTCATGTATGTTTAACTTAAACCTCTAACTTTCAGAAGTAAATTTATATGATTCCATGATTGTTAGACCAGTCATTTTAAAGCCATATTATCCCCCACATAAAGCATCTTGACCCAAGTCCTACAGGAAACAATGAGGGCCTGGAATTTATAATTGTATTTGACCTGAATGTGAAACTATAACCAAGAAACCAGGAAATTTTCACTAATAGCCTGGACTAAGCTAAATACTTTGCAAACCATAAATCCCAAGTTTGCTGGACACCCTTATGGTTAATTGATGCAAGCAGTTTTAGTGCAGGCTGCTGTGACGCCCACCGAAATGAAACATGAACCAGTACCAACAGGGAGATGTTCATAGCCTGATACATGAAGGTTGAACCATAAGTCGCTCATCAGTGTTAATGCAGCCTGGCTCTCAAATTCCAGGTGACACCTTGGAATTTCCCTGCCTGTAGGAAAGGTAGATAGAGGTAGTAGCACCAGCTGTGATCTGGGAAAATTGAAGGTAAATCAAGTTTTTTCACCTATTGGAGGGAACTAAAAGCTCAATCTCTACTTTTACTAAACTGTCAGCACAGAATTATTGGATATAGAAACTCATCTGGCATTCATCATCAAAACTGCCTCCCACTACGCTACTCTGCCCCTCGGTGTAACTGAGCACGAGGACCGCAGCAAGCCTGCTGACATGTCGGCTCTCTCAAAATTTACTAGTGTTTTGACCATAATAGATGCTCAGTAAACAATTCTTGATGAGAATGAAAAAGGAAAAACAGGAATAAAAGAATATAAAATATCCTCAGTTGTAACTTGAATAGGGAGAGAATAATTACAGGTGATACACAGGTGACAGAAGAAGGAATAAACAGTTTTTCTCTGAGTAAGACTGCCCAACACCCCTAATTAAACACAGGTCTAAATTAAGAAGGTGCCATTTTGTCATTCAAAATTGGCCATTACTCAACTTAGAGTAATTCTGGACCTTCTCGTCACCCATTTCACTGAGGTCGGTGTAATACATCTACCTTAATAGTGCTTGCCCTATACTTGCTCAGCTAACAGCCAGACATGACGACCGGGTTTTTATTTAAGTGTTTTGGATGGCATCCTAGTGAGAGAAGATGACACAAAGGAAATACTGTCTGCAGGCACACATTCCTAATGAGGGGTGAGGTGACGTGTGTGCGGGCAACGGTGCTCACTCCTTGCCTGCAGAGCCGCTCGGTGTCATTAACAATTCTAAACCCAAATAGGGTTTTGTAATACTCTCTATAAATACAAAAGTTCATAACTTCCTGTCAGAATTGACAGTTATTCTTGTTACAGGTTGATTTTTCTAAATTAGATAGTCAGGGATATTAACTTACATGAGGACTTTTCTACTCCGGGCATCTTTCTCCTGTTCCAATAACAGCTACATGGTCCAAGCACAATGGTAAATGTTTTATGCACATTGTCTGCTTAAAGCACCCTTGAAAGATAGAAATAACCTTCCACATTTCACAGATTAGGAAGCTCAGAGAGGTTAAATAATCTGTCTGTGGCAGATTATCAGTGGCAGTTAGGAACTGAAACCAGCTCTTAGATTCTAAAGCCCATAATCAGGTACACAAGTCAGAGCCTGAAACTTCATCCCACATCATGAAGCCAGATGTGAACTCTTTCTCCCATTTCACTTGGAATCACTTACCAAGTTTATTGTATGCTTGAAGTGGGGGGTGAGGCTTGGAATTACATTTCCCTCTAAACTCCCCCACGCCTATGATTTAAACTTTGTAAAGGCATTATTTATTATTATTATTACTATTACGGACATCATACTAAGTCACAAGGCTGTACTGTACTTTCAAAGCCGGACCACGTTAAAAAGATAAGGCTGAATTCTCCATTGGTTCAAACTAACTCAGAAAGAACCTGACAAATTAGTGTTCTAAAGAAATAGATAAAATAATTTTAACAGTTTATAAAACAAACCATGTATGAAACAAAATGAGCCAAAGAATGCCTCCATCTCAAAGGTGAATGGATTGTTTGAAAGGAAGCTGAGACGGGCCTTGGAAAGGAAAGTGCTGTCTATGGCAGAAATCTCAACCCACGAAAACATTTAGCATTTGCTATTGTTGTATTTTCTAAACATCCTATATGCTAAATATGAAATTTAGAATTATAGTAAAAATGTAACCAAAGAAGCAAAACCTCATTAATTCAGCACCCAGAGACACCCCCTATTAGCATGTTGTGTAATCTTCTTCCTCTCTATTTTCTATGCCTTTTTTATTTAGTTGATTTCAAATCACAAATATAGCTTTCCCGAGGAGATAGGAAGTATATGGGGACTCAGTGTTAATTTTAGCATATTAAAATAATGAATATTGGTCATAATTTCTCATGAAACATTGACTTTCAGAATACAGATATGTTTAAATTCATTGATTTAAAAGAGTTGACCCAAAGAAACCTAAATTTATTCAAGTATTACTGTTATATAATTCCTTCAGGTTTCCTGAGCTGCATAACTTCATAAATTTCCCTAATGACAGGGAACCCCAGTGAGGATTAAAGAATTTTGCAAAGTCAGGAGTAAGCAAAAAGGAAATTAAAAATTGTGAAGAAAAGGATATCAAACACTTTGTTCACTTGCTTTAATTAGTATAGCTGAATTTTAATTATCACAATTCTTCACCATACACTAGTAAATGTGCTGAAACCACCTTGTAATATTAACAAAGCTTTAACACTACAAGGCCTTGTTTAATTTTATTCTATTGTGCATTTGTAAAATAAAAGTGATAAAAGTGAGAAGGTAGGGCATTTGGACTGGCAAGTAGGATAGAAGTTTTATACTGTTAAAGTCATGCATTTGACTATAATCTCCCTGAAGGCAAGGATCTATACCTTGCCTGTCATCTAGCATATTTGCTGAGTGAATGAATGTCAAAATGAGTGAATGACTATTATCTCTGGTCTCATCAAAAAAGCTATGAAAGTCCCAAAGGCAAGGATTGTAACTTTTATTTCTCCTTCATACACAAAACATCAGAACAGGGTTGAGTAATTAGGAATCAGTCAATAGACATTCCTTAGCAAACACATTTCTGGGGTTGGAACAGCTTTCACCATCCCCCAATGTAAAGGACAGAATAGCCTAGACTCTAAATCCATAACACAACCCAGTTAAATATAGCAGAATTCTGCTGCTTCTCCCCTCATTCCCACAAGAAAAAGATTTTTTAAAGAAAAGACAGAATTGTCCATTGACTATGAGAGAAATGTCTTGTTATTCTCTATGGTAATATACTCATGAGGTTAACACCAGGGACTATAAATGCAACTGGGGTAAAGGCTGGAACACCTTAATCCAACCAGGTATTTCCAGTTGCCTCTTCCTGTATTCATTTGAATAGGTTTCTCTTTGTCATGGGGACTATTTTATCTCAAGATATGAAAGTTTGGGGGGATGGAGTAGAAAACTATCTTATCTGAGAGGGTCTCCTGAATCCAGCACACCACCTGACTCCTGATTCATTTCACTTCAGCTCTCATTGACCACCATCAGACTAGATCCTGGAGTATGCTACAGACCTGCCACCTTGATTTTATCATCCCTTGATTCTTAGCATGTTCACTTAATCCAACCCATTACTTGGCTGAATCTGCTGCTGCATTTGCTCCAGCCAGCATATTAGTTGCAGATCCCATCCCTACTCGGATCCCTGACTTCTCCCTAACCCACCACTTCCAGCTGCGGTTGTCCCCTTCCTGTGCATTTACCCGAAACTACTGCCTCCCATATCATCTCTCCTTCAAAAGCCACAGCCACAAACATTAGGTTATGCACGGAAGTAAATTTACTTTCATGAAAATGAAAGGCTTTGAATTATTATGAAAGCAACACACACATACACACACTTTAACAAGATTTACACAATGCAGGAAACCATAAAATAGGAGGTAGAATCTTGTAATCAGACACCCAAGGCACAATCTTGCTGTGCTTTCTCGTGAGTTCCTTCCTAATTCAACATTTTAGTCGTGGCAGAAGAATTCTTCTCGCTCTGTGTTATCCATCAATTTGGACTGAGAGTGACAGGAAGAGACCATAGTGTTATGAGTACATGATGTAGTCAACAAATAGCTTCTGGCACTAATTATAGAGTCAATCAATTGCCAAGAACAAAAGTATAAGGAATCTGTCGTAATTCCACACCTGTTTGTTTTCCTGGTTGAATGCTTTGACTGCAATAACATTTTCATTCAGAATGTTTATAGGTGACATAGCAAGAATATAAAGAGAGACATAGAATGTTTTGGTGTAATGATGCGAATAGTTTTCCTTTGTGCCAATCAATTTTTTCAACCTACTGGGCTTCCTTCCTAACAATGCAAATTTGATTCTTTTTTTTCCTACTTGAGTTACAGGCCTTGGTTTTTGTAAGTCAAGTGCAATACGGATTTTAAACCTTATATAATTGTTCCTGTGTCTGAAGTCAGACTAGTCTTTATAGTAAAAAAAAAAAAAAACAGATTTAAGAGAATCTCTTCTATCCAAGTGCTTGCATTGCACAAACAAGGTTGAATTTTACATGTGCATATGACTACCCACAAATCTTACATAAGTCAGATATAACCACTGGTTTTATTTCTCCCATGTATACACACATCTAATCAGACTTAAAACCCTGTTAGATTGATAATTAACTCTAAAAAACATAAGGGAGACAGAAACATTATTAATAGATATAGGTGCTAATCTTTCTTGCTAGGAATCAAAGAACAGCATTCAGTTCTTCGTGTATTATCTAGATGTCTACAGATGTGTGGGGGGTAGTGTTATATACATTTATATCTACTATATGTAACATTCAAGGAAAATAAATATCTACCCCCATCTAAAATCAATGCATATTAGAAGGTTTGGAGTGTAATCAACTCACCACCACCCTTCAGGGAATCACTGCAGGACATAAAATAAAAGCACAAAGCTGTACCATTTTGCCTTTTTCTTTCAGGAACTAAATTTGCATTATCCTTCTGCCATATGTTCAGGTAGCTTTCAACGGTACCTCATGCAGCTGTGTCATTGAATTCCCCAACCTTAATGAATAAACTAATTACAGTATGAAATGAACTCTTGCAGACTAGATATTTCCTGCCATAGATCAAGAAGAGAACTTTATTCTCACAACTCTCTGCTAATTTGCATTAGCCATAAAAGTGCACCAGAGCATCCTTCCCTACTCCAGCTGGCGACCAGAGCCACATCAATAGGATATTATGCCATTGGTATTAATTCTGCACAGTTCAAGTTAGCAGCAGTAAATTTTCCACTGCCACAATGATTCTCAAGCCCCAAAGCAACTAGGAAGCTATTGATCTGAGTTGGACAGTAGCACTGCTCGCATTGTTAGTTCCCCTGCTTTAAATTTTACAATTGAGCACTATTATTCATTTGGGTCTTGGAGCTCTGTCTGTTTGCAAAAGCTTTGCAAAGAAAGGTCAAAATAAAGGTTTGACCATCTGAAGCATTTTAAAGTAGTAAGAGTTATTTTATCAAATACAAATATGGCTGAATTGATGGTAAAAGTTATCAAGAAAACAAGCAAGGGTGAGGAGACACTAGATGTACATCAGCCTTCCTTTCTGAATTCAACCTCTGTCCTCTGCTCCTGAGATCCAGATAGGGAGCCTGCTGTATCTGTTAACTGTGATGCTGAGTTGGAGTCCAACTACATGGTTTTCAGATGAATATAACCTGATGGTGGCTTTGCTGCCAAATTAATTCTTCCTCATCAGCAGCAAGTCACAAAATTTTTAAAAAGCTAACTGCAGAGCACCCTGGGCCCTTTGGTTTCATTCTCCTTCAACATGCTTGCAAATTTTCCCTTTAGAGTTATAGAATTCTAGAATGAAAGCTGAGGCAAACTATCACAAAAGTGAAAATTAGGAAACTTGAATTACAGTCCCAGTTTTGTGTATACAAGCTCTGAGACCCAGACTCAGAGAGCTTCTACTTGCTTTTCCTACAGGTGAGCTGCAGTGATGCTCCAATGAAAACATGTGTAAGAGTGGACATTGTATGCCTTTGAGGACTACATGCATTTAAAATGCCAGCAGGGTCATTTTTCCTTGACCATGTCTACCTAGGTCAGACCTTTGCTTATTCTATTCACAATGCATTCAAGTCCTCTTATCTAGAACTTTCAAAAATTAACATTACTATCATCAAACTGTGATATTTAGAATATATTGCAGGTTTCCTTTTGAGAGCTAAAGCATCTTCCCTGCAATATGTCCTACAGCTCACAGAAGCGTGGGATTGTAAAGTAACTCGGGAGACCATAAAGTCCATGCAAAAAATAAGATGAAATTTAGCCAACTTCATCAAAAAATGGCCCGCATATTTTTCCCTAAAAGAATTAAATTTGAAAAGTAGAACTACATAGAGTATCCTAATAATGGCATAATATTGAAAATAGGGTTACTGTTATAATAACTTCCATTGATAAAGGCATAGTTTGCAAACCGTTTCACACATGTATTTGTTTCCTACTCAGTGTCTGCATAATATGATCATCTGCATATTCTAATATCATGTGATGAAATGACTGGTTGTTTAGTGTTCATACAATACCTCTATTTTATTGATAACATAAACCCAAATCTTTTCCCTCCACACTTAGGCTTACACAATTTGTTCTCCTTCCCAGGTTTGTAACACCCTGAAATATACATTCCCAAACTACCTTCCTTTTTTTTTTCCAATTTTCCTGAAACAAAATAAAATTTACAAGCTAAAGTAGGATGACCAAGACTCAGATGGCCCTGGATTTGGTTCATGTGCCCAGCGCCATGCTAAGCCACATCGCCTTACAGACCCTAGGTTCCTCAAGGACTCACCCACAGGCCCAGAGCTGTTCTCCTCTCCAGTATAATAGCTAAGAGCCAGTAGAGGTCCTCTAATGATTTAGGACAACCTACCCTCTCCTCCCAGAAGAAAAAAATTTTTTTCAATATTCCTGTGTTCAACACTAATGACCTAAGGCCATCTCTAGCAGGTCGTTTGCAGTTTCCTTCTTACGTCTCCCAAATTAGCATCTCTCACCATGTCCTCAGTCTTCTCCTGGAAAAGGGTCCATAGTTGTATCGATCAGGGTTCCAGCAGGAAACAGATGACATTTGGGCCATCAGGAGACTGTTTACAAGATGTGAGCAGGGCATATGGTTTAGGGAACCAGTAGGGGATGGAACTGGGGGAGGGGGTTAAGGGGCAACAAGATTACCACCCAGGGCCTGAAAAGGCAAGGATAAGGCCTGGGTTATCAGAACCTGGGGAAAAGAGCTCTGGGGAAAGGCCCATGGCTGACTCTGAAGCTGTGGCCTTTGAGAGAGGGAAGCAGCCAACCTGTGGTGAGCCAGCAGGGAGGAAGCCAGGGCTCCCCTCTGCTCCCTCTCTTACATGTCCTGTCAGCTCCCTCCATTGGTCAAACCCAACCAGAAGCCCAAATGCCTGGGGATCTCCTGAGGTAATACTTACAAGCCAGCTTCCTGGGCCCATAGAGGAACAAAGAGAGGATCTGGAGGGGCAAACAGGCAGAGATCCAGTGAAGTGGATTAGCCAACAGCATTCTACCAACAGTGGGTGGAAAGTTTCCTCTGCTGTCACTGATATAGCCAAAATCCTTTCAGTATTCGGCCATATTCTATTATTAGTATTAGACCATAGTATTTCCGATATAAGTTATTTCCTTTTTTATATGCAATAATTAAGAATTTTAGAAATTGGAGCATCATATAAATCATATAAATAAAATGGATTCTGCATAGTTCCCTGAACAAACTCACTCACTCACATGACTCCCCTACATCTCCACGCCATGGCCAACCTTTGCAAAGGAGTGACGCAGTCTTTTGCCTCTCCAATTTCTCTGTCCCACACTACTGGAGTTATCTGTTTAAAACACATTTCCGATCATGTCACTTCTATGTTGAAAAATCTTCATTGGCTCCCAATTGCCTAGGATAAGATTTCTGAGTATAGCATTGAAGTCCTCAAACTCATATCCATATCTCATGCTCCAGTTCTCATCATTCACTTCTAGGCAGAGCACACGTAACTTGCATTTTTAAAAAATGATTCCCCCATACACTGTCACATATCTTTTCCTTTTCTCACATTGTTCTCTTCCTACCCATAGTTTCTTTCCCTAAAAAACTCTTATCCATCCTTCAAGGACCAATTTAAATGTTCCCTAATCTGTGATGCTTTCCCTAAACTTTCTAGGAAGACTTACAGCTCCTAGCCCAACAAAGCTATTATCATAATAAAACAGAATTAGCTTTTTACATATCTATCTAACCTACTGGTCATGAGCTCTTTTAAGGGCAAAACCATGTCTCATTAATCTTTGATACAATGCTGAACACTGAGTAAATTACAAGTATGTATTCGCTAAGTTACATATTCTCACTGCCATAATAAATCCTATCTCTAGAAAGAAGAACCTTCCTGAACAATAAAACCTTGGGTAGATATAAAAAGGAATTGACTTACGATGTGCAAAGTCAATACACCAGGTAAGCCTGGATTTTAGGGAGAATTAGCATAAAGGTTAAGAACATGGGTTCTAAAGCTAGACAATTTGTGTGTGTGTGTGTGTGTGTATGTGTCTGTGAGTTTCCCCAAATCTGGCAGTTCTGCTCAGGTTCAAACTTTGGTTCTGCAGCTTCTTGGCTGTGTGACTTAAGACAAGTTAATTAACCTCCCTGTCCTTTGGTTTCCTATTTTTAAAGTTGGGATAATAAAAATCTACTTCATGGGATTGTTGTGAAGCTTTAAATAAGTTCTTATACACATAAAGCACTTAGAACACTCACTGTCATGTAAGTTCTCAATACTGACTACTGTTGCTACATAATGGCCATACTATTATTAGTATTAGAAGTTTTACCCTTATCTTAATGCTCATCTCAGTAAGATATAGGTTCTATGCCCATTTTAATGCTCATCAACTATACTGAATGTTAGAAACATTTTTCTTCTCCATTTTTAACCAAAAAGATCTACTCTATGTACAGGATCATACCGGCACCTCTTCTACTGCTAGTTCATTTTACTACCAAAGTGGTTCAAATCTTAAAAAAAAAAAAAAAAAGTATGTGAGGTGAAGGATGTATTAATTAATTGTGGTAATCATTTTTCACAAAGTTGCACATCACAAAAAAATCAAGATATACAACTTAAAATATATATAATTGTTGTCAGTCATACCTCAATAAGTTGAAAAAATTAAGTTGGTTACGAATACGTTAATGGAAAAAAAAAACGGTTCAAGTCTAACTGAAGTAGCAAGAAACACCCTTAAGATCCTCATTTAAACAGAGATATGCTAGCTGAGGACAATAATTACTAATAACACAAGCCAAGCAGTCCTGCCTTAAATAATCTTATGCTTTTGTAGCACAATTCACTTTTTTCCAGTCTCTGAATGAGTCAAAAACTAAGTGAGAAATTCAACCATAATATTCTAATGTCAAGGAATGAAAATCTTATTTTCAGTCACAAAAAAGAAAAGGAATTTTAAAAATTAATCACCTTCACCCCTGTGTAAATTTAGCAGCTCCATTACAGCAATATGCTAGGATTATTCTGCTGGACTTCAAATCCACCCTGATGGTGATTACTAAAAATTGTATCACAGGATCATTAGCCAATTGTGATATTGCACAGATCGTTAGAGCATGTGTATATTTCTACACCATCCCTATTGTTTTGTCATTGCTTATCCAGTCATAGACCAGGTCCCCTTAACTTAAAAGCATGGCCAAATGAAGAGAGAAATATGTCAAGTAAGAAATGGCTCCACAAGCTCATATGAATATACTCTAGTGGGAAATACTGTCTCATGCATGACTATTAAAAACATGCACACACACAAACACACACACAGAGGCACATCTCAAAGCAATAAAGGGCCTGCAGAGAAGGAAAGTAAAATATGCTTGCTGAGCAATCATTACCGAACAGGGGGGAAGCTTGAAATCAACAAAGGACCAGTAATGGGAAATTTATAAGTTAATATCGGTCACACCTGCAAATTGCTACAGTGAGACCGACCCCTGGCCAAATCCAGAGCACCATTTAAATGGATTTGGTGAGATATTTATATATCCTTTGGAGTCATTGAAATGCTCTGAATCTAAATTTGTCAGTTGCTCCAATTAAATGCAGTGGAAGTAATATCCATCACAGTGCAGATAAAGCGAATTTAACTGTGCCATTCGAGAACTGGGTTTTTCTTGGGAATCTGTAATGCATTTATTCACCCAGCTTTCGATTCAGGTTTAAATGCATTGTTTGTATTTAATGGCCAGTCGGGATTTTCTCTCATTGCTTAAAAATAACATGACTCTCAAATGCCTTAGAAAAACCCCAAGCACAAAACACTCCACTGGTAACTTCCGGGAGCTTAGCAAAGCATGTATTTTAAGCTGTTAGCCAAAATAACCCCATTTGAGTGACAATTTGCACACATGTCACATCTTTTCATCTCCCTTGTTTTCATGGAAAAGGTCAAAGCCATCAAGCCGACATGCGTAGCCAGAGTCAGGGAGAGTCATCATTTCACGACCGTGAAGTGGAACTCACCCAGCAAATGGAGCTAATCACTCAGCAAGTACAAGGAAAAGAGATTATGAGATCATAATTTTCTCACCAATTGAGAATCACTGTGCATAAAAATAGAAATTAATAGGAAAAAATTCAGAATACTTACCAAGAAAATACGAGCACTAAATAAAATGATCTCTCATCTGGGAAATGACTTTACATTTCAAGCAAAACAGAAAGCTCTTAGGGATACAAAAGGTAAGACTAAAAAAAAGCAAAGTGTCCTGAAAACAACTGAACTCTGTTTCTTTATTCTCAAAATATGATTTAAGACCCAGAATGCCCTGAGTGGCCATGCAGATGCCACTCACCTGGTCTCAGTAGCACTCCTCTTGCTGGCAAGTAGGAAATAATTCTGCTTTCATTTATTTGTTACAAATATAGACAGTCTGTTCCAAAACGTGTTAGCAAAATGGTGTAGACTGATGAGGTTAACTCATGTGCACCTGCCTTTTAAAACCTATAAAAATCCTGCTTAAATTTTTCTGAGTGAGCATCTCCCAACAAAACGGATTCTTTAATGATGTGGGAAGAAAAGATTCTTTCTCAGCTTTAATGCATTCGGGAAAGCCTAGGCAGAATTAATTTTTCCATGGAAGAAATACATAATAGATCTAAGGAAAATTCTTTTAAATCACAAAAATTGTATTCTAAGGAAGATGGATTCTGTTAAAGAAAAGACTGGATGACCCTTCTGCTCAGCCAAGCACCTTAGTTGGTGTTAGATACGCAAAGGTTGGAGTGGGGGTGAGTTTGGGAGTGGGAGCTTGGAGAGAGTGATGTTTTCTGAGTAAAAGAATGGGAAGAATTTGGAGTTCCTGAGATCAAGCCTCGAGAGATGGCTAAGACAAAGGAGACAGAGGAGCCAGCAAGGAGGAGAGAGGCCAGGATATAATATAAAGTGGCTTGACCAGCAAAATATAGCCCTATCATGGTGTGGCCAAAAACCCACATAAGGACAGGAATGTTTAATACGTGACTACAATGTAAACTCTGTAATGTGTGATACGGCAATGCAACTCTAGCTCTTTTATTCCACAATCCTGTATACAGATTCTAGTTAATGAAACAACTCTTTCTTGCTAGAGGGATTGAGAAGAAGGGAACTGTCATGCTGGATGGAGATACAGGACCATGAAAAGATGCAGAGTAGGAAAAAGGTATTCCCCCAGAGGTGACCATGGAAAGGTAAGTCCCCCAGGATTCACAGAAATCTTGGAAAGGGCATTGGAACTCCAGGGGAGATAGAAAGGGTTTGAGCCATCTTAATCTAAATCTCCAGGGGCAGAGTAACCAGATGACATTTGGGTACACATATTTAAACTGTTCTCAAAGCTTCACCTTTGAGCTGAAGATCCATTCTGTGTTTAATTCGGGCAGGAATCCTCTGTGTGCAGTCCCCAGCTCCGTGCCTTAAAACTCAATTAACCTGAATACCCTGAGCCATAATCTACTCACCGGTTGTTAACTGTACACTTTTAAAATGTGGTCATCATCCACACTGCTGATTTTACACACGGGCAAACCCCAATGTACCCACACACTAAATTCCAAAGGTACACTTTGAAGCTGAATAGTTGAAACTGAAAGTACATTTTTCCCATTGACACAATGTTATAAATCAAATGTTCTCAAACTTTAATGTACAAATGAGTAGCATAGAAGGCTTGTTAAAAATAGATCCCTGAGCTCTGCCACCAGAGATTCTGATTCTGGGATGGAATCCAACAAGTAACATTTTGGTTAAACATCAGATGATTCTGTTGCAACCACACTTTGGAAAATTATCATTATTAGTAGTGAGATTTCCTACAAAAGCTAATTTAACCCATAATATAACTGAAATAGGAGTAATGATCATTTTCAGCTTTTAATACACCCACCCCCTAGTCTCAGATCCTTAGGCTAAAAGCCCAACAGCTCTGAGCATCAGGAAAGCTGGTGTGAGGCCTGGTGAGCCCAGGAGGAGCTCCTCTAGTGGGGGCTGCGTGGAGCGAGACAGCAGCCACTCGTATAGAAGAGGGTCACCCAAACTTCATGGGGTTTTTTCCCCTGAATTTGTCACCCCACACAGAATTCTAAATAATATCCTCGTGGCTCAAAAGAATTAAGACAGCTCCCTAACTTACTTCACTTGCAGTAAAGTAATAAAACTGAGAAAATCTAGCTCCATTAATTTTTGTGTAATGATAATACTTCCAGAAGAGCACAGCTTATTCAGGGTTTTTTCCCATAGAAATTAGCTGAAAGTAATATTCAATTACAGAATCCAAGACCCAAAACAAAGACTGAATCAAATGTTGTTGTCCCTGTGAACAGGAAAATACACCAAACGGCTTACGATACAGAGGCACTCACGAGCATGGTGTCTGTCCAAAGTGATAAAGAAAAATAATATAAAGGACAAGAATTGTTCTAAGTGGCTGAAAGATTTCAGAGATCCTTTGCATGATGGCCTGCCAGAATCTTAGTCTAGCAAAGGTTGCTAAAAGACACCAGACATGAACAAGCAATTTTTATCTTGAAAAAAATCCATCAAGCTTATAGCAGAGTAACTTCTAGACCTTGAATGACACAACATGACAATTTTATTGGCTGACCTTTCGAAAGAGAAAAGATCTAATTAGACACCCTGATGTGCAGGTTCTGAATTATGATGAGCAAGCAGGGGTCTCTAATCCCTCCAGTGTTGCAGCTAAACATTTGGGAGTAATATTGCTAATTAAAATGCAGCATTCGACCTGAAAGCAGAGCTCCCTGCTCTAGTCCATATTGGTCGAGCCTGCTGTTTCTGCTACCTCTCCCCAATACACTACCTAATATTTTCCACCATAGAAATTCCCCTTATTACAATTTTTAATGTATTTCTGTAACAGATGCAACATGCTTACTTGGGAGCCTGAAGACTGAATCTCTTCAGGTGGGTAATCATTTGAATGAGAAAAGTCAAGAAATCACTGTAATCCCCACCTCACCTCATGCACAAAATAAATTCTATGTGGATTAAAGATTTAAAACTAAAAAATAAATCTGAAAAATACTAGGAGAACAAATGAGCACATTTGCCACAGAGTTTACAGTAGTACAAACCTGGTAAAAAAAAATTTTTTAACCTCAGTATCCATCAGTCAGGAAGCAGGGAAACATAAATTACAGTTTATTTATGCAGTAGAATAATATGTGCCTAATAAAACAGCTCTTTAAAAGGAGAAGATGGAATTCTATATTCTGACATAGAAATATGTCTATGACATTGTAAGTGGAAAAGGAAATTAAAATATGCGTCAAACAACAAAACAAAACATATGTGAGTGCATGCATAAAAAGAAATCCTGGGGTAAAAAAGCACAAACCATTAAAATTTGTTCTATCTAAGCTAACAGCAAGAACATAGGATATCATCTTACATGCTTTATGTCTTTCAGTTTAGTTGGAATTTTTGCTACAACAAAGTACAATGGAGTCACATCATTAAAAATATTTAAACTGGTAAATTCTATCCTGCCCAGAGCGAAAAGAGGGAAAGAAAAAAATCATTTAAATTGTGCAGTCATGATTAAAAGTGTAGAGCAAAGCAATTAAGAGCAAGAGCACTAGAGAGCCAGACTGCCCGAGTTCAAGTTACAGCTCTTCCACTTTCTAACGTCACGTCATTTGACCTCTGTGTCTCGGTTTTACTTTTTAAAAAATGGGTATAATAATAGCAAACACCTGTGGGGTTGTTGTATGAATTAAATACTTAGTTTAATTACTTAATAAATCAATAAATAAAAACATAATAGAGTGCTTAAAAGGGTGCCTGACATATGTCTTCAATAAATGTTCAGTTTATTATCACTGTTATTTCATTAAAGTAATGGCTGTGCCACATTTTTCCACCTTAGTGGGCTTCAGTTTTTATGCCACTCACAGTGTGAACATCTTCCTGGACTCCATAGCATTACAGTAAAGATCTGTATCTCTGATCATAAACGTGCCCCCTGAACACAGGTTAACTACAATCAGCCAAAGAAATGATGGCTTGTTTCAATGCCAGTGGAAAACCAGCTGTGATAGATTTCTTGGAAGACAGTACATCAGTCTTCACTGTGGCATGTAAATAAGGCCATGTATACTTCCTTAGTCTATGAGCAATTTAAGGGAATTTCAAGAGTGACTTTGTCTATTTTCAACTTTTTTGACACATTGGCTTTAGAATTTAGCCAAAGTATAGAATGAGATTACTTCTTAAAACTAAGGAATGCCATAATCTCCCCAAGTTTGGTATACTTCAGACACAATAATTAGAATAATTAGAAAGACGACTACAAGCCTCTCATACTACCTAAATTGACCTCTTAACATTGTTCATTTTTGTGCTACAAGGATTTCTGACTCTTCTTCTGTCTTGAATTATTTTGTACTATGGCTTGGCTAAGGAAGGAAGGATGCCTGGGGAGAAGAAAAACAACCCAGTCATAATCTCTGAGACAAGGCACCCCAGCACCGGTGCTGGCAGCTCTGTGGCCCAGGAACCAGTGCCCCTGGCACAGATGACACCCAGGCACCCTGGCACCCTGGGCACAGGCACTGGCTGCAGCAGTAACAGAGATACTAGCCTCAGCAGTGCCTTCAGCGGACACCAGCCACATTCGAGCCACTCTCAGAACAGCCAGCAAAAGAAACATTAGCACAGGGAGCCAGAGCAGTTGCCACGAGATGAACAACTTGGCACCTCCTAGCATCAGAGGGAGTGCCACAAGATGAAAGAGAGAGACCTAATACTTGGAGCGTAATTTGAAATTCCCTGAGGATTCCTCAGAGTTATTGGAATGGGGTTTGAATACCCATAGATTTTGGATATATTAAAGGGTAGAGTGTTAAATTTGGCCATGAACTTGGATCTAGGACTTGAAAGAGTCCACAATATGTTCTACATGAAAATGTGGGGAAGGGGAATATGAAACTATTTCAGTGACTGCTCCAGGCGGTGGAAAAAGTAGCCATTGTGTGGGGGAATTATATGCTACAGAAGAGTCTGAAATCTGAGGATTAAATATCTCTAGAGACAGTCCTCAGAAATGTTAAGGATCCTCTGTAGGTTCAGAGAACTTTGGCATCTGCACCTTTCATCATCCAACAAATATTTTTGCCAGGGTTTGTAAAGTACACTGAAAAAATTCTGGAAGAAGTTCCCCTTCTCCCAGGGAGAACCTGGAAAAGTGGGTGCCCCAATCAAGGACGGCATGGACATTCAAAAGCATCCAGTAATGCTGCCTGATGAGCTGATCCAGATAGCTTATGAACTTCAGTGGACTTGCTCCTCAGTCTTCACCCTCACCTGCAGCCTTCCTTCAGACCCTCAAAGGTGCACTTATGTTAATCTGTCTCTGTGGAAAAGCCCTTATGAGGATATAAGCAAACTTTTATTATGAGCTTTATTTTTTAGTACTACTTTGGGTTTTCTTCAATTACTGAAGCCAAAGAGAACACAACACAAATTCTGAAAGCGTATCTCATTAAGGAAAGTGAGGGTCCTCTGTATAGCTTACAGGTTGGGCTCAGTGTTCTAGTTAGGGTCTCAAAAGTGGGTGTATCAGTGAACTGGTTGATTTCCTAAGCTGAAGGTCAATACAAGCAAGGAAAGATTCTAAGCAAGAAGTGAGATATTCTGAGGTTGTCATTGCAGAATTGGTGAGATAGTTGGTTCATTTCTCACCTTGAATAATAATAGCAACAACAATAATAATGTCTGTGCATTGTAGACAAGAACTGGAACAATCATGCCCATAAATTGTCCTACACTTCATTTTTCATATTAGATTGTAAGTATCCAGAAGACAGGTCTGGGGCCTCTTTCTTTGTACATTACCTAGAAAATTCTATGTGCAGTTACATATTTAGCAGGGCTTTTAAATTTAGTTTGCAAACATAGTTAGAATCAGACCTGCCAAAGTCCCTTTGACTGCCATCTGAAGACACCATCTGAGGGGATCTTTCAAAGGAGAAGGCAACAAGTTCTAGGTTAACTGGCTTCTTTAGGACCCACCTAGCTTCCAGGAACTGTAGGAAAACATGGTACAACTTACAGTGGTGCTCTATGTACATAAAATGAAGACCCTCCCCTGCAAACTGCTAGGGAGGGCAATCATGGAAACCAGGAATGGAGGCTCTGAATTTGTTGTGACTCAGGGAAGCAGAAGGAGAGAAGGTGAAGAAGCAAGTGGCCACCAGCACTGATGAGGAGACCCAAGGCCCTCGGCCATCAGCAGCATGGACTCTTCTTCCACAACCACCCAGGCAGGGTTCCCTTTCCCTGTGTACATCTCAACTTACATGCTACTTCTTCATGATGATTTCTCCATTTATTTTGCCTTCATTTTTAGTGAACCTATTTCTTTCATATTAAAATATGAAAATATCTGGGGAATAGCCAGACATGGGTTTGACCTTGGGACATCTAGACCATTGTGTTTCTATAATCTTTTTTTAATGGGACCTTGTAAGAATCTCAGGCATCTCCATCCCATCTGACCAGATCTTAATCTAAGACAGGAAGTTTTCTAAATCAATAAACAGCAATTGCTTATCCTGCATGTAGTTAAGGAGAAAAGCGTAATGATCTATATCCTCAGCTCGCCACCCCAGGAAAGTCATCTGTCTCCAGTGATGAGGTGAGGACACTGGACAGAAGGCCCAGCAGGAGTAAAGGATTAAATACTCAGCCAGTTCTAAGTCATTTTAAAAGAAAATGGGCCATGTTTGCAATGCTTTCTGTGTTAATCACTCCTCAAGGCTGGAGGGATGGATCCTCAAGCAGTACCATAGGCTTGCCCTTTAAGAGCTCAGGGTTTTAAGCCCATAAAAACCAATGGTCTAGAAGCCACACAGTACAGTGAAGAAAATGCTTACTATACTTGCAAGATGAAAAAATATGTAAATATGCCAATCTACCAACATCCTTGTTTCTGTGGAAGGCTGTCAGTAGTCAAGGACCTTCTGGCAGACATGGTTAATTACCTTCACAATGTCCATTCTCTTCTCGCTTCATTGGTAACAGAGCACCATTTTTGTGCAAAGGGCACTATGCCAGGTTATAGGCAATGGATCAGGATTGGTCTTCTGACAATTCTTTCCCTCGCCCTCTCAGCACCCTGTGCAGCTGGGGGACAGGACACCATTTGACTCAGGATTGAGCAATGAAGTTTAAGAAGTTATTAGAAGGTGTGTTTCCAAAGAAGGTTTGGGCTCCCTAGATATGAAGGACAGATATATATGGTGATGCTCCTTTTCCTAAAACAGAGACATTAGACCCAGCCACACTGTCCCTGAACCAACCCCAGCAGGGGCACCTCCAGATTTTTTGCAGTCTGAGACATATAAACCATTACTTTCTTAGGCCATTGTATTCTGTTATTTGCAGCCAAACACACTCAACTAGTACAGGTCCTTTTGTCAGTTAAACTAAATGGTTCTAAGCCAACAATAACTGGATAAGGCAATGAAAAGTGGAAAAAGGAGGAGAGCCAAACCTCAGCTCCAGACTCCCCTCCGCCCCTTCCTCCTACACCCAGCTACTCCCACAGTGCTCTCTGCAGGGTCTCGGTACAGGTAAGCAAGTACAAAACGTAAGGGGATGCCAAAAACTCAGGAATCAAGATAAGCAATATGTTAATGAAATAGTGTTTTTTTCCTTTTTTTTTTAGTGTGGTAAAATACACATAATATAAAACCTACTGTCAACCATTTTTAAGTGTACAGTTCAGTGGTATTAAATACATTCGTAATATTGCACCACCCTCACCACCAACCATCTCCAGAACTTTTTCACCATCCCAAACTGAAACTTTGTCCCCATTAAACAATGATTTCCTGTTCCGCAAGCCCCTGGTAACCACCATTATACTTCTTGTCTCTATGATTCTAAGTAGTTCCTATAAGTGGAATAACAAGGTATTTGTGTTTTTGTGATTGGCTTATTGCACTGAACCTCTAGGTACATCTGCGTTGTAGCATGTGTCCCTTCACGTTGTAGCAGAATTCCCTTCCTAAGGCTGAAAATTTTAATGCAATAGTTTTAAAAGACAGAATCCATATTACTGATTTTTCCTTTTGTTTTAGGCTTCAGTGTGGCTCAGTACAGCACTGTTACTAATCCCATCTTTACTCAGATTTTTCATATGTTGTTCATCATATATATTTTGTATTCATTTTCATTTTTTTAAATATTAATATATTATTCCCCTTAGTTAGCTGAGGTTTTTGGCAACCACCACCCCCTTACATTTGGTGCCCAAGGTGAATGCCTTACTCATCTCATCTGAGTCCTAGGCCTGGCTCTGCTCCACAAACAAACAAACATGCAGTGTAATGCTAAGTGGTGCTTTATCAAGAGTGCCTTTTTATTCTGATGTCTTCATATCTGGGTGCATACTGACCTGAGGAGACCCCCCGACCCCACCCCAGGGATAGCCAGTCCCTGGACAGAGAACACAGCTTGCCTTCCGTCTCCCAAATTCAGCCAACCAAAACCTGCAGCCCAGCCACCACCCTCTGGTCACCACCCCACCCCAACCGCCCCAGGGCCAAGAACAGCCAACTGGGGACAGCCCTTATGCCTGAGAGCCCAAACTGGCCAATCCTGAGCCTGCTTACCCGGCCACACTGGTTCCGCCCAAGGGACATTGCAGTAAAGGTTCTTGCTCATTGTCCCCCATCCCTCTGCCTCTGACCTGGGCCTTCCCCATGTGGCCCTGCATGGCATGGCATGCCCCCTCCTCTAGGAAACTGTGACCAACTGACTTTTCAATGGCACTCATCTCCTGATCTCTTGGGCCTCACTGTACCTGAATAATAATAAAACTTACACTTTAAAACAGTGCTCAGGGAAGGTGACATGGAGTGATGAAGGAGCTATTTTTGGTAGGTGGTCTGGGAAGGCACCTCTGAAGACAATCTTTTAAGCAAAAACCTGAAGGCAGAGAGGAAGATGACTGTCTGGAGAAAGGAAAATAATTTATTTCCTGACTAGATAATTTGCTCATCTCTGAACTACCTCTCCCTCTTTTTCTCACAGTTTTCACTGCACCCTTTTGTTCTGTTTTTCTCTTGCCTTTCTGACCATGCTGTTCATGCTCCTCACTGCCTCCCTGGGGTTTCTGGAGCCTTCCCTCTCCTCCAAATCTCTGAGCCTCTGGTATCAGTAATGTTTTAGATACTGCTTCCTCCTTACAGGTAGTTCTTAGCATTTATGGGCCTTCATACAGACACTTATGCAGTCTAAAACCAAACTCATTATCTTCTCCCCAATCCTACCCAAACATGGAAACCTTCAATACTTTCTGCATGAACTATAGGTGTCATAACTGGTCCTTTTCCCACCAATCTCTCCTGCAGCCAGGTCATACTCCACAGTGTTGTCAAAGGACTTCTAACATGGCACAAACCTGTGTAATAATTTCAAGGGCTCCTCACTCTCTACAGCATAAAGCCAACATTTCTGAGCTCCAACCTATCACTCTAGTGTCATTACAGTCATACACCCACAATCTCAAGCCTTTGCCCACCAGGTTAACAACTGGCCTCGAAGCCCAGAGCCACTGACCTCTTTGCAACAATCTTCAACTCCAATGCAGCCACAGATTCTGAGAGCCATTCCCTGAATATTTCAGAATATGCCAATTACCAAAGACAGACTTCTTCATTATGGAAAATTTAGAAAACAAAGAACAACCTAATGAATAAAATTCAAATCACTGTCTATAATCCTACCATGCACTACTATCCATTTACAAGTATTAATTAAAAATACCTACTATGTGAAAAGAAAAAGCTAGAGCTCTGTATAAACGAAGTAGAAACTCTTAAAGATGTTTGAATAAACAAGGAGAGAAAAAGACTTTCCATAGGCACTTCCCTCTAGCTGGTGTTCTTCACCCCTTTATCATGTGGCAAAGTTCTCTCATCCTCCAAGATCAACTCAAGCCTCTCCTCCTTTGTGAATATATCCTAATTTCCCTCAGGTTGTGCTAATTGACACTTGATTCTGTCACCCTGTACATTGTATATCATCCCCGTGAGCCTCTACTGCACACTGTAAAGTGTTTTGACTGTGTATATGTCTGTCTCCTCTTCAAGTGCATGGGCCTTTAAGGTTGGGACCCATGGTGACCATATCCAGCCCTGACAGCAGGCCCTGGAAAAACAAGATTACTGACTCATGCTTCACAGGGTTTCTCTCCACTCAGAAAAACCCAAGAGGTTTCAATGACTGCAACTTGATTGGACAAAAGCTTTGTGTATTTTCCAAACACTTCTTTTTACCTTAAAGCATTTCCCCAGGTCATGTTTTAAATGCAGTAACATGTATAACTCATTTTAATGGGATATTATACAATAAGCAAGTCCTGCCAGATACCAAAACAAATTAGAATCATTTCGTTCACTTTGTACTCCCATTGAGCCTGCAAAAATTATTTAGCCCATCCTACTTACTAAACTGCCAGTTTCAAAGCATTTAAAACAATCAATTAGCTAATCCTTGCAACACCTCTCTGGGTTTAGCCAGTGCTCTCAAAACATTTTAGAGATACAGCTTAAGGAAGACAGAGACAAAGAACAGTCACGGCGCAAAGCAGCTGGCTTACAGCGCTGCATAGCACCTGAGCGGTCAGCAGCCGACACTCAGGGTCAAGATGCCAGCAAAGGATTTTCACTCACCAGGAATCCCGTGTCTAGCATTCACCATCTGAGGAAGAGTCATCGGAAGGGTCCGTCCAGACTTCAGGTAAAATGACCATGTGTGGGAAACAAAGTGTCATTTAGATAAGCAGGAACTCTAGCCATAAAAAAGAGGAGGTCCACACAGCTTAGAACACAAAGATCAGCAACAAAGTATGGAGGAACTAAAAGTAACTGCTTTGTAGTTTCTCAGGCCTTACCAATGAGGAAACTAAACCATTTATATATATATAAATAATACTGACCTGAGGAGACCCCCCGACCCCACCCCAGGGATAGCCAGTCCCTGGACAGAGAACACAGCTTGCCTTCCGTCTCCCAAATTCAGCCAACCAAAACCTGCAGCCCAGCCACCACCCTCTGGTCACCACCCCACCCCAACCGCCCCAGGGCCAAGAACAGCCAACTGGGGACAGCCCTTATGCCTGAGAGCCCAAACTGGCCAATCCTGAGCCTGCTTACCCGGCCACACTGGTTCCTTCCGAGGGACATTGCAGTAAAGGTTCTTGCTCATTGTCCCCCTGTCCCTCTGCCTCTGACCTGGGGCTTCCCCATGTGGCCCTGCATGGCATTCGTTGAATTATTCTATCTGTCAGCAAGAAACAGAAAGCAGATTCCAGTTTAATAACCTAACAACAGTTTAATAAAGGGCCTGTCTACAGTGGGGTGGGCAGGGGGTGGGGAACCTCAAAGGACAACGCACAGCTGCTGTCAGTGGTCCCTGTTAGTGCCCACCAGCCTGAAGGGGCAAGGTGGCGGCTGGAATCTGGAAACAAAGAGGCTGAGTGGAGCAGGCATTTTACAGAAAATGCAAGATGGTCCAGAAATGCAGCCAACGCGTTGGACAGTCCCACAACGGGGTGGGACGATAAACACACAGGCCTCAGTCTCCTTCCTCCCTCTAAACCCTGCCAACAGTCCCACTGGCCAAACAGCAGAGACCCAGAGAGTGAGGCAGCCTGGGGAAGCTGTCCAACGGCCGGGGCACAGAACAAAGCTGAAGCATGGACCTGAACAAGGAACAAGGAGACAGACTGTCCCAACACAAACTTGAGTGAGATGGCACGGTGACATGAGATTTCTTCAGAGTCAGCAAGAAGAGGAAAAGAAAGGTACATTATCTCAAAGGAGGACGGTGGGAGGTGGGAAGAGAGAAAATTTAGTTTAAAAGATAAAAATAACATTTCAAGACTGTAGAAAAAATACACTACTATATCCTTAAATGTTTACTTTCGGATAAATTAAGAATAGTCAAAATATGACTTGTAAGTATGCTTGGTTTTTTTCTTTACTTGACCTGATGGCTTAATGGCTTAGAGGAAAAGCAAGAGTTGAGCTAAACCATCCAAGGAAAAAAAAATGAGCTGACTATGCTGCCAATTGCTGCCAGGCCCAGAGAGTATCCACACACATAGTCTAAGCTGCTGCCTTTTGGAGATGAGCAGAGTCGTGAAAGCTAAAGTGAGAGCAGAGAGAAAAACAAGCAGAATATAGCAGTGAATGAACAAATGATGGCGGCCTTTGATTAGGATATCAGCCGAGGGATCCCCACATTGTTTGAGTGCAGTCAACAGACACCACGGATTGAATACATACCTATACTTATAAATTCTTCTTTCCAGTTTCATTATATTGAATTTCTCTGTAATAACAAAGAACTCTACCATTGAAAAATAGACACTGAAACAAAAGCCTATTTTAAAATAATATTCAAATTGAGATTTAATAGACATCAACAGTAGCCCATTATTCCTTCTAAGACAACTCTTGACATTCAGAGGCCAAAAGTCTTTGCTGCCTGGCACAAATCATACAGCCTGCTGATAGCAGAACTTGATTTAAAAACGAAGATGGGAAGGTGCGACACTATTTTTTTTTTATCGATAACTGCATAAAAATTGAAGGAAACCTGTCGAATCCCGTGGATTTCCCCTCTGATGTACTTCCTGGTCTATAGGATGCCTAACCTACAGCAGACTCTTAGCACCATCAGCATACACACCCACTAGTCATTGCAGGAACAGAGCTGGCTGGCTTACCAAGTAGTGCTCTCCAGAGTTCTCTGATTCACCATCATAAGAGAAAAGACCCATATCCAAGTCAGCAGGTCCTTTAAAATGCAGGCCCTGTTCCACGGCTTTGTCTCAAAGGCTGCTGCAGGCATAGTACAGGATGTAACTGCCGGTACAAGGGAGACATCTCCAATTATCAAAGCTCACAGAGAAGGTAAAGGCACTTTCCGGATGAAAAGAATCCCTTCACTTCCACCAAAGGGCTAAGGTGAAGGCATTCCACACCAAGGCAACACTTGCAACTTTTTTTCTCTTTTGGCAGAGCTTTACATCTTTCAAGCCAAAACTTACTGCATTTAACAAAATGGCAATAGTAAATAAAGTAACATAAATGATCACTCAAAAAAGAAACCATACTTTTTCATAGCTTAGATATATGAGAGAACTGTCATTATGAGTGAAACTGGGCAGGAGCTGAGCTAGAAATCGGAATAAGTGTGTGGGTCATGGCAAAATCTAAATGAATGTAGAAAGATAGAACTAGCATGGAGAGCAGCTGAGCTTAAGAGCTTGCTTAAGCTCCTAGGTCTAACACAGTCAAATATCACAGGCCATAATTTACTGTAAAATCTTCCATATAGACAATGGGACCCAACAATGTGTTAGTTGGCTGCAGCTTTACTTGACAGGCCGTCAGTTGTCCTCATCTTGGGCCCATATTCACGGGGAGGAAGCACACACACCAGAGGGACTCCTGCTTCTTGCACGTCAGGTATTCACATCCTGGTCCTCACCTGGTGCTTTTGCTAATGACTATGAAGAACTTCAGAAATAGAGTTGCACTGGCAAAATTAGCAGCATCTTAGCACCATGGATGCAGAAACAGGCTCTGCTAGTGAAAATAGTGGTTGTCAGGATAAGGTGGAATGGTTGAAATATCCATCATATTTCCCACCCTGTAAGAACAGACTAAAAGAATGGATTGAAGCCTGTTTCCTGTATGTAAAGTTGAGGCTTCATACCTAAAAGCTCCTGTGTCCTTCCTCTATGTCAGCAGAAATGCACACAGAAACAGAGAGGGTTGCTGAGAAGAGAACGAGACAAACTGACACTTCAGGACAGAGATGATGTAATAATGCTTTGCTTTGAAAGCGGAAGTTCTTATATATGCAGTCAACAGTTTTTAAGATCTTGAATGCATTCATTTCAAATATATACTGTATAGAGTGACTACTGGTTACCCTAAAGCCTACATTGTACTAAAAATAAAAATTTAAAGGAGACCACATGCTTATCCAATGCTACCCCTACCCCACACAGAAATACACCACACAGCCACAAACACAAAATCTCCCAATTTATGCTACAACTTTCTTCTCTGTATTGAAATGGATATTTTACCTTAAAATAACCATAAAAATACATATAATAAACATAATTTAAAAAATCACTGTCGAATTTTCATATTGTAGCAATCTGGTGATAAATAACTACCCAGCAGTGCCTCTAGATTAAATTTTTAAAACACACCTCTTGAGATTTTAAATTATTTCCATTTAAATAATTTTCAGGTTTTTTGCAAAACCCCATTTTTAGCATCTCCAACACTTGGGATTTTGTCTTAACACCTTACCTGAAATATCTTCATGAATTATTTTAGTATTGAATTATTTGTCCACTTTTGAAACAGTATTTCCATTTCTCATACAATCCCCATCTAACTACTGAACAAATGAGGAAGAAGACATTACAAATCAATGGACAATAACACTGGCAACTATTGGGGCTCCTGCAATATTAAATACCAAAGATGTAGCAGCCGATTGTACAGACCCAGCTGAGGTTTCTTTATATAATCCTTTAATGAAATGAGACTGCTGAATTAGAAGAAACTGGGCAACCCTGACCCAGATTCTTAAAGTAAGGGTAGTTGCCCTAGATGTCTGTCAAGATTGTGCATTAGAGTGCATTCTTAATCAGTGAGCAATCAAAGCAAATATTTCATGCCGCTTCATAAATCCATGCTGTGTGATTGCATCCGACACATCTAGGAGAAGATAATCCCTTACAGTTCACTTCCTTCTGTTTCTAGATGTAAAATGCAATAACTTAAACAGGCCCCTCCACTCAGCCCCGTTCTAGAGATACATGGGTTCAGAGGAACTGGGGAAACCAGAATTCCTGATCAGCCATTAGAATATGAATTACAATAACCAGCACCCCTTGCCTAACCAGGACGGAGACTGGTTTTACGTCAGAGTTGGTAGGGTCCTCCCAAATTAGGTACAGGAAGAAATTAATGTGGAGCTCATTTCAACAGAAAAACGAGTATCAGTAGGTATTTCAGTGTTGTTGATTTCAGCACTGGTGGCACTGGCAAAAGAAAAAGATAAAAATAAAGGAAATCACCTCAATCTCCATCAATAGAGAAATGGTTCAAGAAAATATTGCCCATCCATTAACAGACTATTATAAAAGGGATATAATGTAGAGGTTAGGAGCCTGTAGAGTACAGTCAGATTGCCTGGGTTTCTCTCTCTACCACTTTCTAATTTGCATGATTCTCACAAACGACTCAATTTATCTGTGCCTGTTTTCTCAAATGGAAAATGCCGATAATAACAGTACCTACCTCACAGCATTGACAAAGGGACTAAATCAAGTGTTTACAAGTGTGATTTGAACATAGTAAACATTCAATAAAATAAGCTATTAATAATTCAGAGAATTATTTGTCCAGGTAGAGCTAATAACTGAATTGAATGGATGTCCTCATGGTAGGACAATTTTAAAAAGTGACTCTATACATCTCTATATATTTGCCCACATCAGGAAAAGGTATGGACCGATACACACCACTGGCAGAAGAGAGGAAGAGAATGAAGTACTTCTTTATATGTTTCTATGTCCTTTGATTTCTTATAATAAGCATGAATGATTTACATAATTTGTTAAATCCAGTAAGGTAAGAAAATATGTGCAATAATACCCACGCATGTGTTTGGATACTTGAAAGTCAGGAGATACTTGGCTTTAGGCCTAGATATGGAAACCAACACTGGAGGGGAGAATGCATGGCAAACACCAGGCCTGACTTGGTTTCCTTCTAAGAGCTCATGTGCATAGCTGGATTGGGACCCCCTCCAGGACACTGTTGGTCATTAGCTGGGTCGGTGCCCAGAGACATATGTTAATGTATGTTAATGAATGGCTCCACCCCAGAGGGCACTGATTTTGCATGTGAAGACAGACTAGGTTATACTGCAGAGGTCTCAACAACAAAGGTTTCTTTCTCGTTCATGTTACCTCTCCAGATGGCGTCTCCTGCCACAGCTCCGTGCCAGGCTTCCCCAGGAATCAAAGCTGATGGTCCTCAGGCTTCATCAGGAACATCGCTGTGCTCATGGCAAGAGGAGGAGAGAGAATGGAGAGCTATACGTTGGCTCTGAGGCTTTGCCTGAAAATGACTCATCTCTTCTGCTCACATTTTATTTGTCGAAGAAAATCAATCGCAGGTGTGCATAAGTTCAAAAAGATGAGTGTATGTAACCTTCCATCAGGGAGGCACCAATGTGAGTGGCAGCTACTGTAATTCACTGCTGGTGTTTCTCCATTACTCTGTGTTACTCACACATCCCGCTTCCTTCTTGTGAAGAGGTTTACAATCTTTTATCTGAAACCCTTGGGGCTAGATGCCCTTCAGAATTCATATTTTTTTTCATATTTTGTGCAACCATTATTAGGTAATACACTAAATGGGATCCTCATATTCATGTATTAATTAACTATATTTACTAATCTGTGGCAAAACATACATATATCCACATTAAATGGGATAAATAAAGCTTAAACTCCTTTCAGTTTAGATCTGGCATTTCCACCAAATAAGTTTTCACCCAAGTTATGAAAAAAAACATATTGTCAAAATTTCCAAATTACAGGTAATTAGGGACAAGCATAATCAAGGATTAGCTATAGAGTAAATCTTATAATAGTAATGATTATAAGGTATAGATTATTGTCTCTTCCTCCAACAGAAAAGAAGCAAAATTCATAACCAATGAGGAATTTAAAAGAAAGCCAAATATCTTGACAATGCCATGAGTTTTCCATTCTTTTTGCCAGGGATAGTATAGTTTATGGCACTATTTAAACCCGGTAGCCCAGGTCTAAAGTATCCAAAGAATGAGAACTAATCTTTGAACATGCTTCATATTTTGCGTTATTATAGCTTTTATATCAAAGACATTGGTTTATTTGAATCAACTCCAGGTAGGTAAAACTCCAATATTTATGCAGGAATTTGGACCTAATATGCAACAGCATGTTAGGATAATCATGCCGAATACATATTAAGAGAAGAAACTAAAAACAAAACTGCCTGGAAAGCAAATATATCACACCAACCCCAGCCTTCAGGCAATCCACAGCAAAGGAGATTAGTTGGCCAGCTCTTCGCTCCAGAAGAACATATAGCACTCACTATTCCAGCAGGTGGTATGTGGAAAGGAGGAAGATTTAAGGTCAAAAGACCTCGGTTTAATTCTCAACTCTACCACTTACTTGCTAAGTGAGATTTAGCAACTACTCTGAGCGTCCATTTCTTAATGTATAAGAGGAGGTCAGTGAATGATCTTGCCTACCCAAGTACACTGCAAGATTGCTGAGTGACTCAGAGAAGGAAACACTTGCAAACTTGCAACTCTATACCTTATAATCATTACCATGATGCTGGCCTCTTGGAGCTGTCCCTAGGTCAGATACTGGAAATGCTTTCTGTCTCTCTTTCCTCTGCATGCACATATACCACAGACCAACTTAAGAGTTCACTGGGCTCTTCCTATCTTGAAGTACATTCTACCCTTTTAAAATCTATGTAAAAACATATTCTTATCCAGAATTTGCTTTGTCTTAAGGGTCTATTTGCTTTTTCTAGTTCCTTCTATTTAGGAAAAATAGAATTTTCTAAGAGAATGGTCCATGTAATTTTCATAGTGACACAAGACTCAGGAGTTCATTTGACAACCTGCAATGACCACCAAAAAGGCAAGCCAACTCAGAGTTTAAAAAAAGAAAAATGTGAAACAATGAATTAGCATCACACTGGTTCAGCTTAGGCTTTAATTCAGATAAGACACTAATATTCCAGTTTAAGGGAACTTGGTGGCAAGCAGTTGATTTAGTTGAGGCAGTAGGAACATAAGTTATTTTTCTTCTTATTTTATAACAAATAAGAATTGGGATAAGAAAAAAATTATATTTATTTATCCCACTCTGATTCAATAGCATTTATCAAGAATTTTTTGGATATGATCCAGCAACTGCACTTCTGGGTATTTATTTGAAGAAAACAAAGACACTAACTCAAAAAGATATCTGCACCCCCATGTTCACTGCAGCATTATTTACAATAGTCAAGAAATGGAAACAACCTAAGTGTCCATTAGATAATAGATGATTGGATAAAGAAACTGCATGTATATGCACAATGGAATATTATTCAGCCATAAAAAAGGAAATCATGCCATTTCCAGCAACTGGATGGACCTTGAGGACATTATACTAGATAAATACCGTATGATCACATATGAGCTCACTCTTAAAAAAAAAGAAAAACAAGCTCATAGATACAGAGAATAGAGTGGTTGCTGCTAAAAGCAGGGGGTTAGGCAGCAGCCTAGATGGATGAAGCAAGTCAAAAGGTATGAAGTAAGTAAGTCCTGGTGATGTAATATACAATGTGGTGCCTGTAGTTAATAATACTGTATTGCATATTTGAAAGTTGCTAAGAGAGTACATATTAAAAGTTCTCATCACAAGAGAAGCTTGTAACCATATATGGTGACAGATGTTAACTAGACTTATTGTTGTGATCATTTTACAATTCAAATATCAAATCATTATGTTGTACACCTAAAATTAATATAATTTATATATCAATTATATGTCAACTTTTTTAAAAGAATTTTTTTAGTGGAAAAGTTGATCATGTGCTATTTGAGTTTAAAGTGGGAAAAAGAAAGAAGTATTTGTTTCAGGGTCAGAAACATTCATTACAGTGGCTTCTTTTAGATGTTAGGCCCCGACCTGTTCAGTTTAATCCATGCCTTGCAGAGGTCCTGGGCCCTTCTTCTGTGACTGTGTACTGTTCTTATTGGGGGCAGGGTAGGGGCAAATCTTACTAAGTCAGTATTTTGGAATGGTAAAGCAGTTTTTTACTTATTATTCCTGAGAGTTAAAAAGAATATAGAAAGAATCTCTTGAAAACAAAGGGAAGGAACTACAGGAATTATCGTGAACAGGAGGAGAAACACAGATTTCTTATTCTTTTATTCAAACAATTTTCCTTCTAGGTTCTCAACCCCATAATCTGTGCTTACTTTTCAAAGGGCCAACAACTGAAACTGATATCATATTGTATGTAAACTATATATCAATTAAGAATTATTTAAAAAATGAAATCTTTTTTAAATGTCAAAGTCTATACACAGCTTCATTCAACATTTGAGTACCAGCTACACAGGCAATAGGAGTAAGCAGGTCAACATAGTGCCTGCCCACACAAGGTTTACGTCCAGGCCTGGGAAGTTCTAGATTCTGGTGGAAACAGAATCCAGAGAGCCAGGAGAGGTCAGTACGAGAGGTCTGCTTTGCCAGGTAGGGATCTGACAGATACTAACCAGTGAAAGAGGCAAGGGCAGGTGGACAGGGCAACAAGAACAGTCTTCCAAGGAGTGCATTCCAGAGAGACATGAGTAGTAGGTGCCATAATTCTAGATAGACAAGGAGTCTGGAAGGTCAGAGATAAAAGTAAGAAGCCGGGAACCAATAGGCAAGATTATCAGAAACCCTGCGTTAAAGGCCCTTTGCTCTCTGCCTTCCTCTAGCCTCCCTCCCATCTGAGAGCAGGCAGCCCGGAGCTTACAGAAGTGTGTTAGAAGCGTGACAACCCTGAGGTCAGCAAGTTCTAACCCAGACTGGGGCAGGGGCAGCGCTGCTGGGTTCTCCGTGAGGTCAGAACAGTGGCATTTTCAAGTCCTCAGAGGCACTAGAGTGGTTTACCTTACAGACAGACAGAAGCACAGTGCCAAAACCGGTAAGCCACAGCCCCCTGTCTGATACTGATGAATCTGGGAGGCACAACAGAGCAGCAACCACTTTTAAAATGAGTAGTGAACGTTCACATACTGCCGAGATTAGCGTAACCTGGAAAATTATTGGAACAAACCAAATATCCTTTTCCAAGATGTCATGTGTCTATTTCAAGATAACATGTGACAGTAATGTTCCTATCAAATAAAATAGAGGACGCATTTTCAAAGACATACTTTAGTAGGAATTATATTGCTAGGGATAGAAATAATATAATAGGCATAGAGATAGATGTTCTAGGTTATCAGAAGAGGGAGTGGGTCAGAGCAGGAAAATATCTTTAAATGTCTGTGATACCATCACATGGGTTGAAAGCCATGAAGCGGGATCACGATGACTTCTGTTCTGTGCACCAAGATCGGTAGACCAGGGGCCCACGCCTCTGGCCCTGAAGCTTCACTGCCAGCAAGCTTCACGGCTCTGGCAGAAGGGCTGGCAAGCTGAAGGCTCAGGAGCTATGCAGGACAGCAGCTGAATCTGGCTGTTGCTTGAATTCAGTTCACAGCCTACAAAACAACCAGTACCCTGTGCAGCTTTGTTCAAAGCCAGGACTACACTCTGGAATAAACTTCCCATGCACGAGTCAGGCCGCTGAATAAACTGCTGGTTAAGACTCTCTGGCAGAGGCCTTTCCAGGATCAGGGGCACTGCTCAAGCCACTGCTTCATCATCTCACCAGGGAAGGGTTTCCCACAACTACCCAGGAGCCCTTGCTTACACTAGGTCAGCCTCTCAAAGCTCACCAGTATTGTCACTTTTATGAGGTGAACAGTGTCATCTACAATTTCCAATTCCAAGTCAACAATTTCCAACAGCAAACCACATCTTCCATCCACCACGGTTGAGAGCTTATGTGATATTTCATCACTTCATTCCATGCTACTCGGACACTAACCACCACTTTTAAAATGCACCAGCTGCAGGCTCTATGTGGGCATGCCACAGAAAAGGAGCACTGATGGCTTTAAAATAAACTGCAGAGCCCCTGCACCCACTCTCTGATATTCTGATCTTGTCAATCTGAGGGGGAGCCCAGAAATCTGGACCAAAACAAGCACCTGAGGTTAGTCTAATTGAGGTCAAAGGCCCACATTATGAGAAACAACAAGCAAAGAGGCTGAAATGATGTGTTGGCCTGTGGACATATTTTAAACTAAACCGAGAAAACTCCTTCATGCAAAAACACTGTAAATGCAATAGCATGGAAATTCTGCTGTGGTCTTATTCTACCCCTGGTGGTTTTACCTGCAGTGTTAATGCTCTGAAGTTTACTATTCGTCTTTAACTTCTCAAACTGTTCACAAAAAGTCACAAATATTTTATGCAAATTGTGATCCACAAATGATCAAATAAACACAATTCATTATGCATGACTGACAGGGGCCCAGGTAGATTAAGCATTGTGCCACATCACGTAACACTGTATATTTTCCTACTTGGGTTCAAGACCCAGCATTTCAACCTTGCATTTTATTCTAACAGTAATAATGTTACAAGATTTATGCACAAACGCAATATGTCTTGCATAATGCAAGTACTTGATTTACAATTGATCTTAAGTTGGCGATGCCCAACTTAATGAATGAACCACTTTGTCACTCTAATTCCAAACCTCCTCTGGAGCTCAAATTTATTTTGTATGATTACAGAGTCTTCTCTACCTTTTTTTCTCAAAGCCACTACTGTTAAAAGGTTACCTGGGACACAAAATGTAATCTGCCAGACCTAAAGGAAAGAGGTAGAGGAAGAACAAGAAAGAGAAAAAAAGGGAAGTGGATGAAAGAGAAGCGTGAAAAAGGAAAAGGAAGAGGAAAAAAAGGAAGAAAAACATACAAAATCCCATCCATGCAAAGTTTGCTATTGTTCTTGTGTATTCCTGCAATTCATAGGGACTTTTTGTCCCATCCACCCATGTCCACCTTTCCCTTCTACTTACCCAGTAACAGGAAGTCCACTCCGTCTTTCCCAAATCCAGTGATCTAGCCTATGTGGGCCCAAGAGGCTCTCAGAGATTCAGCAAAGACTCAAAATGTATCTGGTGCCTCCTCCTTAGAGAGAAGAACAGTGCAGGTGACATGCCTGTGATCCAGATGCCCCACCCAGTCTCACTGATGCTCCATCCAGCAACGTGCAGTCCATACACTGCTTACATCTGCTCACCCGTCTGGTGTTCTGAATAGTAATTCAACAGTTCTTTCCCAGATGCACTGATCTGGTATTCAACAGACACTTTACAAGCATTGACTAAGCACTAAGCACAGGTACAGTGTTGGATACTAGGATGCAGAATTTAATAGGATTTGGAGTTCACACCAATGGTAGGAAGACAGACAGCCCTGCTGGAAAAACTAGATTATTTCCCTAAGGAGAAGACTCAAAGCAGGAGAAGAAGTTAGTCAACTAAAGTAGTAAGAGAGAATTGTATTTCAAGACAAGGAAGAGGCATGTTTAAAGGCATGGCAGAGTGCAGACAATCAGTTCAGCACTACTGGAGCAGAAAGCATAAGGCCCAAGGCCAGAGAGGTGCTGTGCTACACCAAGCAGACAAACAGGGGCCGGGCGTGGAGGGCTTGAATGCCTGATGGAGGGGTTTGAATTTATTTCCTGAGCAGTGGGAACCACCAAGGAGGCTTTTTTTTAAAGGCATGATATGCCAGATTTGCATTTTAGGAAGACCTCTGCTGGTGGTGTTGTGAATCCCGCCCCTGAGACAGGGTGGGGCCGGTGGCAGCAGAGCAAGATTAAAGGTATCGAGTCCAGTTAGAACACTTCGGTAGCAGGCCGACCCAGAACTGATGAGAGTCCGCAGCAGGACGGAGAAGCAAGAGCAAAGAGAAAGGGCGGATCTGGACGATCCCTTAGAAGGTTAAAGCAATTGGTGTTCTCTTTAGAAAATATGATTTCTTTTAAATCAGCTTGAAAACACAGTCTCCAGAAATATGTTGGGGCCAAAAATCCAGGACTGTCTGTAGTGAATCACCAATGACGAGGATACAGCCAGAATAACAATGGGAATCACAATGACACACTGCTCTTTGTCTGTACAAAGGAAATATAGACTACTTCAGGAAACGTACTGTTAAAACCATCTAAGAGCTCATAAAATAAACAACCAAAGGCACAGATCTACATTTTGAGAGTGTAGCTGGTGGGCTGATTTGTTACAGAGAGATTGCCAACGGTTCTGGTCATCAGGACCACAAATTGCCGGAGGGAGGAAAAGGAGCAACGTGAATATCTGACAACCTGAGTGCTGACTGAAATCGGCAGTAGTGATACTGAGCTTGTTCTGTCTTCTCTGGAGTTGGTGTCAGTAGCCAAATAGTCTTCATCTCAACTCAGAGAAAAGATACTCTCTTTCCATTCCCTTTCATCAACATTTGTCTCTATATGGTCTACTTGCTTCCCCATGGAGTCAGGGTCCCCTGTAGTAAAACAGATGTTTCTATACATCTTTCCAAAACTAGCATAATTTTCATAGGCATCTGTACCAAGATGTTCATCAAAGTTCCTAACAGCCAAAAAGGATATTGTCTAAATTTCCAACAATAAAGGAATTTTCAAATAAAGTATAGTATATCCATATTGTGCCATGAATATATTATCACTAAAAGTTATATGGCAAAAAAGTATTTGTTGGTGTAGGGAAATTATACAATCTTTAAAGCAAACAATCAGGCTGTAAAACAGTACTTACGTTATAATCTTATGCACAGTAATGTTTACAGTGATGTGTTTTTCTGCATTTTCCAAGTTTTCTGCTTTGAACATGGATTTGCTTTTATAATTAGAAAAAGTACCACTTTTTTAACTGGCTATATCAGGATGTACAGGAGATAAGCTGAGAATGGACTACACCACAAACAAAGGTGCTCCACACTCTTCCTTGTGGCAGCTAAGCCTTGGATCAGGCGTAGAGGTCACCACTGGGAAAAGAGACAAACGCCTGACTCTGGGACTGCTCTGAGGTCACACTTGGGTCCCAAATGATTAAAGCTGCCTAATCACTCCCAAGCAACAATTTCAGAGAGCTTGGGGCTGGGAGATGGAAAAAAACACCTCCCGTAACCTGACCAAGTGAGTGACTGCCCTGGGGAGTCTGAGGAGAATGCCATATACCCTGCAATATTACACAGTGGGAGAGAAGCAGTCCCATCTTCTTTCCAGGGAGGGTAAATCACACGGTGACATACAGGCGGAAGGCAGATGTGTCTTACAATGACTTGGCTTATTGAATGAAACTGTTATTAAGCTTAGAAAGTCTCCCACTTTAACAAAGTGAACAACCATCCAGGAAGGATGAAGAATGTGAGCAACCTACAAGATAGGAAAGGTTCCTCTGGGTGCCGGGAGTCTGTCCTGTCTTTGTGGCGAAAATCAAGAAAATCTTTCTGCTGAGAAAATGCAGCCACCCTAACACACGGAGTGAGGGCACCCAGGAGCCAGGTGGTGGGTGGAGAAGTCTGACCAAGTGTCCTGAGAGGAGCCACCAGGCCGGTCACTTCTCCACAGGCCTGTCCCTGCCCACAAAAGAGAGCTGAGTGAGAAAAACTGAATTCTCCGGCAGGTGGGCCCATTCAAAAATTAAGAAATGTGTTTAACGGCATATGAAGGAAGAAACATGACCTCACACCCATTAAGATGGTTACTATCAAAAAAATAAAATAACAAATGCTGGTGAGGATGTGGCGAATGAAAATAGAACTACCCTATGATCTGGGAATTCCACTTTGGGGTACATGCCCAGAAAAAAATTTTTTTAAACTAGTACTTCACAAAAAAAAATGAAAGAAAGAAAGAAAAGAAAAGAGATGTCAACTGATGCAGAGCTGAATAAGTTCTGCGACATTTCCTAATTGTTGGCTGCAGTCTGGTGAGGAGACAGTACTGACCCCCGGGGGGAACTGGCAGAAATCAGCAGGAGCCCTGGGGGGTCCTACCAGCCCCAGCGAGGCAGCACAGCCTAGTGACAGGGATCGCAGCTGACGGACTAGACAGCTCAGGTCATCCCAGCTCTGCCAGCCTGCCCTGCTGCCCTGAGCAAGCGACTCAGCTAGAGCTGAATTCGAATTGTAAAATAGGGTTAACAACAGCTCGTTCCACAGGACTGCTGTGAGGATGAAGTAAAGAAAACACAGGATGCACAGAACAATGTGTGATGTTACAACTTGGGCCACAAAACAAGAGGAAAAAAATATATATATATATATATATGTGTGTATATCCATATTTTCTTGTTTATGAATAAAAATCTGAGAGGATACACAATAAATGGGTAACATGTATTACTTCTTTGGAAGGTGGTAACTCAGTAGAAGGGAGAACGGATATTTTTATTAAATATATCTTATGATTTTTGCATTGTAAACCATGGAGATATATTACCTATTAAAAAATTAATAAAAATGTCAAACGACCAGGTATATAAACTATGCACCATTCAATGTATATTTATTATTATGATAATAATTATCATTAAAATCATTACCCTTACATATAAGTTTCTGAGCCAGATAGTACTCCTTGGCTCATCTAACAAAAAGTCAAACTCCTGGAGGAAACCTGGATTCTTTCCAGAATCCTTAAGATTCAAGACTACCCATGGCTGGTCCAGAATCCCCAAGACACCTTCCAGGTCTAAAATTCTGTATTGCAGAGGCATGATCCTCCTACTCACCAAGTTAAAATCTGAGACAATATTGGTTCCAGCCACTAAAACAAAAATGCAAAATCAGGACAAGCAACCAAAGGGAAAGACAGAGACAGGGAAGGGAGGGGAAGAAAAGTCAGCAGGACCGAGCAGAAGGAAAAAGAAATATTTTTTAAATGTAAGTGTGTGTATGACCCCTTTCCAGTTTTCACCCACCTAACTCCACCCATCATCCCTCTGCACACTGCTTCTGGCTAAACACCTGTCCAATGCAGTTCTGGCAGCCAATGACCGAGAATCTCACAGACTAAAATTAAACAGCCTCCACTGAACAAGCAATATCCCGGGACACTAGGCCCCAGAGACAGACTGTCCCGCCAGCGGGTGTCCTGGTTCCCCTACTGCCTGGCACCTCAAGGGCAAAAGCACTGGCTCCCCTTCTAGACAGTGGTGGCATATTGGTCAGCATATCCCACAAGCTCACTGGAGAACATGACTACCTGCTTAAAGACACTCTTTCCATACCTTCATTTCAAGATCTTACCAGCATCCATTATCTGGTCTCAGTGTGGCTGCCAGCACAGAGACACACGAGTTACTAAACAGCATGACCATCATAAGCCAGAGGGCAACAGGCAGACAGCTGCTTGTGGCATAATCGTGTACAAGACACACAGCCTTGTTGCAGAGTAAGTCATTTAAGCAAATCTGCATTTTTATATCTTACCCTGTGCAGAAACAATTGGTTCCACTTGGGTGCACAGGAATATAGAAAAAGAAGCTACACATGGTGTCGGTATTGGGACCATTCAGATCACCAAGGACTGATCAATAGAGACAGAGTATTGGATGAAGAGTTCTTCCCTCCCTGCCAAGTCGTCGCTCGTGGTGTTCTCAGTCTATATACCATGCTAACCTATTATTAATTCTCAAAGATTTATTTAATTATGGAGGACCAAGGCTTTCAAAAAATAATTAATTACACAAGCTACTTAATATTCAGAGGTGTCACACAAGCAGATAACTGGCATTCTCTGTTGGTAGTTTAATTAGACAAGAAGATGCAAAAAGCTGTCACTCGAGGGTGGGTGGCTGCAGGGGAGGGAAGCCCTGGTAAGCACTACCAGTTGGCCATCTGTACAGACACAAAAGCACAACTCTTCAGATGGCCTCCCTTAGAGAAAGCCCCCCATTTTTACCATCTCATCCATTGGCAATTCCTTTCTGCTGTGCATGGCTGGAAGGCAGAGATACTCATGAACTGTAATTTCAAATCGGATGTTTCGTGGATGTGGAAGGTTGGGAAAAACAATTAACCACTTGGTGCCTCAGTTTCTCCATCTGAAAAATACAATTCATAAATGTCATCCATCCATCTGCCTCCTGGAACAGCTGCTGAACATTTTCTTTACAAATGGCCAGAAACATGCCAAGTAACAAAACTGGCCCCATGTTACACATTTTGATATAAATATGCTGGCAAGAAATAAAAAGACTTCTTGCTTTAACTAAATGATTGATTCCTGATTTTTTTAGTTGGTTTATCAAATTGTGGCCTTTCTTATTACTTCCTCTCCCCCATTAAAAAAATCATCCTTGACCATCTGCTGTCTGAATGATTCCCTCTTCTTTAGTATCTTTATTAGATGGTAAGTAATAGTAAGAGGACCAATAACCACAGCAGTTCATTCTCTATTCACATTTAGTCTTTACAACTCAGTGGGATAGGCATTACAGTCATTATTATTGTTATTTTACAGATAAACTGAAGTTTAGAGCTTATATGATTTGACCAATGCCCCAAATTAAGCAGCAAAATTGGGGGAAAAAAATCAAACAATTTGACTCCAAATCCCTTAGGATTACTTTGCTATTCGGCCATAGAGAGAAAAAATACATAAACACACACATACACACACACACATGCATCACAGAATGGTCAAGATTCTACTGTTTAGCAATTATAATAAAATATAGGAACAATAGAAATCACTTGATAAAATAAAATACATTCTAAATACAATGCGTTATCTTGGTTTGGCTTCTGGAACAGATAAAGGACATACATTAGTGGAAAAGATGATGAATCTGAGTAAAATCTGAGTAGAGGTTTGTTTTTTTTTTAATCACTTCTAAGGAACTTTTGCCTTCTGTACCCAAAACTGTAAATAGTGTTGTCATTACTAAGGTTAAAAGTTGCTCATTGTTTGTAAGTAATTTAAATAATTTTTTGAGCATTTCTTTTGAGTATTTAGTTCATATAACATCTAACCCATAAACCTTTTCTTCAGAGTCGTGTTGAAAAATATATTATTTTTGTATATTCATGATTTTCCTTACCTAAATAGCACAATTAAAAATTGATTTAGTGACATAAAACCAAAAGGTATATTGAAAGGCTTTTCATATTTAGAAAAAGAAATAAAAATGTTAAAGTTGATACTGCTTATCAGGGTATAGGATCTCTAAGTTCCCTTCTTTAAACAAGTTTGTTTTATGTATTACATAGATTTATTTCATACATTAATGAATCAATCTGTTTAGAGTAAAATTAGATTTTGTTAATAATTTTTAGTGTCAATTAATAGCCAAAAAAAGTATATTTATAAGATAAGCTCTAAACTACATAATTTTTCAAATGAATAAAAGGACAAAGAAAATAAAATATACTCACATGAAACTAAAGATACATAAAAATTCTGTAATTTAATTAAAGAATTTCTGGTAGATTAACAAGCTTTTTTTTCCTTCACCATATTTTTGGCTTGTGTACGGGATTTTGATGCAGCTATAGAACGGGAATTTTGTGTGACTTCCAGTTTCACTGTATTCTTGATTAAGCATTTTAAATTTTGTTTTGACAATGGACTTAAATCAAACCTAAATGAACTGTAAAACAAAAGCTGCCAAGAATTACATAATGTTTCAGAATGCTGAAATAAAATGAACCCAAATGTCAATTGTTTTTCCTGATTTACAAACCCTGCCAAAGTACTGTGCTAACAACACAAAAACTAGTAATTAGCCCCAGATAATGTACCAGAAGAAAACAGGGTTATCAAAATATTCTCTGCCCCAGGTCTAAACATTCATTATATATACGTGTATTATAGAAAGCTCTGTACACCTGGTATAGGGCCCATTTCAAGTTCATTGCTATTTAAATACTGGCCTGAATTTTTCCCTTTTCTTTATTCATAAACAATAATAACAAGGCTAATGGTTCTAATCTTGCTCACTTTCAGGGACTGGTAAAAGGCCTAGATCTTGGAAATCTGACTCAGTTTCAAGTAATATTAAGTTCCTTTTGAGACTTGAACACCAAAGGGGTCCAGGTCCTACATGGAAGAAGGCCGCAGGTAGAAAGTCAATCCAGTTAGCTCCATGGTCATCTATCCACTGATTAGCCAAAGCCAGACCAGACCTCGGTAGGAAGCTCCAGATGTATCCCCATGGAGAACAATCATTCTTAACTGGCCCCAACCCAGAGACTACCTGACAGAAGGTTGGCTTCCTTACTCTTGATCTGTGCTTAAAATCGGGTGTCAGGAGACATTTTCAGAAAGAAACCAAGAGAACTGTTCCACTCTTTCAGGAGAGTTCCTGGCATGCACTTGGAGTTTATTTTGCTAGAGTGAGGATTTAATGGGCTACCTTCAATTCCTTGAATTGTCAAGTTTACAGACAATGGACTATAAACATTTAGGTGAAAGATCTGAAATTGTAATTTACTACTAGTGAAACTTGCTAAGTTTTGTAACTTTCAGAAAACTAGTCTGATGAGTTTGATCACTGAATTCTCTAACTTCATGGTTTTCATAGCATCCAGACCAGAGATTCTAGACCCTAAGAGTCCTTAGATAGGGTGAGGAGGTAGCCGATATGAAATTGAGTGTACACATGCATTTCTGAGCCAAAGGCATCTACTTTTCATTCTCAAAGGAGCCCCAATTCAAAAGAAGTCAAATACCACCATCTGTAAGCCACTATGTAGTTATAGAGCCAAAGAGCATCTGAATAGGTATGTACATTTTTGTTCTTGTAGACTAAAGTGTGTCCTTCCAAAATTCATATGTTGAGGAATTTCCAGTATCTCAGAATGTAACTACATATTGAGGTAGGATCTTCACAGAGGTAATTAAGTTAAAATTAGGTTATCAGGGTGGGCCCTAATCCAACATGACTAGTGCCCCTATCAGAAGAGGAAATTTGGACACAGACACCTACAGAGGGCAGACTAGGTGAAGACACAGGGAGAAGACAGGCTCGGAGTCACCTCTGCCACCACCTGGATCTCAGTCTTCCAGTTCCAGAACTGGGAGAAAATACATTTGTTGTTTATGGCAGCCCTAGAAAATGAATACAGTTGCTTAGCATATCAATTTCAGATTGCATAAATTTGTGATCAGGAAAAACAAAAACTATTTCAAATAGAAAATCTCCAGTGTCCACATTTCTTTTTCATATAAGAGGTCATAAACACTGAAAAATTAAATATGTTCACCTGCTTAAATAATGCATTCCTAGAAAGAGTGAGAACATAAAAATTATTTTTGCTCAACTCCCTTAAGAATCAATGAAGGAACAAGATTGCAAATAGTAAACTACAATCTTATGCACTGTCCTTCCATCTTTACCTCTCTTTTCATGGGTCTCCTCTGAGATCTATTGAAAAACACAGTGTTTAAAATTTTGTTTATTTTGACTCCCTTCCGGGAAGATGGCAGCATGAGCAGGGCGGCAGAAATCTCCTCCCAACACTATATTTATCTACGAAAATACAGCAAATAGAATTATTCCTAAAAGAGAGACCAGAATACACAGGAAAGTGCACAGCGTGCAGCTACACCTGAGAGGACTCGGCACCCCAAAAGGCGGTCTTAAAGACCCCAGCTGACATGCGTGGCAACTACCAGCGACCAATTCTATAGCCATGAAAAGACAGAGGAATATGGTTGAGACCAAAATCAACCAGACAACCCCAGAGAGGGAGTCTGAAGGGATGGAAATGCACAGTCTTCCTGAAAAAGAATTCAGAATAAGAGTCATAACCATGCTGATGGACCTACAGAGAAATGTGCAAGAGCTGAGGGAGGAAGTGAGGGAACTGAGGAAAGACAAAGCAGAAATCAGACAAGCGATCGACGGGCTTAACAGCAGAATGGATGAGATGCGAGAGACTGTTAATGGAATAGAAAACAGAGAACAGGAGTACAGAGCAGCTGAGGCAGAGAGAGATAAAAGGATTTCTAGGAATGAAAGAATATTAAGAGAACTGTGTGACCAATCCAAACGGAACAATATTCGTATTATAGGAGTACCAGAGGAAGAAGAGAGAGAAAAAGGGATAGAAAGTGTCTTTGAAGAAATAATTGCTGAAAACTTCCCCATGCAGGGGAAGGAAATAGTCTCGCAGTCCACGGAAGCCCACAGATCTCCCAACACTAGGGACCCAAGGAAGACAACACCAAGACACATAATAATTAAGATGGCAAAGATCAAAGATAAGGACAGAGTATTAAAGGCAGCTAGAGAGAGAGGAAAAAGATCACCTACAAAGCAAAACCCATCAGACTATCATCAGACTTCGCAACAGAAACCTTACAGGCCAGAAGAGAAAGGCATGATATATTTAACGTTATGAAACAGAAGGGCCTCGAACCAAGAATATTGTATCCAGCACGATTATCATTTAAATATGATGGAGGGATTAAACAATTTCCAGATAAACGAAAGTTGAGAGAGTTTGCCTCTCATAAACCACCACTACAGGATATCTTAAGTGGACTGCTCTAGATGGAAGCACTCCTAAGGCTAAAAAGATGTCACCAGAGAAAATAAAATCATAGCAAAGAAAGCAGATCATCCAAATCCTAACTAAAGGCAAAGAATAAAACACCTAGTATATAAAGAATTGAGGAGGAAGAATAAGAAGGGAGAGAAATAAAGAAACATCAGACAGCGTTTACAATTACTTAAGAAGAAAGTTAAGTTAGATTGTTAGATAGTAAAGAAGCAACCCTTGAACCTTTGGTAACCACGAATCTAAAGCCAGCAATGGTAATAAGTACATACCTATCGATAATCACCCTAAATGTAAATGGACTGAATGCACCAATCAAAAGACACAGAGTAATAGAATGGATAAAAAAGCAAGACCCATCTATATGCTGCTTCAAGAGACTCACCTAAAACCCAAAGATATACACACACTAAAAGTAAAGGGATGGAAAAAGATATTTCATACAAATAACAAGGAGAAAAAAGCAGGTGTTGCAGTACTTGTATCAGACAAAATAGACCTCAAAATGAAGAAAGTAGCAAGAGATAAAGAAGGACATTACATAATGATAAAGGGGTCAGTCCAACAAGAAGATATAACCATTATAAATATATAGGCAGCCAACACAGGAGCGCCAGCATATGTGAAACAAATACTAACAGAATTAAAGGAGGAAATAGACAGCAATGCATTCATTTTAGGAGACTTCAACACACCACTCACTCCAAAGGACAGATGAACCAGACAGAGAATAAGTCAAGACACAGAGGCACTGAACAACACACTAGAACAGATGGACCTAACAGACATCTACAGAACTCTACACCCAAAAGCAACAGGATACACATTCTTCTCAAGTGCACATGGAACATTTTCCAGAATAGACCACATACTAGGCCACAAAAAGAACCTCAGTAAATTCAAAAATATTGAAATCTTACCAACCAACTTCTCAGATCACCAAGGTATAAAACTAGAAATAAATTTTAAAAAGAAATCAAAAAGCCCCACAAATACATGGAGACGTAACACCATTCTCCTAATTAATCAATGGGTTAACGACCAAATCAAAACAGAAATCAAATATATGGAGACTAATGGCAACAACAACACAAAACCACAACTTCTGTGGGACGCAGCAAAGGCAGTTCTAAGAGGAAAGCATATTGCAATCCAGGCCTATTTAAAGAAGGAAGAACATTCCCAAATGAATAGTCTAAAGACACAATTACTGAAATTGGAAAAAGAAGAACAAATGAGGCCCAAAGTCACCAGAAGGAGGGACATAATAAAGATCAGAGAAGAAATAAATAAAACTGAGGAAAATAAAACAATAGCAAAAATCAATGAAACCAAGAGCTGGTTCTTTGAAAAAATAAACAAAAAAGATAAACCCCTAGCCAGATTCCTTAAGAGAAAAAGAGAAACTACATACATAAACAGAATCAGAAATGAGAAAGGAAAAATCATGACGGACCCCACAGAAATACAAAGAATCGTAAGAGAATATTATGAGAATCTATATGCTAACAAGCTGGAAAACATAGAAGAAATGGACAACTTCTTAGAAAAATACAACCTTCCAAGACTGACCAAGCAAGAAACAGAAAAACTAAACAGACCAATCACCAGCAACGAAATCGAATCGGTAATCAAAAAACTACCCAAGAACAAAACCCCCAGACCTGATGGATTCACCTCTGAATTCTACCAGACATATAGAGAAGAAATAACACCCATTCTCCTTAAAGTTTTCCAAAAAATAGAAGAGGAGGGAATACTTCCAAACTCATTCTATGAAGCCAGCATTACTCTAATACCAAAACCGGGCAAAGACCTGACCAAAAAAGAAAATTACAGACCAATATCCCTGATGAACGTAGATGCAAAAATACTCAACAAAATATTAGCAAACCGAATTCAAAAATACATCAAGAGGATCATACACCATGATCAAGTGGGATTCATCCCAGGGATGCAAGGATGGTACAACATTCGAAAATCCATCAACATCATCCACCACATCAACAAAAAGAAGAACAAAAACCACATGATCATCTCCATACATGCTGAAAAAGCATTTGACAAAATACAGCATCCATTCATGATTAAAATTCTCAACAAAATGGGTACAGACAGCAAGTACCTCAACATCATAAAGGCTATATATGACAAACCCACAGCTAACATCATACTTAACAGCGAGACGCTGAAAGCTTTTCATCTAAGATCAGGAACAAGACAGGGATGCCCACTCTTTCCACTGTTACTCAACATAGTACTGGAGATCCTAGCCACAGCAAACAGACAAAACAAAGACATACATGGCATCCAGATTGGTAAAGAAGAAGTCAAATTGTCACTATTTGCAGATGACATGATACTGTACATAAAATACCCTAAAGACTCCACTCCAAAACTACTAGCACTAATATCTGAATTCAGCAAAGTTGCAGGATACAAAATTAACACACAGAAATCTGTTGCTTTCCTATACACTAATGATGAACTAACAGAAAGAGAAATCAGAAAAACAATTCCATTCACAATTGCATCAAAAAGAATAAAATACCTAGGAATAAACCTAACGAAGGAAGTGAAAGACCTGTACTCTGAAAACTACAAGACACTCCTAAGAGAAATTAAAGAGGACACTAACAAATGGAAATGCATCCCATGCTCTTGGCTAGGAAGAATAAATATTGTCAAAATGGCTATACTACCTAAAGCAATCTACAGATTCAATGCAATCCCTATCAAACTACCAACAGCTTTCTTCAGTGAACTGGAACAAATAATTCTAAAATTCATATGGAACCACAAAAGACCCCGAATAGCCAAAGCAATCCTGAGAAGGAGGAATAAAACAGTGGGAATTATGCTCCCTGACTTCAAGCTCTACTACAAAGCCACAGTAATCAAGACAATTTGGTATTGGCACAAAAACAGACCCACAGACCAGTGGAACAGAATAGAAAATCCAAACATTAACCCAAACATATACAGTCAATTAATATTTGATAAAGGAGCCTTGGATATACAATGGGGAGATGACAGCCTCTTCAGCACCTGCTGTTGGAAAAACTGGACAGCTACATGTGAGAGAATGAAACCGGACTACTGTCTAGCCCCATACACAAAGGTAAACTCAAGGTGGATCAAAGACCTGAATGTAAGTCATGAAACCATAAAACTCTTAGAAAAAAACATAGGCAAAAATCTCTTGGACATAAACATGAGCGACTTCTTCATGAACATATCTCCTCGGGCAAGGGAAACAAAAGCAAAAATGAACAAGTGGGAGTATATCAAGCTGAAAAGCTTCTGTACAGCAAAGGACACCATCAGTAGAACAAGAAGACATCCTACAGTATGCAAGAATATATTCATAAATAACATATCTGATAAAGGGTTGACATCCCAAATATATAAAGAACTCACGCACCTTAACAAACAGAAAGCAAATAATCTAATTAAGAAATGGGCAGAGGACATGAATAGACACTTCTCTAAAGAAGAAATTCAGATGGCCAACAGGCACATGAAAAGATGCTCCACATCGCTAATCATCAGAGAAATGCAGATTAAAACCACAATGAGATATCACCTCACACCAGTGAGGATGGCCAACATCCAAAACACAAACAAGAAATGTTGGCGAGGATGTGGAGAAAAGGGAACCCTCCTACACTGCTGGTGGGACTGCAAATTAGTTCAACCATTGTGAAAAGCAGTATGGAGGTTCCTCAAAAAACTCAAAATAGAAATACCATTTGACCCAGGAATTCCACTCCTAGGAATTTACCCTAAGAATGCAGCAGCCCAATTTGAAAAAGACAGATGCACCCCTATGTTTATTGCAGCACTATTTACAATAGCCAAGAAATGGAAGCAACCTAAGTGTCCATCAGTAGATGAATGGATAAAGAAGATGTGGTACATATACACAATGGAATATTATTCAGCCATAAGAAGAAAACAAATCCTACCATTTGCAACAACATGGATGGAGCTAGAGGGTATTATGCTCAGTGAAATAAGCCAAGCCGAAAAAGACAAGTATCAAATGATTTCACTCATATGTGGAGTATAAGAACAAAGAAAAAATACTGAAGGAACAAAACAGCAGCAGACTCATAGAACCCAAGAACAGACTAATAGTTACCAAAGGGAAAGGGACTGGGGAGGATGGGTGCGAAGGGAGGGACAAGGGGGAAAAAGGGGCATTATGATTAGCAGATGTTATGTTGGGGGGGCACGGGGAGGGCTGTACAACTCAGAGAAGACAAGTAGTGATTCTATAGCATCTCACTATGCTGATGGACAGTGACTGTAATGGGGTTGGTGGGGGGGACCTCATGTAGGGGTAGTTTAATCACCATAATATTGCACATGTAATTGTAGATCAATGATACCAAAATTAATTATATTAAAAAAAAAGAAAAAAATTTTGTTTATTTTTTAAGCAAAGTAATATGTGGTTATTATAAATAAATTTTTAAATATAGACAAGCAGAAAGAGAAAAATGGAATTTCCCACAACCCAGAGGTAACAACTGTTAATAATATGTTACCATCATTTTTACTGCTATTGGATCTCCATATTTTCCATAAAACTATAAAATCACGTTGTGTTCTCCAAATAAACAAGCTCATTTATCGAGATTACTCAATAATAAATGAAATGTTAAGCTGTCAGAATTATTTCTAAAAGTTATTCATGAATGGCCACCAATGAAGAATGTGAACACTAATTCATTACTTACAGAGATTATACTTTATCAAACAAGAGTTACATAAGAGCACATCTAAATTGAGACACATTATTATTTACTTTCAGGACAGAAATAACAGCATAAGTCACATTAGGTCCTATAAATAATTATTACTTCAATAACAAATCTCACATATGCATAAAGCCTTACTGATCAAGAAAAGTACTGAAACATTTCAAGATAATATCAAGCAGCCCTTGCACTCATGTAGTACATTTGAAAACGTACAGGCATGAAGGCACACACACACTCAGGAAATAATCAGGCAGTATCTAAGAAATGGAGAAAACAAAATAGTGTTTAAATGGAGCTGAGGGAAATTATTTAATCTGACTAAAAGGGAATTAAATCAGGTAAGATGGAAGTAACTTGAAAGAAGGAAATACAACCAACAAAATGTTCCAAATATTAAGAATGATTGAAATATTGGAAACAATCTCCTAAGGAAAATTACATAAGAACTACAACTTAAAAATGGAAATCTTATGTAATCATTGTCTGCTGATATTATTTTCTGAGATAATTCTGATTTTTCAGTCATTTCTGAATCATCCCCTCATATACCTCTGCTTCTAGGAGCCTGGAATAGCATTCTGGTTTGAAATTAGGTAAATCTGATCTATTTGGTGAGCAGAATTTTACTGAAATACACATTTTAAATTTCCCCATACATTTTTCCTTTGTGTAATTTTCTTGAAATTGGGGATGGAAGCATCAAAAGACATTCCAACCATGGTACACTGGTTGTTAAATATTTTGAACATCACTCCTGGTTTCATCTCTCCATGATAATGAAAGAAATTCCTAATGGAATTAAAGTAAGTATTTAAAATGAAACTCTGAAAGCATGGGAAACTATAGCTGAATGTCTGTATGAAAGACTTTCTGAGCAGGACCTCAAGAGCAAACACCATTTTAAGATGGATTGAAATTTTGATGACGTAAAAAAATTAAAACCCTTTAGGAAGTAAGAGATGAAGTGTAAAAAGGCAACCAGGGCTTAAGAAAATATCTCTGACATATAAAAGTGATCTTATCTTTAATACATGAAGAGCTACAACCCAATAGAAAAAAATAAGCTAAAGGTATGATTTCATTAGGAAAATAAATATAAACAGACAATAACATACAATCAACTGTTCAACCCCTCTGGGAATCAAGGAAAATCAAATTAAGAAAAACGCCATTTTTAACTATCAGGTTAGCTAAGCTTTTAAAAACATAGTAAGAACCAATGGTGGTAAGGTTTAGGGAATTGGGAACTCCTGTTCACAGCTGGTAGATTACAAGTGTCCTAATCTTTCTGGAAGTTAATTTATAAATATGTGCTCTAAAAATCTTCAGAGTGCATCATTTAGGCACTAAAAAAAATCCACTTCTAGGAACTTATCCAAGGATATTGTTAATTATAGGATGAACATATTCGAGTATTTATATCAGCATCGGTAATTAAACCAAAAACCAAAAACTATAACCTATCAAAATTCTAGTAAATGGAGCAGATTAAACAAATATACACTTATTTATATAAATGTATTTTAAAATATTATATTTCCCTATTTCTGTACATTGGTTGTGTTCATTGGTAATTTTGTATGTTTTTTAATTTTTTGGATAAAAATTAAAACTTCATTGAGCTTGTTTTCTAGTGGTGAAATTTTCTAAATAAAGCATGCAGACAAAAATCTAATTAATGGAATCATCTGCTTTAGCAAGATTCCTATGAATTAAGGTTTTACTATAAATAAAAATATAATCAATAATAAGTCATTAATACCTGTCAAGCAAAATCAAATACAGAAATTGCAAATGCTGTGAGACTTCACGGCTCAGAGGTTTGGTAATGAGATGTGGACCCCACTTCTGGCACGGCTCCATGTATCCACCCCTGGTTGGTAGTTTGGGGAAGAGGCCACAGCCACATCTGTGTAGTGACACATTTTGCTTTCCAAGTGGGCCCTGTTAAACAGGTTAAACTGGAAGTGTCTTAGAGGTCAACAATGAGACTGCACTCCTGCAAGATTCCAAAGGTGGAAGAGAGGATGCAGACATTCCTTCTTCCTCTGGCAGCTTTAGCATATGGATATGTGAGTTTCCCAGATGTGCCTTTTCAAGGGCCTCTTTGTTCCCCTGTCACTTCAGTAATTATGAGCTGAGAGAAGCTGTGAGGCCATCACACATTTATCACCTCATATAGTTACCATTTTCCTTTTTTTAATACTGAATAGTGAGAACACAAGAATACAATACAATATTAATATAATACTAATAATACAATACCATTAACTATAATCACGATGCTGTATATGAGAGCCCCAGAACTTCTTCATCTTATAACAAAGTTTGTACCCTTTGACTTACTTAATCAATCAGAAACTCAAGAGGTGAGGTCCAGCAATCTGCTTTACCAAGCCTTCCATGGGATTCTGATGCAAGCTGCCATAGGGATTTTGCATTGATTTAATAAGAGCACATAATATAGAGAACTGTGTTTTTAAAAAAAAGGTCTATGCAAACATGAGTTAGCAGCATTACAAACATCAATTATGGTGCCGTTGAATGCAGTACTTACTGTAGCCCTTGTGGCCGTTTACTTCTAAACTAAATGGCCCCAGACCATGGTGTCAGAGAACTAGAGAGAATTCAAAAGAAGTTTTTCTGCTTTTGAGAGTTTTTCTGTCTCCTCCCTCTGCTGTCAGCCACCATTTCTCACCAGATCAGCAAGTCCAGCTGCTATCATCTGCACCCATTTGCACACAGTTGTTCTGAGCAACTGCTGAGAGTGATTCTGTCTTTCCTACAGAAAGTTTTCAGCAGTTTCCAACTTCAAGCCTCTCTCATTGCCTTTTTCCAATTTATGTTCTGAATGGTCGTGCTGCTGTCAGTCTGACCTCTGGTCTGGATAAATGTGATATTACAGCATAATAAACATGTACATGTATCTTTTATATAGAAATATTTGTACACCTACAGGACCAAAGCAGAGCCTGCTACTACTAGTGGATGCACAGTAAGAAATGTAGTCAAACAAATGAAGAAGTATGGTTATGCATATCTCACAGAATGTGAGTATACAGACAATACATAGCTTCCCTCTGACACCTCTAACGCCTGCAAGTTACCAGGGGACCAGAAAATGTGGTTAATCAACCCTAATTCCATAAACACTTCTGGGAAAACAATGCCAAGGATGAGAGTTAATGGGAAGCGACAGGCAACGTTTCACAGGGAATGGGCAGCACTTCATACTTGGGCGGTAAAAGAGAAGAAAGTACTCTGAAGTATTCAGAGCACTAAATAAATGAAGGCACTATTACTATGATTCTGTCCCTGCTGTGTACAGAAGTGGGCCCTCTCCCACCCTGAGGACAGGGTCCCTTTAAGACGAGGGGCCACTGGCTGCTCACTGGCCTGATGCCCAGGGATGTCCAGTGCTGCCCTTTGAACAAGGTGGCAATGAACCACACACCCTGTCAGCACAACTCAGCTCCCAAGAGAAACGCTGGCTGTTTGCCTCTTACTTGGCCTAACTCCTTCCCCACCATCTGCTCAGTCTGCACAGCTTTCAACCAAGGTTTTGGGACTACAGGACTGCCCCTCCTAGCTCTGTGGGCCGCAGCACCAAACTTCATTCTCTGTTCTCCAATAAAGGAGCCCGATTTCATTCCTGCTCCCTACCTCAGCCGCTCCTGCAAATTATTGAGCCCAAGGACGTCTCAGTGAACCAGCGCTCACAGCCCTGCACCCTCCATGGTGGCTGAGCTCTCAGCAGCCCATCTTTCTCGAATCTCTACGCTGACCAGTCAGCCAGGCCCATGTCTTCAGAGCATGGATGGGCCTAACCCAGACCCCCAGCCTGGAACAGGCCACCACTGAGGCGTCCGCTTACTTTTAACTCTGTTGCAGAGTGCTTGGTAGACAGTGGGTACTACGTTAATGTTGCTGTCGGTGTGAAATTTCAAAAGTTTAGAATGCTGATTCTCAACAAAAGCCAGAAATCTGCTCAGGGAAAGCAAGTCAACACTGTCCTGAAATAGTGATGCAATCAGCAGAAATTTCCACAACATCAATCAAAAGGGTCTACAGCAAGTAGTCAGTGAACCAAGTGACGTGACCTTCAGACCCCCTCCCACTCCTGCCCCACTCCATATTCTTGTTAGCTGCTGTTGATTGATGGCTTCCCAGGAAAGATGATCCATCACTGTTCAGATGAGCAAAGCTTCTGCCACAACTTGCAGGTTATTCCAGCATTTTGTTAAAATGATACAAAATAAAAACTCTAAAAAATGCCAACTCATGGGAAAAAAGGAAAATCTCAAAACAGCATGGTATTGCCAGGCACCAATGAAATCAATATGGATGGAAGATGGATGGATTTTTTTTTTAATATATATGTAGTGTATGAGAGGCCTATTTTCAAACACATGCAGAAGGCTGGTAATGTGGTTTTTAATTGTGTACTGGAAATTGTTCAATACCAGGATAAATACTGGGAAAATTTAGTGCCTACAAGTGTCAGCTACCACTGAAATTGAGCTCTTACTTATGCTAAGCTCTATGTTAGCTGCTTAACAAATGCTCTCTCTTTCTATCCTTATGGTTGTAAAAGGTTAAAATCTTTCTGTTTTGCCAATGAGGACTTGCCCATGGTCATAGAGCTGATAACAGAGCCAAATTCAAACCAAAGGCAGTCTGACTCCAAAGCCCATCCTCTTCCTACTTCATTCTTCTCCCTATTTTCAGAGGGTGGAATCAGATTAAAGTGATCATGACTACAAAAACCAGAGGATAAGTCTCAAACACATGTGTACCCTCAAAGTTGTATGGAATGGGAAGACAGCCTTACTCTTTACATCATATGATGGCCAAAATGTTTATAGACTAAAACACTCCCAAAAGACACAGAGGTGAGCTTGAAAAAATGGAAAGATGTATTATCTTGTTTTTGAACCCGAAAACTCAGCATCATGAAAATGACAGTTCTCTTTATGTGACTTTGTGAATTAAACATAATCCCAATAAAAATATTTTTCTATATGCACTAGATAAGTTGATTATGTATTTTATTTGAAAGAACAAATAAGCAAGAATATCCAGGGAAACACTAATAAATAAATAAATAAATAACTTTAAATGGGGCAGGAAGACAGCCTTACCAGATATTAAAACATATTATGAAGGCTTCAATGTAGGCACATGAATTGATAGATAGACCAATAAAAAAGAAATGAAAATCCAAAAATACACCAAACTGAATATGGAAGTTTAGAATGTTATAAAGGCAGATCTAAAGTCAGTAATGGAAGAAATGGACTATCTAATGGACAGCTGGTTAGTTATATGGAAAAATGTAAAACTGAAACCATACCTCACACTATATGCCAGAATAAAATGACATATGATCTAAATGTTAAATACATATATGCACACATACATACATAGGTAAATAGGAGGAAACATGAGTCATTCTTTTATAACCTGGAACTGGGGAAAGCTTTGACTTACAATCCAGAAGCATAAAATAAATGGGATAAATTTGACCACAGGAAAACAGAAACTTTTGCCTGAGAAAAATAACATAAGCAAAATCAAAAGACAAACACAACTTGAGGGAGGGAGATTTATGACTTCCATCATTCATATGCTATTAATATCTCTAATATAGAGAGAGAGCCTAATGATTCTGGAGGATGGAAATGCTTATAGAAAAACGGGCAAATGATACCATTCACTGAAAAAGAAAAGCAAATGTCTCTCAAACATACAGACAAAATTCCAAATATTTAACAATTAGTCCATGGTGAAGCTATGGAAAAGCATAACTCTCACCTTGCTGTAGGAAATGAAAAACTGTGGAGTGTCTGAGGAGGGGAATTTGAATAATATCTGAATAGATTACATATACATTTCCCCATTGACCTAGCAATCCCAATTCTAGGAATCCTAACAAAAATACAGTAGCAAAAATAAAAAACAATGTAGGCATAACACTGTTCACTGTAGCACTTATTATAAAGACTGGAAAACAACCTAAATGTCCAACCATTGAGAACTGCTTGAATAAATTATGGCACATTCACAAAATGGAGTACAATGTTGTCATAACACAAGATGAAAAAGCTCAATATTGTTATAAGGCACTGGTTCTCAACTAGGGATATTTGGCAGTGTCTGGAGACATATTTGATGGTCTAATGGCAGATAGAGGTACGACTGGCATCCAGCGGGTAGAGGCCAAGGACGCTGTATAACTTCCTACAATACACAGGACAATCCCCCAGAACAAAGAATTATCTGGTCCATAGTGCCACAACTGATAAGCCCTGCTATAGAGTATTCTCAAGATACATTGTTAAGTGGCAAAAGCAAATGAAGAACATATATTGCTGAGACCACTCCGGCTCTTGGATTCTGACAACATTAAATCAAAACCTGCAAACCTGTGTGGCCTGTCCCTGAGAGACTTTTTCATAGAACATGATGATGGACTGGATAATTATTAATGACTAAATGGATTGATTCTAGCAATGTGCCAGTATCGTTGGACTTTTATAATCATTTTACTATAATGGATCTGTATTCAAAGACCACAGGGAAGACTGTGATGTTGTGATATAGTAAGAAATACAACTTCAGCCCCTATTCCTGGCACAGAACATCTAAAAATCCTTGTAATTTTCCCAGGAATAGGAATGAGAGAAGCATCTTTTGTTTTTCATACTAAGCCCCTTTTAAGCACACCTGAATTTATGCTAATACCAAAGGAACCAGCCATGTGATTAGAGAGGTGGCACTTTCAGCCCCAACCCCCAGTCTCTAAGGGGAGAGGGCTGGGAATTGAGTTCAATCATGAATGGCCAATGACTTAATCAGTCATGCTCTATGCAATAGAAACCCCATAAAAACCCTAAATAGCCGGACTCAGAGAGCCCCCAGGTGAGTGAACACATGGATGTTGGGAGAATAGCATGTTCAAAGGACGCATGGAAGCTCTGTGCCTCTTCCCCATACCTTGCCTCATGAAATTTCTTCCATCTGGCTGTTCCTGCATTGTATCCTGTAATAATAAACTGGTGGTCTAGTAAGTAAAGTGTTTCCCTGAGTTCTGTGGGTCATTCTAGCAAATCATTGAACCCAAGCAGGGGTCATGGAAAACCCCAATTTATAGCCAGTTGGTCAGAAGTACACGTGACAACCTGAGACTTTCAAACTGGCATCTGAAATGGGGAGGCAGTCCGTGAGACTAAGCCCTTACAGGGTAGAGAATTTCATGGTGGAAAACCTACACATTTGGTATCAGAAGGATTATATGTAGAGGAGCACATTGTTTCCTCATTTACAAGGTAAACAAATCGTTGATGAGGAAACATTCTTCTTTATAGCAGAATCCCAGCCAATAAATGTAGAAGGAATGATAAAACTGTAAATTCCCCATTTTACAATCCCTAATAAAGCAATAGGTGTAGGCGATGGTCATCAATGGCTACAAAAATCCTTGGATGAAAGATAAATGAGAAGCCTTAGCATGGACAAATCAAGTAGACAATACTTGGCTCCACTAATCATAAAGAGAGGGAACCAATTGTTCTGTGCTTTGCGAGGTGATGCAATAAGAAATACATAATATCAACTATGAAATATTTTTGCCAAAAAAATTAACATGAATTCTACATCAGAGATTTTTCAGGGGGGCAGTCTTGCCTGTAGGGGACATTAGGCAATGTTGGAGAATTTTTCGTTGCCACACTAGGGGCTGGTGCTATTGGCACGTAGTAGGCAGAGGTGAGGGATGCTGAGAAATGTCCTACGATGCACAGGACAGCCCCCTGTAGCAAATAATCATCCAATCCAAATTGCTGACATTGAGAAACCCTGTTCTGGGTCTACCACAAGAAAAATAGGACCCCTGGTGCATATCAACTAAAATGTAACCTGTGGACTTTGAATCCTGAATCAAAAAAAACAATTAAAACAGATATTTATGATTCAGAGAAATTTGAAAACTGCCTGTATACTGAGGAACTGTTATTTTTTAGGTGTACTAATAGTATTTTGCTTGTGTTAATAGAAAAATCCTCTATTGTCAGAAACATACACTGAAGTATTTACAGATGAAATGACAAGATATCAGAGACTTACTTTAAAATAATGCAGCTGGGTGGAAAGCAGGGGAGGAAGGTGAAGGAGAGGGGTAGATATTAAACAGATTGGTCATATATTGATAATCACCGAAGCTGGGTGATGGGTACAGCTTCTACTTTTGTGTATTTTTGAAAATACATAATCAATAAAAATAAATATTTTGTAATTTTAAAAAACATTATGAACATTTCATATGTACACAAAACAGATTAGTTTTGAAAACAATTACCTGAGAACTAGGATGCTGGCATTCCCAGAAGCACCAAATCAGCAAATTATAATCCTCAAGGTCCTAATTTCTTATGCTCTGGTGAAGGCTTCTCAAATTTTTCCACCAAGTATCCTTTAAGGCACATGTGATGGGATCTATACCTTATTTCAATATTCTTTAGTATAGCTAGTGTGCGCCAGTTACAATTACACTCTTGGTAGGTGCTACCCTAATCAGAAATCCACATTCTGAGGATGATCAGCTAAATTTTATTAGAAAAGTCATACACTAGAGGTAGTGACCAACAAGTCCTCACTCATTGTTTCCTCCCTTCAACAGCAGAGCTTTCCTAATGAACATAATGATAGAATTGGGTTTTCATTGGTGGAAATAGTGGCTTATTAATTGGGAGCTTTTCACTTGGGAAGAGGCTTTCACTTGGGAAATGAGGGTCAGTGAAGAAATGTGAATTGGCTATAATATTTTACAGACACTCTCTCCATGCTTGCAAAAATAGGAAGTAAGACTCTAGTGAGCTCTGGAACCCTTAATCCTTAAGAATTGAGCCCTAGTGAAAACCCTAAATGATGTTTGCAGAAGTGGTTTAGGATGTTTTGTGCCTGCTTCAAGAAATGTTTATATGAATAGCAGAATTTAGTCTGAGATTTGCTTTGCTAATAACCTGATGCAAGGTTATGAGGGAGTAATTTACCCTCATTACTTCCAACCTAATGGTACATCTCCCACAATATACCAAATAGAACCTTAAAGTGGTGCACATTAAACTGGCTTGGGTCAGTTCTCAGCAGCAGAAAAAAGTAAATGCATTATCCAGAGTGGATGAGTCCTGGCCAGCCATAAAGGCAAAATTATCTTGAAATCACCTGTTTCATCTTGAAAATTCAGGTAAATTTGGCACATTACTCCATGTGGTAGACTGTAGGTTGGCAACCCCCAGTGAATCATGCCTTCAGGATCCAAGCCCCTCCCACACTGACTCTGGGCTGGGCCAAGTGGAGAACATCAAAAGCTGAAAAGTTAAGAGGAGATGGTGAGTGTAGGGTGCAAACTGTCTTTGGCCAGTGGGACATCAGCAACTATGATGTAAGCAGAAGCTTGATAAGTGATTTCACCAATGGGCTTGTCCTCTCTGAATGTGCCCTCCTGGTGCCCTGAGCAACCGTGTGAAAGGGTCTAGCTACCCTACTGGAGAAACCGGGTGGGAAGAGAGAAAGATGTGTGGCTAGGCACATGCTCTTGCGGCCCTTGCAGCTGAGGCCCCAGACATGTGAGTGAAGAAGTCACCCTAAACACTGAGTTCCAGGAGCCGCCGGGTGGGCTCGCCCCGCTGAGCCCAACCTAAATTGAAGAACTTTAAGAAATAATAGCTTGACCTTTGGGTAACTGTACCAAATTTATCTTGTGGTTTTATATACCCCTTGGAACAATGTTAAACATCCTCCCTATAGTCCAGCACCACCACTGACAGCAGCATTGATCCGGCACTGTAACACTGTGGAGAACGTCAAAAGCTGAAGAAAAGTTAAGAGGAGATGGTGAGTGTAGGGTGCAAACTGTCTCCCCAGTCAGGCTCCTCATTGGTTAGGAAACATCACAAGTATAAAGGAGAATTACAAGAATTCAGAGAGAATGGAGAGGAGTTAGGCCAAACTAGAAAAAGTTCCCCACATGCTCTACTGATGTTTGTAACTACTTTCTGAACTACTGGATTTCATCTATCTTATTTTTATGTCCAGGCAGCTTAGATCTCCTGGAAGTGGGATTGGAATGCCAAATGAGAGCATTTGGAAAAGTGGTCAAGAAGAGGGTGGTCTGCTACTATTAGGATGAATCATCATGTACAAGAAATCACCACCTTGCTAAGGCACTGTTACTCTATTAAAGCATACATACCCCCAAAGTACAAGTCTACCTGACAACCAATGCCTTACTCCAAGCATTCTGGATACAGAACCTACCACTGCACCAATAATTCTATACCCACCACTCATGAGTTTAAGTCTAGCCATTATGAAGCGTACCTTGCTCAGGATCAATCAAGGATTGAGAATTGAAGAGACAGAACGTACTTGTTGAAAATATCAGCATCAATACTGATATGGGCTGCAGAACAGCAAGGGTAAATGATATATCTCACAGCCCACTCCCTCCAACAAATACTTCTGGAGGGAAAAAAATTGCCTTGGTAAGATATTTTCATACTTAAACAAAATCCACTTAAAAACAAAATACTCTGTAATTCCACTGGCGAGCTTATGAATGGTTCCTTGACATTTCCATCTGTCACAAGAAAAATCAGCCAGAATTTATGTTATTTCTCCTCTGGGTTTTTGAAAGACTTTCATACAGCATGGCCCAAATCAGTAGTCTTCCAGATAAACAGGCTGGATGGGCTATGCTCTGTATCTTTTGGTGTGTTAATAAGTCTTTTGCTCACCTGAGGAACAATAGGATAAGGCATTAAAGTTCAGGAAAGGAGGACTAGAGAAATAGATGGCATCTGACCCATGAAAGCAGTGCTTTCAGAAGTACTACTCATGTAATATGTCAGATAACAGAATGTGACCTCCCTAATCTCCAAGAATGATGAGTTGAGCAAATGGTCCTATACAGGGGTGCACACCCACATGGCAAAATAAACAAATAGATTTTGCATTTGTTTCAATCTGTAGTTCTCCAGACCAGTCAACCTAAGCCTCACTGAAGAAACTGAGGCAGCTGACCAGATTTCCACTGCTATTTCAGTACCCTCATTTTCTCTTAGGAAATTTTTGTTACCACTTATTTTCAAAGTATTATATATTTGCTAAAGGATAGATTTCTTAACTGCACGAAACAACTGGTGGTTAAACCATTAAAATGCACTAAAACAACAGAATAACATCAACAGACTTCATGTTGCTAAAACTGTACAGCAATATAAACACATCACACTAAAAGCATATGTACCACAAACAGTAATAGAAACATTGGTACAGACTAATATTTTGCTAGCAGACAAGATTTTTGCTATTGGTAGATGATCCTAGATCCTAACATGAAAAATCAAGCACAGAACATATTCTGATAACTGTATATCTAGAAAAGGAGATTAAACAGCAGTACTCAAGAAGTAATGTGTTTTCTTACCTTGAGATATTTGAAAGATGTGCAGAGTCTGATCAACAGATAGACAGTAGGGCCAACACAAAATTTAAAACACACAAAAATACAGTAATGTCCTGCTCTTTTCAAAAATTGGACCTGTGGAAGATAAATTATTCTAACTATATGTCAAGAAAAAAGACAGTGACCTATTTGAGTACACATCCTACTCTTGTGCATGCCCAGAGGGTTTGCACTGACAGAAAAATAGCATGACTTTCACACAATGATGATGTTGCATGAATAAAGATTTACATATAAGTAAATAGATGAAATTAGAAAGCAAATAGGCAGTTCTGGGAAGATGGCGGCATGAGCAGGGCGGTGGAAATCTCCTCCCAAAACTATATAAATCTATGAAAATACATCAAATAAAACTACCCCTAAAAGAGAAACCAGAATTTACAGCACAGCACACCCTGCATTTGCACCTGAGAGGACTCGGCACCCCTCAAGGTGGGTAAGATACGGAGCCGTGTCCTGTCGGGACCCGAGAACTCCTCCACCCCAGCGCACCAGCGGGAGGAGACGATTCATAGCCGGGAGGGTGTGGAAGAACCACCCACGAAATAACCAGCCCTGGTAATCTGCGCGGGCAGCACTGACACACATCGCACGGTGCATCGGATATTGGAGAGGCAGAAGGTGCAGGTTTTGAGCTGGGAACGCGCCCGGGTCCATGCAGCCGGCACCCCGGGACAAAAGAACAGTGTGCGCTGTTTTTAGTGGTCTTGGAGAGGCGGAGGGCCCAGCGAGGGAACACGATCACCCTGGCCCGCTCAGACCAGCAGGCTAGGAGTCCTGAGGAATTTCAGACCCCTTGGCTGGCGACTGGGAAAAGGTAGCCACACTGAAACCTTACACAGAGAACAACAGCCTCCCATTAGCTCAGCCCTGGCCAGAGCTACAAAGAGCGGTGAAGGTGCGGCTGGGGAATAGTGAAGCAAAACCGCCACCTACAGCATCCTTACAGAATCAACTCCGGTGAGCATTTAGTTTTGGGTTTTTTTCCCTTTCTTTCTTTTCTTCTATTTCTTTTTTCTTTCTTTTATCTTCTCTTCTCTTTCTCTTCCTTCTTTTTTTTATTTGTTTGTTTTGGTTTTGCTTTTGCTTTTGCTTTGTTTTTTCTTGTTTTTTTTTTAAGTCTTAAAGAGCCCAGCTGATATGCGTGGCACCTACCAGCAACCACTTCTATCGCCATGAAAAGAAAGTGGAATATGGTACAGACAAAGATTACCCAGACAACACCTGAGAGGGAACCTGAAGGGATGGAAATGCAGAATCTCCCTGAAAAAGAATTCAGAATAAAAGTCATAACCATACTGATGGATCTACACAGAAATATACAAGAGCTGAGGGAGGAAGTGAGGGAAGTCAGGAAAGACAATGCAGAAATGAGACAAGCCATCGACATGCTTACCAGCAGACTGGACGACATGCAAGAGACTGTTAATGGAATAGAAATCAGAGAACAGGAATACAGAGAAGCTGAGGCAAAGAGAGATAAAAGGATCTCTAGGAATGAAAGAATATTAAGAGAACTGTGTAACCAATCCAAACGGAACAATATTTGCATTATAGGAGTACCAGAGGAAGAAGAGAGAGAAAAAGGGATAGAAAGTGTCTTTGAAGAAATAATTGCTGAAAACTTCCCCATGCAGGGGAAGGAAATAGTCTTGAAGTCCACAGAAGCCCACAGATCTCCTAACACAAGGGACCCAAGGAAGACAACACCAAGACACATAATAATTAAGATGGCAAAGATCAAAGATAAGGACAGAGTATTAAAGGCTGCTAGAGAAAGAAAAAAGATCACCTACAAAGGAAAACCCATCAGACTATCATCAGAATTCTCAACAGAAACCTTACAGGCCAGAAGAGAATGGCATGATATATTTAATGTGATGAAACAGAAGGGCCTTGAACCAAGAATACTGTATCCAGCATGATTATCATTTAAATATGACGGAGAGATTAAACAATTTCCAGACAAGCGAAAGCTGGGAGAATTTGCCTGCCATAAACCACCTCTACAGGACATCTTAAAGGAACTGTTCTAGAGGGAAGCACTCCTAAGGCTAAAAAGATGTCACCAGAAAAAAAAAATCATAGCAAAGAAAGCAGACCATCCAAATACTAACTAAAGGCAAAGAATAAAACACCTAGTAAATAAAGAATGGAGGAGGAAGAATAAGAAGGGAGAGAAATATCAGACTGTGTTTACAATAGCTTAACAATAAAGTTAAGTTAGATTGTTACATAGTAAAGACGCAACCCTTGAACTTTTGGTAACCACGAATCTAAAGCCAGCAATGGCAATAAGTACACATCTATCCATAATCACCCTAAATGTAAATGGACTGAATGCAGCAATCAAAAGACATAGAGTAACAGAATGGATAAAAAAGCAAGACCCATCTATATGCTGCCTACAAGAAACTCACCTGAAACCCAAAGATATACACAGACTAAAAGTGAAGGGATGGGAAAAGATATTTCATGCAAACAACAAGGAGAAAAAAAGCAGGTGTTGCAGTACTTGTATCAGACAAAATAGACTTCAAAACGAAGAAAGTAGCAAGAGATAAAGAAGGACATTACATAATGATAAAGGGGTCAGTCCAACAAGAGGATATAACCATTATAAATATATATGCACCCAACACAGGAGTGCCAGCATATGTGAAACAAATACTAACAGAATTAAAGGAGAAAATAGACAGCAATGCATTAATTTAAGGAGACTTCAACACATCACTCACTCCAAAGGACAGATCAACCAGACAGAGAATAAGTCAAGACACAGAGGCACTGAACAACACACTAGAACAGATGGACCTAACAGACATCTACAGAACTCTACACCCAAAAGCAGCAGAATACACATTCTTCTCAAGTGCACATGGAACATTTTCCAGAATAGATCACATACTAGGCCACAAAAAGAACCTCAGCAAATTCAAAAATATTGAAATTCTACCAACCAACTTCTCAGATCATAAAGGTATAAAACTTGAATTAAATTTTAGAAAGAAAACAAAAAGGCTCACAAATACATGGGGACTTAACAACATTTTCCTAATTAATCAATGGGTTAACGACCAAATCAAAACAGAAATCATAGAATATAGGAGACAAATGACAACGAAAACACAAAGCCACAATTTCTGTGGGATGCAGCAAAGGCAGTACTAAGAGGAAAGTATATTGCAATCCAGGCCTATCTAAAGAAGGAAGAACATTCCCAAATGAATAGTTTAAAGACAAAATTACTGAAATTGGAAAAAGAAGAACAAATGAGGCCCAAAGTCACCAGAAGGAGAGACATAAAAAAGGTCAGAGAAGAAATAAATAAAATTGAGAAGAACAAAACAATAGAAAAAAATCAATGAACCCAAGAGTGGGTTCTTTGAAAAAATAAACAAAATAGGTAAACCCCTAGCCAGACTTATTAAGAGAAAAAGAGAATCTACATACATAAACAGAATCAGAAATGAGAAAGGAAAAATAATGACGGACCCCACAGAAGTACAAAGAATTATAAGAGAATATTATGAGAATCTATATGCTAACAAGATGGAAAACATAGAAGAAATGGACAACTTCTTAGAAAAATACAACCTCCCAAGACTGACCAAGCAAGAAACAGAAAAACTAAACAGACCAATCACCAGCAACGAAATTGAATTGGTAATCAAAAAACGACCCAAGAACAAAACTCCCGGGCCTAATGGATTCACCTCTGAATTCTACCAGACATATAGAGAAGACATAACACCCATTCTCCTTAAAGTTTTCCAAAAAATAGAAGAGGAGGGAATACTTCCAAACTCATTCTATGAAGCCAGCATCACTCTAACACCAAAACCCGGCAAAGACCTCACCAAAAAAGAAAATTACAGACCGATATCCCTGATGAAACTAGATGCAAAAATACGCAACAAAATATGAGCAAACCGAATTCAAAAATACATCAAGAGGATCATACACCATGATCAACTGGGATTCATCCCAGGGATGCAAGGATGGTACAACATTCGAAAATCCATCAACATCATCCACCACATCAACAAAAAGAAGAACAGAAACCACATGATCATCTCCATACATGCTGAAAAATCATTTGACAAAATTCAGCATCCATTCCTGATTAAAACTCTCAATAAAATGGGTACAGACGGCAAGTACCTCAACATCATAAAGGCCATATATGACAAACGCACAGCTCACATCATACTTAACAGCGAGAAGCTCAAAGCTTTTCATCTAAGATCGGGAACAAGACAGGGATGCCCACTGTCTCCACTGTTATTCGACATAGTACTGGAGGTCCTGGCCACAGCAGTAAGACGAAACAAAGATATACAAGGCATCCAGACTGGTATAGAAGAAGTCAAATTGTCACTATTTGCAGATGACATGATACTGTACATAAAAAACCCTAAAGATTCCACTCCAAAACTACTAGAACTAATATCTGAATTCAGCAAAGTTGCAGGTTACAAAATTAACACACAGAAATCTGTTGCTTTCCTATACACTAATGATGAACTAACAGAAAGAGAAATCAGAAAAACAATTCCATTCACAATTGCATCAAAAAGAATAAAATACCTAGGAATAAACCTAACGAAGGAAGTGAAAGACCTGTACTCTGAAAACTACAAGACACTCCTAAGAGAAAGAGGACACTAACAAATGGAAATGCATCCCATGCTCTTGGCTAGGAAGAATAAATATTGTCAAAATGGCTATACTACCTAAAGCAATCTACAGATTCAATGCAATCCCTATCAAACTACCAACAGCTTTCTTCAATGAACTGGAACAAATAATTCTAAAATTCATATGGAACCACAAAAAACCCCAAATAGCCAAAGCAATCCTGAGAAGGAGGAATAAAACAGGGGGAATTACGCTCCCTGACTTCAAGCTCTACTACAAAGCCACAGTAATCAAGACAATTTGGTATTGGCACAAAAACAGACCCACAGACCAGTGGAACAGAATAGAAAATCAAACATTAACCCAAACATATACAGTCAATTAATATTTGATAAAAGTGCCTTGGATATACAATGGGGAGATGACAGCCTCTTCAGCAGCTGGTGTTGGAAAAACTGGACAGCTACATGTAAGAGAATGAAACTGGACTACTGTCTAGCCCATACACAAAGGTAAACTCAAGGTGGATCAAAGACCTGAATGTAAGTCATGAAACCATAAAACTCTTAGAAAAAAAATAGGCAAAAATCTCTTGGACATAAACATGAGCGACTTCTTCATGAACATATCTCCTCGGGCAAGGGAAACAAAAGCAAAAATGAACAAGTGGGAGTATATCAAGCTGAAAAGCTTCTGTACAGCAAAGAACACCATCAGTAGAACAAGAAGACATCCTACAGTATGGGAGAATATATTCATAAATAACATATCTGATAAAGGGTTCACATCCCAAATATATAAAGAACTCACGCACCTTAACAAACAAAAAGCAAATAATCCAATTAAGAAATGGGCAGAGGACATGAATAGACACTTCTCCAAGGAAGAAATTCAGATGGTCAACAGGCACATGAAAAGATGCTCCACATCGCTAATCATCAGAGAAATGTAGATTAAAACCACAATGAGATATCACCTCATACCAGTGAGGATGGCCAACATCCAAAACACAAACAACAACAAATGTTGGTGAGGATGTGGAGAAAAGGGAACCCTCCTACACTGCTGGTGGGAATGCAAATTAGTTCAACCATTGTGGAAAGCAGTATGGAGGTTCCTCAAAAACTCAAAGTAGAAATACCATTCAACCCAGGAATTCCACTCCTAGGAATTTACCCTAAGAATGCAGCAGCCCCTTCTGAAAAACTTAAATGCATTCCTATGTTTATCGCAGCACTATTTACAATAGCCAAGAAATGGGAGCAACCTAAGTGTCCATCAGTAGATGAATGGATAAAGAAGTTGTGGTACATATACACAATGGAATATTATACAGCCAAAAGAAGAAAACAAATCCTACCATTTGCAGCAACATGGATGGAGATAGAGGGTATTATGCTCAGTGAAATAAGCCAAGCCGAAAAAGACAAGTACCAAATGATTTCACTCATATGTGGAGTATAAGAACAAAGGAAAAAACTGAAGGAACAAAACAGCAGCAGACTCACAGAACCCAAGAACGGACTAATAGATACCAAAGGGAAAGGCACTGGGGAGGATGGGTGGGAAGGGAGGGACAAGGGGGAAAAAGGGGCATTACGATTAGCAGGTGTAATGTTGGGGGGGCACAGGGAGGGCTGTACAACTCAGAGAAGACAAGTAATGACTCTATAGCATCTCACTATGCTGATGGACAGTGACTATAATGGGGTTGGTGGGGGGGACCTGATGAAGTGGGTAGTTTAATCACCATAATATTGCACATGTAATTGTAGATTAATGATACCAAAATAAACTATTGAAAAATAAAATAAAGCAAATAGGACAGAGTTACAGTCTACCTCTAGGTTGGCTTTCTCCACTTTTTTCTGATCCCAGAAACTTCTCCTGTTCTCCAGTTATATGTCTGAAGAGAATCTTAGGTATAGTTCATTTCAGTTATTCTCTAAACAAAAATGTAAGTCATTATGGGCATTTTTTCCATGAACAAGTGTCATAATGGATATAAATGTTCAAGTGAACTCATTTTGCTCTTCCTCCGGTGAGCTTAGAAGCCAAATGAATAAGTAAACAAGCTGTAGACATATGCAAGATGCAAGAAATACACTGAGGGGAGAGATGATGTGTGAATCAGGCAGGTAAAAAACTGAGACGGGCTCACACATTGTTAAAAACAAATAAATAAATAACCACAAAAGTCCATGAATCACATTCATTTTAACAGAGATGACTAGAAAGTGGGGATATGAGCAAGTGGGCTGTTCCCAAATATGTACTATTATTTTCCAGAATCATTAAACTTAGATTGAATTGTTATGGATTTTTCATGAGGCAGCATTAGACTGCTGCTCTAGCTGCCATCTAATAAAATCAGTGATTTGCAACACAGGAATACTTCACGCCAAAGGAGGTGTCTGCTAATTTATCACACCAGCAAGCTCATTGTTTCACTTGAGAGAAAACCTTTATGGAATATCAAGGGAGCTCTTAGATAAAAATGTACATTTTATTGTTCCTAATTCTTTAACATCATGTAAAGGCTTTTTCTCTATTTCTCTAATTTTTAGTGTTTGCACAATCACATGGCTTGTCCATTTGCTGTTTGTGTCCCTGTCTGTTACTTCTGGGGATGGAAAGGCCAAAGTCTCAGTGGCTTTGATGGCATCACATGTGACCTAACACTTTGGCTGATTTCCTGTGGCCTAAATACCACCTTTGGGACAGAAGTGTCCCAGAAATACTAATTTCTCTACTCACAGGCCCTCTTAGTAAACCTTGATGAATTGGGATGCAGGACCTCTCAACTATGCTTAATTATTTTATGGGCATTTAAATATGACCACTCTGCTTTGTGCAATGCTCAGCTTAATAACACATAATAAATAATATTCAGAAATGTTTTTGATGATGATCTAATTTACCCAAAATCCTTAAGTTACCACTTTTTGAAGTTTTGCTTCCAAGCCAGAGGTGTCTGAATAAAACAAATGCCTCTATAGACTTCCCTACCTGCAACTGTACTTTTAAAATGTTTGGATTTGCCTTTAGAAATAAATTTCTCCAACTTTGAGGATACACTGTAGAGGTCACCAGGAATGATTTTTAAATGGTATATTCCTATGTTGGGTACAGAAAAGTCTCCAACTAAAATTACACTAAAAAGAGTTAAGAATAACTGGAGCTATGGTCTGTGTATCTATTATAGCTTTGGCTGCTTGCAGATTTGACCACAGAAAGAAAAAGTCAACATTAGAAACCGTGGAAATGTAACTTGAAAGGGCTTATTTAGTCTGGTCAATCTTTGATGAACGACACTAAACTGAGGGAAAGAGGTGTGGCTATACTCAAATAATGTACTATCAAAATTCATTTACATTTTCTTTTGATTGAAACTTTAAAATACAGTAGGATTCAGAGTTTTCAAGAATAATTACCATATCTATCATCTGTTAGAAAGGGCATAGGACAGGATGGGAGTGAGCATTCTACGGAATGGAGTTGAAGGACAGAGCTGATAAATGAGAGCTAAACATTGGCTTATTCAATTGGGAAATAACAGGAAGTTGCAGGGAAAAAACTAGGATTCGGAGATAACCCAATGATGATCTGCAAAGACATGCTAAATGTTTTAAGATAAATATTCTAAAGTTAGATAGAGACAAGAAAAAAATTCAGGGCAGGCACAATGTAATTTAACAGCTGTATGTGTTTTAAAAGCACTCTGCAAAAGTTGTTGATCATGTACTCAATGAATCATCTGTGGCATTTGGCAAATCTAAGACTGTATTAACTGAAGCATGGAGTCCAAAGCAAAAGCATTTTCCTTGACTACAGAAACTAAGGTTGCAACTTTCTCCTGAGACCTGAACCGAGCTGTCAGTCAGAGGTAGGCTTTGGATTTGGGATTCCATGTGCCCAGAGCCAGTTAGCAAGAAGGATCTCTGTGGAAGCTGGGGTTAGAGTAAGCACTCTAATCTGCTGTTTGCATTTTCTCTTCCACTCTTGATTTTTCTCTGGTCTAGTAGTGCATGCTGTTAAGGCTATTTATTTAGTTACCAAAAATATGCACTGCAGCAAAAATGTTTGTCTAATTATCATCTTTCCCTTGTGATTCTTAATATTGACTCAATATAGGCCAAGGAGTTGCTGTAAAGATGGTGGAAATCTACCCAGCCTTTAGAGATCATAGTATCAAAGAGTGTGAGAATAATACCTGATTCAGGTAGGCATTAATTAGTGTTGTTAAATATTGAATGAATGACTCAGAGACCATGTTTCCAGTGCCATCGGTGAGCAAAAGAGAAAAGCCCCTGTCTCCACAAAGCTTATATTACAGTGGGGGACAGAAAATAAAGACAAGTAGAATACACAATCGGGACAGGTAGGAGCAGCAGGTTCTCCAGCAGATGTTATCACTGCCCTTCTCAAATTCCCCGGGACTCCATCCCCACCTGCCCTGACCCCAGGGCTCCTATTGTGAGCTTCACCAAGCAGAAGACGTTCCCTGACAGCAGGAGGATGCTTGCCAAAGCCCAGACAGGAAATGCTAGGAAGTTAAAGTCCTAACAACCCCCTATGGCAGCTTTCAACCAGGGACTGATGAGAATTGGTGGATAAACATACCAACTTCCTTATGCCTCAGACATACTCGAGGACACCTGCGAGCATCTCCCACAGGTCCCCAGCAGTAACCTGCTCACTGTCACACCCTGAACAGGTTTCCTTCCCTCCCCTGTCTCCCTCTCCCACAACCTACTGGTCTTCCTGGGATCACCTTCCATATAAACCATTTGCACTCAAATCCTTGTCTAAGATCCTGCTTCTGAGCAAGACAAGTGTTAAGAAGACATGATACAAAGAAAGAGGAAATCAAGTATTGGATAGGGTGAAATTTTCAGTTAAGGATCCAGAAATTTTTGATTGAGGTGATCCTGAAAAAAGACTTGAATGGAAGGAGGATGAGATCATTGTACTTCCCAAAAAGGGGCATGCCAAGCCTCACACTGTTACATCCAGAGCCTTAGTGAAGCATTTGTTCATCTTGGTGGTGGGAGGGGAGGGGGGTTCCCCCCGCTCTGGTGTTTGACAATACAGTGTTCATCCTTAGTACTTTGGTGACGTTTGGATTTTCACTGCCACAAGCAGAACATTGATTTTCCTTCACAGCATTTTGATATAAACACACATGAAACCCTTAGGGCATCTTGCCCTCTTATTCTTATTATAAGATGTGTCGACAACTGTCTCAGCCCAAGGCCACAAAATTGACCCAATACTGAGACATTCTCTCTCAGAGGAATTCTCAACAAAGTTTCATGAGTACAGATATGAATGTGGTGGGGATCCACGTCACTTTCAGTTAGAGCCTCCAAAGAATAAACTGTCATTCCTTATAGTCACACGAAGCTTTCTGCATGGCACACTGTCCCTATATGTGCAGTGACCTACAATGTATACATTAAATATATATAGAGAGAGAGAAAGACAATTTCACAGAATCACTGGCTTCTAAAACTAGAAGCTACCCCAGTAGGAAAATCTCTTATTCAGGACCAGAATCCCGGCCCCAACATTCCTCATTCAGGTGTCACCCAGCTCCAGCTCAGACACTTCTATGAAATGGGTTCTCCCTCCAAACAAATCAACTGATTCCACTTTTTAACAGTTTGTAAAATAATCCTTTGTATTGACTGCAGTGTGTTTCTTTGTACTTCCTCATTATTCCTTCTGGAGCCATAAAAACAAACTAAATTCCTCTTGCACACAGCAAATATGTGTGGAATAAATATCTTCTCTGAAGGAATGCATTTGCCACTCTGCTTTAACATGGTTTCGGGATTTTTCATCATTCCAATGGCCTTCCTCCTGACACACTACGCTTATCAATGTCCTTGTAAAAGACTGGCACTCAGCACTGAGCACTGCATTGTGTTGACGCACTGTGGGTTACAGTGGCCTGATCGATGAATAAATCCTTAGGACTCCACTTTCCTGGAGATACAATAGTTCCCTGATTCTATCCCATTTTTTTCCTGGTTTTCTCATATCTCCTTTGTTCACTTCTATCTAAAATGACAGTACCCCCTGGGATTCTGCTGTTAACCCTCTAATATGCTTTCGTGGGCCTAACAGCCTATAAGCTGAAAACTCCCCAAATCCTTATCTCTAGCTTTGACTCCCAGACTTAGACAAGTCAAATGCCTAATGCACACTTCAACTAGATGGCCCACGGGGACTCACAGTCCACATATTCCAAACCAATCTCAATACTTCACCTTATAAACTAGATCTGCTTATATTCCCTACTCTGGATAACAACCTCATTTCTTTCCCAGGCAGAAATCAACAAAATATATCTCAAAACTTTCAACTTATTTATATCTCCTTTTGCCACCACCCTAGTCCCAACTACCAACATTGTTTCCCTAGACAGTCCTATGGTTTCTTCATTTATTCCCTTATTTCCTTTCCTCCCCACACTAACAAAACCCCAATCCACGTTTCAAACAGCAATCAGAGTGATCTTTCTAAAATGCATATATGATCACGCCACTCTGCTTAAAAGCTTTTGGTGGCAGAAGTGTGCTATATATGAAGGGCTGTGGTGGGAAATAATGTTGAACAAGCAGGTGTAGGTCAGACCAAGACTGATGCTAAAACTCATTTAAATAAATAAATCTAAAAGGTAATGCTAATGAGAGTTCTTTCCTCACGGGCACAACTCCTGGGCCAACTCTGGGCAGATCTAAGTGATACATGACAGGGAGATATAAAATAATCCTACATTGGCTTGATTGATTTTTATAGGAAGGACCAAAATTTACTCTAGAAGAGAAGAAAAAAGTACCAGAAGATAAGAGAGTAGGGACAAGAGGAAAAAGGCCAGCAAGGGCTATTTTTGAAGTTCTGAAGAATTCTGGGAGAATAAGAGATCCACCTAACATATTATGAGAGGGGAAACTTAGGGAAAATAAATGATAAAGGACTTTTAAAGTTTCGCAGTGTGTTATGAATGTCATCTCCACTCCACATTGTCCAAGAGTTATAGTAAACATTTAAATTGCCTTGCGGTCATTTATAGATGTCAGACTGGTACTTCTGTGGCTGGAGCAATGAACAGAGAGAGGCTCAAAGGTAAGAACAAAAATGACCAACATCACTGGGCTTACAGCTGTAACAGAGTCAGATTTTCTGCCTCCAAAATCTGCCCAGTATTTAGAATGGTATTAAATATAGCATTGCTTTAAGTTGTTGTTACCTAAAGTACCATGACTTCCAAGTGCTCTGCCCCTCATCCCCACCCCAACCGGTCTTGACTTGTTAGTACTATTTAAACAAAAGTGCAAAACTTACATATCTGATTGCAGGCTTAAAATATTATACATCATGCACATCATCGATCCCTCACTGTAAAAGCTTCTCCGTATTACATAGTGGTCCCACAATAGATATTTTACCCTTCAAACGCAATCCAGCTATTCTTACTGGGCTTAGTTAGAGATTATTCAGGATGTCAGCCTTTCTATCACACTTAATCAAGCCTTTCCATTGCCAAATTGCCTCTATCACAATAGCTTCCACTTTTAGCTGATAAGGGCTCAATAGGCCTTGCCAAAACTGATTGTGTGCCTGGACCAAAATCATTGTAAAGGCAAAAGTTGTGTGGGAAATTAGAGAAGCCAAGAGTGCATCTGTGAGTGGGAATGCATCTCTCCCAGACAGATCTCCCTAGATATTCTGCTGGAGATGACAGACTACCAGAGAGAAGAAGCTTTTGATCTACAGCTCAGAGGTGGTTGCAGTAGGCACTTCTGAATGCAAGCATGGGGATCTGAATTAGATTGAATGCAGAGGACCCATTCCAACAGGGGTGGCCTTTGGAGATATGCTTTACGCTTCAAACCAAAGAACTTTAGAGAGCATGACTACAAAATGTAAAATTTTTAAATAGGTCAGAACCAGAGGAGACTACCTCTGTGACCCTCCCATTAGATCAAACTGGCCAAGGGATCACTGAAACACACCCTGTGGGTGATCCTCTGGATTAGGAACCACTTGGGATTGAAGAGGACCTCCTTTCTCTGTCAATAGGGATAATCTTGGCTGCAAAAAAAAAAACCCTCTAAATTTGCACAAACAAGAAAATGTATTAGCTCACAGCTCTAAAAGCAGTGATCAAATGATTTAATCAAGATTGAGGCCCATTTCTCTTCAATTCCTTTTTCTCTTTCTATGTGAATACTTCAGGTTGGCTGCAGTAGTTTCAGGACTAACATCATAAACATGTCCAGAAAAAGAGAAGGCATCTTAGTGTCTGCTGACTCTCTTTTAAAACCAAGAACAAATGCTTTACCCAATGTCCCCAGCAAGCATCTGTTATTGTGACACATGTCTATCCAGAATCAACCACTGGGGCAAAAGGAACAGAATTATCCTTACGGCAATCAGGAACTCCTGGAACTGGAAACGGACTCAATTTCCCCTGGGGGTCCATGAGCTGTGCTGGCGAAGTTAGATTCTTGGATTAAAACAGGAGTGCTCTTGGGAAAGGGGAGAAAAACAGATAATGACAGAAAACTAACAATATCCTGTGCATTTCATGTGGCATCTTTGTGCTTTCCAACCTTACCCTTTTCTCAATCCACATTTCTGAAGCCAAGAAGCATAATAATAAATGGAGGAACTGACCACCGGAGACTTGGACTCTGGTGTTTTAGCCAAGGCTGTGGGCTTGCCCCTATGTGGTTTATATAGAACTGAAAATCACTGACCCATTTAATTTCCTCCAGTGATGTGCCCAACTGTCAGTTCTATATTCTGACAGAAGCCTTTAAAAGCTCTATGCTCAGTTCTTTGGAATTGAGAACACTGAGTGATACCAAAAATGAAGTCATATCTTTACAATACCTATCTTCATCCTTCATTGTCATTAAGCTGGAAAATTCAACCATTCAATATGATGATTATTTCCAGCCTCTGATAAGATTTTTCCATTTTCTCTCTTTTTTAATGCTTTTAAATTGTAATAAAGCTTTAAAGACTGAGCTACCAATAGTTTCATTTGTCTATCTTTCAACTAGAATGAATACAGATGGGCAGAGAGGAAAAGGAATCCAGGATTTGGTCTAATCCTATAATCTTTCTCATTTGCTTGTGAAAGGTTGAATAATCCCAGATGAATACCTTGTAATACCAATGATTTCTCATACCAATGATTTATTTTCTCATTGACACTAGAGAAACATTCAATATAATGTGCATATATAAACTACAAAATGATAATAGCCCACATATGAAGAGTCACAAGTAACCAGTGTAATCAGAAGTAATGTGTAAGTCCGCATGCATATACACACACCACTAAATACAGAAATTCTTCCAAGAGTTTCTTTCTAAGAAGAGACCACAGATACTACTAAATGGAAAAAAAATACAGTGTGCATTTTCTGCCCCATAAAATAAAAAATCATCTTGTTTTTCTTTCTACCCATATTTGTCCAATCATTATAATTAATATACTGTATTGTGATAAGCTATGACATTAAAATTCTTCCATTGAAGTCCACAATGAAAATTCATTTCACTTCCCTGTCACTTACCCAATCATTTGTCAGCCTAGTTATTTACATGAAAAAAGTATTAATTTCAGGCTTGCTAGTATATCTCTGGAGAATTGATGCTGTCTACATAAATTTTACTCTATTTCCCCATTCAAAAAGAAAACAAAATCAAACCCCAAGCGTTCTAGGTTCAGCAAAGCAAAAAGAATAAAATCAGCTCAATTTCCCTTGGTTTGGTGGTACACTGTGGTACAATACGTAGTCAGAATAATACAACTAATAAGTGATAATGATATAGTAATATGATACAGATGATGCTAAGGAATGATCTTACAATCCACAGTGAGCTCTGTCTACTAAATGAGAGAAATTGCATGAAAATGACAAACCTTTGCAGTGAGGAACAAAAACAAGCTCTGGAAGGAAAAAATCTCTGAGTGAGAAGTGGTAGGGATGTAGAAAGCCTGTTTATTTCCTCTCCAGCTTCATCTATCTCTTGCTGAAAGAGTCTCTTACTCCAATTTCACCTTCTTGTCAACATTCCAACTTTCAGGGAAATGCTCTTTCCTCTGTAATATTCCCACTCAAATGTTCATAAAACCAAAATTAATTTCATTTGTCCCCAGATGAAAAAAGTTAATTTCCAAATGAGATGAAAAAATACAAGAAGCATAAGATCCAAACTTACAAAGCATAGCTTCCTGATTCCAGCTTACCCAGTTCATAAGCCCAGTTCATAGTTCATTCAATAACCTATCACAGATAGGTTTTAAAAAGGGCTAGGGAAAGGAATTTTTGTGTTATTTTGTCTATTATTGGAATGAATTTGAAAAAAACTGGAGATATAAAAATGTGATTTACAGTTCAATCATGAAAATTCATTACTTTATAGACAGGCATATCTTTTTATTCAAACTCAGGCAAATTTAAATTAATAATCTCAATTTAAAACATTCACTTTTGTTTCCTCCAGAAATGCTTGAGTGGCAAGAAAACTATCCTTTAAGTATTAAAGGCATACCTTCAAAGAGTTTTGCTTTCATTAATGCAGACTGGGTGATTTAAAAAAAAACCTGTTGCTAAGAATGACTTGAAAATCTGAACAAATATTTTTTAAATGTTTGGTGGCACAGAGAGATAATAAGATAGTAAAGAATTATATACCCATGATCCAAAAGAATAAGGAAACCCAAGAAGTGAGCCTGGTATTTGGAGCCACTTTTCTACCAGAGAACTGTGCTAATACTGCACTAGAACAGCTGAGGGACGAAGAAACTGATCTGAGGTTATAACAGACCCACATGGATAGGATGACAAAAATTGGAATTCAGGGCCCACTGGGGAGTGGGTAATAGCTGATAAATCACTCCTGCTCCCTCCCCAGGTATATAGGGCTGAGATCCTTGAGGACCTGCCCACTGTGAGTTAGGGTAAACTGAAAACATCAGCCCCCACAGAGGCTGAAACTCAACTTCCTTTCATTTCAAATACTGATTAGATTAAGAAGATGTGGGATTGCTAGCATACCTAGCTTCCATCAATGCAATATAAATTTTCTCTGAGAATACATTAACATCAAGAGCTACAAATTATCTCTAGTTTTTCATCTTTTGCACTCAATCAAAATAGCAAAGAACATGAGGTGACAAGACAATATGGCTAAAGTCAAAAGTAAACAGCAATCAGATACAGACCTATAGAGATAAAGAAGTAGAGTTAATAGATACCAACTTTAATATAACTATGTTTAATATGCTCAGGGATATAAAAAAACAAGATTTTTAATTTGGGAAGAGAACCATAAATTTTAAAAGAGAACCAAAGGAGAATTATAAAATTTTTAAATTAAATAATTGAAATTAAAGATTTCATGTATGTGTTAAACAGCATTCAAAATATAGTTAAAGGAGAATTAGTGAATTGGAAGATAAGTCAAAAATTGTCCAAAATTTATCCAAAATGACAGGACAAAAAGTGGGTAAGACATGTAGGGAATAGAGTGAAAGGGTAATTAGAATTTAAAAGGAAGAGGATAGAAGGAATAGGGAGATAATAACTGAGTTTTTCCAAAAACTGGTGAAACATACCACATTACAGCTCATAAAAACCCTCAAGCAAGATCAATGCAAAGTAAAACACACTTGAGCAAACCATAGTAAAACTGCTGAAAGAGAAAGACAAGGAGAAAATTTCTGAAAGCAGTTCCCCCCCACAAAAAGAAATACTGCATTCAAAAAAGAAAACATCACTTTCAACAGAAACAATGTAAGTCAAAAAACAATGTGTAATTTCTTCAAAGTGCTTCAAAGGGAAAAGACTGTCAAAGTACACCTAACAAAAATATCCTTTGAAAATGCTGATAAAATAAGGACATATTCAGGCACACACACAAAAAAACAAGACAGCCTCTTCTGGTCCCACACAGGAAGAAAAACCAAAGAGCATCCTTCAGCAAAAGGAAAATAATCTCAGGTAGAATATTAAAAATGTAAGAAATAAAGGAATAAAGAGAGAAAAAAGTGGAAAGTAAACAAATACTGACTGTATAAAAAACTAACACTAATATCTTTGAGGGCTTAAAATACAGAGAGAATGAAATATACAGCAATAATAGGTCAGGATGAATATAAATGGAGTTAAAGTAGTCTAAGGTCCTTGAATTATCTTGGAAAAGGTAAAAATACTAATTAAATTTTGATAAGTCAAGGATGCAGACTATAATCTATAATCAAGAGTAACCATTAAAAGCATAGCAAAATAGTTTATAACTAACCTGTTAATAGAGAAAAATGAATGATAAAAATACTTAATTCAAAACAGAACACAAAGGGAGAAGTTGATAACAAATATGAAGATGGTAGATTTATAATCAACTATATCAGTAATTACATTAAGAATACATAAACTAAATATTACAATTAAAAGGCAAAGATTGTGAGACTAGATTTTAAAAAGCCAAAACATGTTTGAAAGAGAAACACTTTAAAAAATAGGGATACAAAAATATCTAAGTAAAGAATGGAAAAAGATATAACACACACATACCAATCAAAGAAACCAATGTGGCCATCTTAGTATCAGATAAGGTAGACTTTAAAACAAAAAAAGAAGCTCACAAAGTCATAATGATAAATTTTAATTGCCCAGGAGGTTGTAACAGCTCGAAGTATATGTCTTATCAATAATACAGTATTCATGTACAAAAACAAAACTCAATACAACTAAACAGAAACAGACAAATCCACAAACAATGGGAAATTTTAACATATTTCTCAATATCTGATAGAATAATCAGACAAAAAAAGCAAAGATAATTGAAGATCCGAACATGATCAACAAACCTGAACTAAATGCCATACGTAAAATGTACCTAGAAACTGAAGAAAACACGTTTTTCTCCAAATTCACCTCACACATTTGCCAAAGTTGACATATTTTGACTCCTAAATCAAGTCTTACAAATTTCAGAAGACTTAAATCATACAGAGTACATGTTCTGACTATATTGAGTCAAGACAAAAATCAGTACTAACAAAATAACTAAAAAGGTCTTCATGTATTTTAAAGATTAAAAATTACAGTTCTAAGAAATCCAGATGAAAAACAAATCAAAATATAAATTAAAAAATAATTTTAAATAGATGCTAAATAAAATATATTTGTGGAGTGAAGGAAAAGTCAGGCATGAAGGAAAATTTTTAATCTTAAATGTGTATTTCAGAAAGAAGCACTGAAATCTAAGCATTCCTCTCAGTAAGTTAGAAAACAACAGCAAATTAAAATAAAGTAGAAGAAGGGAAATAATAAAGATAAGAACAGAAATTAATGAAATACAAAAATATACAGGAAAGAAGAATAAAAGTCAGTTGTTTGAAAACACTTTTAAAATTGATAAACTCTTGCAAGACTAACCAAGAAAAAAGAAGTGTCAGGTAACTAAATTTGGGAATAAAAAAAGAACATCACTACAGATACTACAGCCATCAAAAACATAAAAGGAATTATAAATAATTTATGCCAATAAATACATAAATTTTAGTTGAAATGTACAAATTACTAGAAAATCATAACATATCAAAATTGTGACAAGATGATAAAGAAGTACCAAACATCCTACAACTATTAAAGAAACAACATAATTTTTAAACTTCCCACAAATATATCCCCAGCCCATGCTTCACCAGTGAATTCTTCCAAACACTTAAATAAGAAATTATAGAACCTGCACCAATCACACATAAATTTTCAATTACTGTATTTTTCAAAAACCATATAAAAATCTAACAGAAAACAGTAAAACAAGAACCACTTTCTAACTTATTTTATGAATTCAACATAACTTTGATACCAAAACCTGACAAGGACATTTTAAAAAAGGAAAATTACAAGCCATTCTCACTTGTGGACATAGATGGAAAATACTAAAAAATCAAATTCCCCCATATAGATATATATAAAGGAAAGTACATTATAACTAAATTGGGCTTACTTCAAGAAGGCAAAGTAAGATCAAAAATTTTTAATTTATAATATAATTCACTACATTAATGGAATAAAAGAGAAAAGTTATATGATCATTTTAACCAGAAAAGGCACTGATAAAAGTCAACACAAGTTCATGATTAAATTGTTTTGAACTCTTAGCAAGCTAGGATTATAAAACAACTTCCTTAACTTTGTAAATATATATAAAGCAAAACTACAGCAAACATCAAACTTAAAAGTGAAATTCTAAATGATTTCTTCTGAGATTAGGAAAGAGAAGAAATGCCAGATATTACCAATTCTGTTCATTATTTTATTGAAGACGCTAACTTACATATTGTGCATACAGAAAATTCAAGAGTCTGCCCATCGTAGTGTATGAGGGTGTCTCCATGCTGGTACATCAACTGGACCTTCAAAAGACCACTTTGTCCCACTGTCTGGCTGGCAGCTTCTGGCTAGCACAGTATTTAATAAGACCAGTAGATTCAATGGTTACATGGCCACAATAGTGGGGAACATTCTTGCCACTTATTGTTCATACATTAAAGTTAACTCAATGTCATTGATACAGTGGATTGACACAATGTTCTGCAGCATGCTCAGATGGACCAGATCACTTTGGATTATATTACAATTAAACATGGGAGAATTAACATACTCCGGAGTCAAGATCATTCTTTTGTCTATTTCATGTGCATGCAAACTACTTCTGATTCTCTCTGAGAAGAACTGAAAAGAGTATTTTCCAGATCACTGGTCATCAAATATCAAATATCTAAAGCTTTGTTAATCTGCTCTAGAAAAGATGCCATATCTTATACAGCAACTAGAGATACTACTTGGTAAATCTGGTGCCACCCCTTCATCTTTCAGATTTTTAACAGTGACATTAATTTCTTCCCTGATGCCCAAGATATGAGATTGTTTTTTATTTGCTTTCTTGGCTAGGGGGAAAGAGACAGTCTCAGAAGTTTCCACTAGGTCTTCCCACTATTGTAGTTCCTTTCCTATTGGCAAAGGATCCTCTGTGGTGGTTCTGTAAAACTCAGTGGAACCCATACTGTGTTCCTGGCAAAAGTGTTCCCAACCATGAATCAGACTTTGGAGTCATACCCCTCATGTGTCAGAGCCTAAGGCTGTGAGGACAAAAATGTGCAAATCCCACAAACCAGTCACTGAAACTAATAGCAAAAGAGGCCGATCCATCAACTGGGGTCATCACAGTGTATCAGCTTTTGATTTTGCATATCTACAGCACCTTGCAGGACAGCAGCCAAACTCCACAAGATCGTGTCCCCAAGCAAGCTCCTCAGCTGGCAGCTGCCACCATGTGAGGTGATATCTGAGAAGATGCCACAATGAGATTAAAGCCATATTGAGATACCGTACATACACACTAGAATGTCAAAACCTCAGGACTGCCCATACTGAGTTGTGATATTGTGGTTTATAATAAGAAATATACTTGGGTCTTCATCCCCATTCTAGCCCTGAGCCTCTAAAATCCCTTGGGATTTCCTGAGTGATGAGAACCCTAAAAAGTGTCTCTTGTTACGTTAAAAAACAACGTTTTTGTAAGCACCCAAGGACAGGAGTAAAACTCAGAGAGGACAAGTAGTGACTCTATGGCATCTCACTACACTGATGGACAGTGACTGTAATAGGGTTGGGGGGGGACCTGATGAAGGGGGTAGTGTAATCACCATAATATTACTCATTTAATTGTAGATTAATGATATCAAAATAAAGTTATTTAAAAAATACTCTTATCAGTTTCCTTCCCTCTCTCAACTTCTGGTGGCTGTAGAATTCCTTCATTTAAGGCCATGGTACTTCAGTCTCTGCCTCCATCTTCACACCACATCCTCCAATGTGTATATAATCTCCTCTGGTCTCTCTAAGGCAACTTGTGACAGGAATCAAGACCCATATGGAGAATTTAGGATAATCTCCTAGTGTCAAGATCCTAATGTAATCACACCTGAAAAGACATTTTCTTTATAAGGTAACATTACAGGTTCTGGTATCTTTTTTTTTTTTTGCTATTATTAATGTACAATTACATGAGCAATATTATGGTTACTGGATACCCCTATTATAAAGTCCCCACCACATACGCCATTACAGTCACTGTCCATCAGCGTAGTGAGATGCAATAGAATCACTACTTGTCTTCTCTGTGCTATACTGCCTTCCCCATATGCCCCCCAACTGCTACACTATGTGTGCTAATCGTAATACCCCTTTTTCCCCCTTATCCCTCCCTTCCCACCCATCTTCCCCAGTTCCTTTCCCTTTGGTAACTGTTAGTCCATTCTTGGGTTCTGTGAGTCTGCTGCTGTTTGGTTCTGTCAGATTTTTTTTTGTTCTTATACTCCACAGATGAGTGAAATCATTCGAAACTTGTCCTTCTCTGCCCGTATTATTTCACTGAGCATAATACCCTCTAGCTCCATCCATGTTGTTGTAAACGGTAGGATTTCTTTTCTTCTTATGGCTGAAAAATATTCCATAGTGTATATGTACCACTTCTTCTTTATCCATTCATCTACTGATGGACCCTTAGGTTGCTTCAATTCTTGGCTACTGTAAACAGTGCTACGATAAACACAGGAATGCATATAAGTTTTTCAAACAGGTTTGCTGCATTCTTAGGGTAAATTCCTAGGAGTGGAATTCCTGGGTCAAATGGTATTTCTATTTTGAGCTTTTTGAGGAACCTCCATACTGCTTTCCACAATGGTTGAACTAATTTACATTCCTATCAGCAGTGTAGGAGGATTCCCTTTTCTCCATATCCTCGCCAACATTTGCTGTTGTTTGTGTTTTGGATGTTGGCCATTCTAACTGGTGTGAGGTAATATCTCATTGTGGTTTTAATTTGCATTTCTCTGATGATTAGCAATGTGGAGCATCTTTCCATGTGCCTCTTGGCCATCTGAATTTCTTCTTTGGAGAAGTGTCTGTTCAGCTCCCCTGCCCATTTTTTAATTGGCTTATTTGGTTTTTGTTTGTTGAGGTGCATGAGCTCTTTATATAATTTGGATGTCAACCCCTTATCAGATATGTCATTTATGAATATGTTTTCCCATACTGTAGGATGTCTTTTTGTTCAATTGATGGTGTCCTTTGCTGTACAGAAGCTTTTTAGTTTGATATAGTCCCACATGTTCATTTTTGCTTTTGTTTCCTATGCCCAGGGGGATATGTTCATGAAGAAGTTGCTCATGTTTATGTCCAAGAGATTTTTGCCTCTGTTTTTTTCTAAGAGTTTTATGGTTTCATGACTTACATTCATGTCTTTGATCCATTTTGAGTTTACTTTTGTGTATGGGGTTAGACAATAATCCAGTTTCATTCTCTTACATATAGCTGTCCAGTTTGGCCAACACCATTTGTTGAAGAGGCTGTCATTTCCCCATTGTATATCCATGGCTCCTTTATCATATATTAATTGACCATATATGCTTGGGTTTATATATGGACCCTCTAGTCTGTTCCATTGGTCTATGGGTCTGTTCTTGTGCCAGTACCAAATTGTCTTGATTACTGGGGCTTTGTAGTAGAGCTTGAAGTCAGGGAGCATAATTCCCCCCACTTTATTCTTCCTTCTCAGGATTGCTTTGTCTATTTGGGGTCTTTCATGGTTCCATATGAATTTTAGAATGATTTGCTCTGGTTCATTGAAGAATGCTGTCAGTATTTTGATAGGAAATGCATTGAATCCGTAGATTGCCTTAGGCAGGATGGCCATTTTGACAATATTAATTGTTCCTATGCATGAGCATGGTATGTGTTTCCATTTGTTGGTATCTTCTTTAATTTCTCTCATGAGCGTCTTGTAGTTTTCAGAGTATAGGCCTTTTACTTCCTTGGTTAGGTTTATTCCTAGGTATTTTATTCTTTTTGATGCAATTGTGAATGGAATTGTTTTCCTGATTTCTCTTTCTGCTAGTTCATTGTTAGTGTATAGGAATGCAACAGAATTCTGTGTTTTAATTTTGTATCCCCTGATTTTGTTGAATTAAGAAATTAGATCTAGTAGTTTTGGGGTTGATTCTTTAGGGTTTTTTATGTACAATATGTCATCCGCAAACAGGGACAGTTTAACTTCTTCCTTGCCAATCTGGATACCTTTTATTTCTCTGTGTTGTCTGATTGCCATGGCTAGGACCTCTAGAACTATGTTGAATAAAAGTGGGGAGAGTGGGCATCCTTGTCTTGCTCCCGATCTTAAAGGAAAAGCTTTCAGCTTCTCATTGCTAAGTATGATGTTGGCTGTGGGTTTGTCATATATGGCCTTTATTATGTTCAGGTATATGCCCTCTATACCCATTTTGTTGAGAGTTTTTATCATGAATCAATGTGGAATTTTGTCGAATGATTTTTCAGCATCTATGGAGATGATCATGTGGTTTTTGTCCTTCTTTTTGTTGATCTAGTAGATGATGTTGATGGATTTTCAACTGTTGTACCATCCTTGCATCCCTGGGATGAATCCCACTTTATCATGATGGATGATCTTTTTTATGTATTTTTGAATTCAGTTTGCTAATATTTTGTTGAGTATTTTTGCATTTACATCTATGTTCATCAGGGATATTGGTCTGTAATTTTCTTTTTTTGTGGTATCTTTGCCGGTTTTGGTATTAGAGTGAATTTAGCCTCGTAGAATGAGTTTGGGAGTATTCCCTCCTCTTCTACGTTTTGGAAAACGTTAAGGAGGGTGGGGATTAGGTCTTCACTAAATGTTTGATAAAATTCAGCAGTGAAACCCTCTGGTTCAGAGGTTTGGTACTTACGTAGGTTTTTGATTATCAGTTCAATTTCGTTGCTGTTAATTGGTCTATTCAGATTTTCTGTTTCTTCCTGGGTCAACCTTGGAAGGTTGTATTTTTCTAGAAATTTGTCCATTTCTTCTAGGTTATACAGTTTGTTAGCATATAATTTTTCATAGTATTCTCTCATAATTCTTTGTATTTCTGTGATGTCTGTGGTGATTTTTCCTTTCTCATTTCTGATTCTGTTTATGTGTGTAGACTGCTGATTTGGGATTGTTCTTCTTTACTAAGGTAGGCCTGTATTGTAATATACTTTCCTCTTAGCACAGCCTTCGTTGTGTCCCACAGATTTTGCGGTGTTGTATTATTGCTGTCGTTTGTCTCCATGTATTGCTTGATCTCTGTTTTTATTTGGTCACTGATCCATTGATTATTTAGGAGCATGTTATTAAGCCTCCATGTTTTTGTGGGCTTTTTCATTTTCTTTGAGTAATTTACTTCTAATTTCATACCTTTGTGATCTGAGAAGCTGGTTGGCACAATTTCAGTCGTTCTGAATTTACTGAGGCTCTTTTTGTGGCCTAGTATATGATCTATTCTTGAAAATGTTCTATGTGCACTTGAGAAGAATATATGTATTCTGTTGCTTTTGGATGGAGTGTTCTGTAGATGTCCGTTAGGTCCAACTGTTCTAATATGTTGTTCAGTGCCTCTGTCTCATTATTTATTTTCTGCCTGGTTTATCTTTCCTTTGGAGTGAGTGGTGTGTTGAAGTCTCCCAAAATGAATTGACTGCATTCTACTTCATCCTTTAACTCTGTTAGTATTTGTATCACATATGTAGGTGATCCTGTGTTGGGTGCATAGATGTTTATATCCTCTTGTTGGACTGACCCCTTTATCCTTATGTAATGTCCTTCTTTGTCTCTTGTGACTTTCTTTGTTTTGAAGTCTATTTTGTCTGACACAAGTACTGCAACTCCTGCTTTTTTCTCCCTGTTACTTGCAGGAGATATCTTTTTCCAGCCCTTTACTTTCAGTCTGTGTATGTCTCTGGGTTTGAAGTGAGTCACTTGTAGGCAGCATATAGATGGTTCTTGTTTTTTTATCCATTGTATTACCCTTTGTCTTTTGATTGGTGCATTCAGACCATTTACATTTAGGGTGATTATTGATAGGTATGTACTTATTGCCATTGCAGGCTTAGGTTTGTGGCTACCAAAGGTTCAAGGGTAATTCCCTTACTATCTAACAGTCTAATTTAACTCACTTTGTATGCTATTACAAACACAACCTAATGGTTCTTTTTTTTCCTCCTTTTCTTCCTCCTCCATTCTTTGTGTGTTATGAATCATATTCTGTACTCTGTCTGTCCCTTGGTGACATCTATGTGCCCTTAGGAATCCTTCCATCTATTCTGTACTCTGTCTGTCCCTTGGTGACATCTATGTGCCCTTAAGAGTCCCTCTAAATTGCACTGTAGAGATGGTTTGTGGGAGGTAAATTCTCTCAGCTTTTGCTTATCTGAAAATTGTTTAATCCCTCCTTCAAATTTAAATGATAAGCTTACTGGGTAGAGTATTCTTGGTTCAAGGCCCTTCAGCTTTATTGCATGAAATACATAATGCCGCTCCCTTCTGACCTGTAAGGTTTCTGTTGAGAAATCTGATGATAGCCTGATGGGTTTTCCTTTGTATGTGATCTTTTTTCTCTCTCTAGCTGCTTTTAAAAGTCTGTCTTTTTCCTTGATCTTTGCCATTTTAATTATTATATGTCTTGATGTTTTCTTCCTTGGGTCCCTTGTGTTGGGAGATCTGTGCACCTCCATGGCCTGAGACACTATCTCCTTTCCCAGACCAGGGAAGTTTTCAGCAATTACCTCCTCAGTGACACTTTCTATCCCTTTTTCTCTCTTTTCTTCTTCTGGTACCCCTATTATGCGAATATTGTTCTGTTTAGATTGGTCCCACAGTTCTCCCAATATTCTTTCATTCTTAGAGATTTTTTTTCTCTCTGTGCCTCAGCTTCTTTGTATTCCTCTTCTCTAATTTCTATTCCACTTACCATCTCTTCTACTACATCTAATCTGCTTTTAAATCCCTCCATTGTATGTTTCATTTCAGATATGGAATTTCTTAATGATTGAATCTCCATCTTAAATTTGTTCCTGAGTTCTTGAATTTTTTTCTGTACCTCCATAAGCATGTTCATGATTTTTATTTTGAACTCTCTTTCAGGAAGATTGGTGAGTTCAGTTTCATTTGGCCCTTTTTCTGGGGCTTGTGAGATTTTGGTCTGTACCATGTTCTTTTGACGTTTCATATTTCTGTTTGGTGCCCTCTATTTCCCAGGAGCTCTAGTCTCTGGAGCTGCTCAGCCCCTAGAGTGAGGTTGGGGTCATATGGGAGTGAAGCTGGTGCCTGGGGGGAGGAAAGATCTGTTTCCTGATTCCTGTCTTCCCTGTTTGTCTCCTGTATCAGAGCCAGTGGGCCAATTACACAGGTGTAAGCCTCTGTGCTTGGCGTCTCTATCTGTTGTAGGTGGGGCCTCCCTCTGGCTGGCCTGATGCCAGAGCAGTGACTGCTGGTTTGCGAGCCCCTGCTGTCAGGCCAGGAGGAAGGCTCAGCAGGTTGCATATCACAGGGGGGGCCTCGGAGCTGAGCAGCCAGCCAGGGGGATGGAGCGCCTGAAGCTCCCCAAAGCTCCCAATCTGCTGGGAAGAACGTGCCCAGACAACCTTGTCCCCCTATCCCTTCTCCCACGCAGCAAGATCCGTGCAAACCTTGCCCCTTCACCGGTCCTCTTGCTGCTGGGAAGCCTCTCAGACCTCCTGCCTTTCCCTTGTTCCAGAGCGGCTGGGTGTGGATCCCATCCTGCACAAACTGCTGGAATCTGTCTCTCAAGCACTCCGCCTGTCCTAGCTCCCCATCCTCCAGAGCACCACACAAAGTAGGTTTCTTCTCGCAAAGCAGATCTCCAGGGCTAGGTGTTCAGCAGTCCCAGGCTTCCACCCTTCCCCATTCCATTTCTCTTCCTCCCACAGGTGAGCTGGGGTGGGGGAAGGGCTCGGGTCTCACTGGATCAAGGCTTTCGTACATTACCCTGTTTTGTGAGGTCTGCTCTGTTTGTGAGGTCTGTATGCAGTCTGATGCAGCCTTCTTTTCTGTTGTTGTTTTAGGGTTAGTTGTATTAACTATATTTTCATACTATCTGTAGTTTTGGGAGCATTTCTCTGTCTCCCCTCTCATGCTGCCATCTTGAATCTGGTTCTGGTATCTTTGTATGACTATTATTCACCTTATTACAGTCTCTGTCCTGTAAAGGATTTAATTTCTTGCATGTTTTCCTCTTAGATCCTCTAAAAGGTCATATTTATGAAATAGATTTAAATTTTCAACTCCTACCTTTCAGTTTCCTTTAACTATCCCCCAATTTATCAGCAAAGAAAGTCAAATACACTCAGACAGCTCTGGATGAGGTGCTGATAGTTGTGGACAGTAAGGAAGCATGGTGGGAAATGGGAAGGACACCTCGTCCATATCAAACCCTCTGGTTGTGCCCCTGCAGAGGAACAGCAGCCTATCACTGAGATGTGTCTGAAGTTTCAGGAAGTTCCAGCAGCCACACGGTATGGGAGTTCATGGCAGAGTTGAAAGCAGTGGGAAAAAGCATGACGTGCTAAAGATCATTTTCTCAGTTGATATCCTAGTAGGGGCTACAAATAAAAGCTTCCATCTCCCACCCTGTGTTTGAGCAAGCCGACCCTGAAAAGGAAGTACAAGTAAATTCTTATGTTGCACAAGTTTCCTGAATGGCCTAATAAAGACTTTACCCCAGGACTTAAATGCTTTAATAATAATCTTGCTTCTACCCCCTTTCACCCTTTCTCAGTTTCTACTCCTACACCTCTCTCTCCTCTCTTTCTCTCTCTCACACACACACACCACACCATAGCCCCTTGTCTCCTGGCAACTGTTAACTCCAACAAGGCTATCCAAAATCATTATCCACTTCTGCTTTTCTCACCACCACCATTACAAGCATCACTCAAAACCAAAAGAAAAAAAAAACAGCTTGATTCCACACAATGCATGACCATGGAAAATGACAGATTGAGATATAGTGCATTGCATGTGCTGCCACTGGTAATACTGTTATAGTAAATTCATCATCCTGACATGTTCATAATACTCCGACAATGCTGTCTTAGTACAGTGCATGCTGCCTAAGCTGTACAGCTCAGGGTGACACATCACACTGAGCAGAGCAGCATCACCCCTTACATCTCACCACAATGCTCTACCACGTGCTGCTATGTGTTCAGCACTGCCTGGGTGGGGAAAATGAAGTACACCAGGAAAAGGGCAAAGGGGTGTTGGTACCTAACTGAAATGGAAGCTAAATGGCTTTTCTCATCTGGGCTTTTCTGAGGAGGTGTTTTTGAATAAGGCCATCAACATCAGCTTTGCAAAACCTGATGAATAGGCTGGTCATAAAGGATTCGATCTGCAGCACAGGTGATTTTTCTGAATGATGCAATCACTTGTAGGCAAGATGAGTTAATAGTCCACAGTGAGCCAGGGAAACAGAGTGCCAGTGGAAACCCATACAACCTCATACAAACTGTTCCTCCACTCCACCCTCTTCCCAACCCTCACCAAAAACAAAACAAACCCAGCAGTTTTTTAAGTGGTGACCACAAGATACTAGTGTCTACTTTGGAATGAGTAAAACCCATTGTCTTCATTTGGGTTCCCCAAAAGCAGACCCTCTGGTAACCATTCGAGTGCAAGAAGTTTTCTCAGGAGGCACAGGAGGCAAGCAGAAAGGAGGCCAATAAAGCTGTGATAGCAGGCTAGCTACCCTTGGTGACTGGAGCTTAATTCCATGGGGAAATTGGGACACGGTGTAAAACACATCCCCAGATCAGTCCACTGAGAGGCAAGGAGGTGGGGTATTTGTTCCGAAATTCCCATTAGCCCTTGGCTGAGGATTGCTCCCAGGAAGGACGAGTTCGTCGGTGTTTCTGGTCTGGCACTTTTGGTCAGCTTTGACTACGCCTAGCCTGCATTACCACCACAACAGGCCCCTGGGGAACTGCAGATTAAGTTAGTGATGTGGGTAGCCACTATCTCAAACCCCAAAACCATGTTGCAGAAGAAAAAAATCTCTGCCAACACACAAGAACTGAAGCTAAGACTCAATATTCAAGAGAGAGCTTCACTGCTGTCACAGCATTAGACTTCTAGGTGGCATGCTGCGCACTTTGGGCACTAGAGGAAACACTGACTGACTGTACCCATTGGTTTTCATTTTGTACAAAAACAAGTGGATAGGTTTTTCCTGTGTTGTTCAGACAGCTCCATTCTCAGCCAGCCAAGTTAGGATTGACTGCAAGGAAAATTATGAAGGAGATGAAGCTGGCTTTGGTACCTTCAGCCTCCTCCCTACAGCTCCTTCCTCCTCTCCTGGAGCCCCTGCTTCACCCAGACATCATCAAAACAACTGTCAGGAAAGGCTCTTATATTAGTCATTTATACCTAAGTACAAGGGTAACTTTCATTCAGTCAACAAACATTTAGTAATCAACTTATTTTAGGCCTGACACTGCTGGATGCTGAGAATATAGAAATATAACTCACAGTCCTTATCTATACAGTATGGTGAGTCCTGGGATTAAGATATACAGAACAGAAAGAGTGCCTTGGGGAGTGGCTGGCCAGAAGTGTTTCTTGAATTAATGATTCAAAGTCTTTGTCCTTTGTTAAATGCATTTCAAACATCAGTGAGGACGGGGGAATAAAAGCAAGTCCCTTGCCTCAAATTCCTAAATCCCACGTGTTAACTGTCAAGAATTCAGGCATTTGGGCGGTTTCCTCTTCTACCTACATAGAGAGCTGGCCTGTTGCCATGGCCTGCAGAACAAACTGAAAACTGAGCAACAAGCAGCAATGAGCACATCTGTTCTGAAATCCTGCTGTGCATAAAGGATGTTTTTTAATTTGCTTGCACATTCCAGAAAAAAAAAAGATTTCCTATTCATACATGAATTGGGCATTTGGATAATAATGCTTTCCTGGCTTCTTAAATAGCATGGAAATTTCCTCTGTGTTCCTGGTTACACCTATTTGGGTTCCTCATTCCTGCATCTCACTTTAAGAATCAGAGCCAGAGCCCTAACAAAAGACTCTGTGTCTCATATTTCTTCACCTGTAAAAGGAAGCAAAATAATACCTCACAGAGGAATTGCAAGGATTAAATGAAATAATACAAAGCACTTAGAAACAATGTGTGACACTGAGAAGGCAATCAGTATTGTAGGAGTTCAGGAGAGCAAGTTTGGAGAGTTGATTTCTCCCAAAAAGCTCCAAGCTTGTCTGAGAGATTATAATCAGATCTTGGGCTGTGCTTGATATGAATAATTATCAAATGCTTACTTATTTCTTCGGAAGGAAATAAGTAACCCCTGAAAATACAGATGTGCATGGGAAGATGTTAACCTAATTGCCTAACTGCCTGAAGGCAGCCATGCTTAGGTAGGCTGTGCCTGGGCAGCAGCAGGACGTCAAGGGAGCCTGGGCGCTGCCCTACTCGGTTCCCCTTGAACACAGCTCGGCAGAGGATCCCAGACCTTGGCCTTACACACACCCACATGAACCCACAAGCACAACAATACTCATCCAACAAACACATCTTGATTCAACAGAGTTTATATGTCATAAACAAATATGAACACCCTCCTTTTCCTTGGTGTAAACTGCAATGTCAGAATTATCTTTCAAACTAGGGATCAGTACATTTTTTATAAGGGTCCAGATAGTAAACAATTTTTATAAACCAAGAAGCAATGTCCTCAATTCTTAGGCAACTGTTTTAGCAGAAAGGCTAATAGTCTTTAAATTTTGCATTCCATTCATAGCTCAAGGACTGGATTTGGCCACATGGTCTGTAATTTGCCAGCCCTGTTCTAAGAAGATGAAACTAAGAGTTTCCACTGTTCTATTGCTTCATAAATTTCAACACACATGAGAATACAGTTCCTACCTAATGGACACTCTCACCAAACAGACCAGAAGGTATACTGTAGAACACTCCCCTATAAGAAACAGTCTGTGAACCCTAATGTGGACCTAAGCCCCCAAACTACCTATTTCTACCCAAAATAACCCAGCTATACTGCCTGAAATGCCTCCACTCAAACTCACTGTTTTGCACTAAAGAGATTCATTTTTTAAGAAACCACTTAGAGGGGTAGTACATTAAGTCACTAAAACTTTAACAGTGATTTATTTTCTCAAATGACTTTTTCCTCACATGGGAATCCTATACGATATATCAAAAATAAAAGAACACCAAAAGAAATGAGAGTAAACAAGAGTGGTCCTCCAAGAAATTTGGGATGTTTCCTAATCCCAGATCGATTTTTTCTAAAAAAGATTAGAGATGGGACAGTGTAATGCTGACGCATCTGCATTTTTCACCTAGCTTCCCTATTGGAAACAGAACCAGATAGTGGTAGCACATACAGACTCTGCAGGCTATCTAGTTCTCATCAGCCGTGTAACCTTAGGCAGGTCATTTAACTTAGTGAGCCTCTGTTTAATTATCTGAAAAATGAGAACAATAATGGGATCCACCTCACAGAGTTGATACAAGGATTTAATGAGATAAATATGTGAAGAAGACTTAGAACATTTTTGGCACATAGAAGATTCTCAGTAAGTGGTGGCAATAATCGTTTCAACAGTTCTCAAATTTTAGTGCAAAGAACAGGTATAGCATTTGTTGAAAATTGGTCCTACAAAATTAATCAATCATCTAAGGAGTTGGAATAGTGAGGACATGGGAGAGAGTGGTGATTGGGAGGGGGCTCAGGGGAACTGCAGAGGTACAGGAAATGGTCCTGGCCTAGGTACTGGTTACATGGGTATGTTCTCTTTGTGATAATTTACCAAGACACACACATGATTTATCAATTTTTCTACTTGTAAGGTTTTTTTCAATAAAAAAGTAAAATCAAACACCAAAACCAAAAGTAACAAAACAAAACCAGTGTCCTTAATCAGTGGTTTTATTCAGTCAGTGGTTCTCATCCCTGACTGAAAATTACACACCCCTGGGGAATATCTAACAAACAGCAATGCCCAGACCCTGGTTCGCAGAGATTCTGATGTCCTGATGTGATGTAGGGCCCAGCCATCGGTACACGTGGAAGCCCATCAGATCAGCAAATCCTTTACAGCAGCGCATCAGACTCACTTGGGGGTCTTGTTAAAATATCAATGACTTGGCCCCACCTACAGCGTTTCCTAGTCAGTGGGGTGTGCGGCAGGACCTGAGAACCTGCATTTCTAGGTTTTCAACTAGGGCTGATGCGGCCTCTGGTCCCCAGAACTCAGACCACACTTTAGAACCATCGACTTAAAGTGACTTCCTTAAAAGGTTAAACCTGGGGCATCAAATCCTTCATCCTATTCACGTAACATTCTTCCATGTTCCTATAAACTAAAAATCTATAACCCAGGAACAGGACTACAGATACAGAATACAGGTAGTTCTGACATCTTAAGTCTTGGTCAAACTAGCAAACACATTCTTTCACTGAAACGTCCATACATTCTTTAAACAAACATTTCCTGAACCTCTAGAATGTACCAGACACTGAACTGTGTGCGGATCTTGCTTTCAAGAAGTCCTCAAACTAGAGCAGGACTCCTGAGCCTCATACATAAAGGAACTATGTATTCATGCTATTTTTTGTTGCAAGATGCATTTCATATTAATACTTGGAATGGTTATCTGTTTCTGTAAGTGACACAGCATGGGGCACTAGAAGAATCTGGAGGTCCTGGGGAAAGGACTATGGTACTCTCAAAAAAAAGGTGCACACACTTAAATGTCAATTTAAGGGATTTTTTTCATATATATTTTTAAGTGCTCCCAACACATTTGCCCTGGAGACTCTGGTTATAACTTTATCTTTTACCAGACAGAGTGAAATTCCATTTTGACAAATCAAATGACAATCTTAAAGATCATTTTCTAGTTACAGCTGCAGATAATACAATGCAGAATAATCCTCAATAGCATTACAAACATAAATCTTGGATCCTCACTCAAAACTGATTTAGTCCTAAGAACGTTGATGTGCACAGTTTCATTCCCCCATGCCCTTTTTTTGTTTGTTTACATTACTTAAATTCTGTTGTGAGCAAAGGCCTTGATATTGGATTGCAGAGCCAGCAAAAAACAGGCAGGCTATTGCATTTGTCAGCTCTCCAGGCAGGTGGAATGATTGAGGCCCATTTGTAAAGCTTTCTACAGCTCACCAGCGGGAATATAAACTGACAACTTCAAGAAAAAAATAAGGAAGGAAAATTCTTATAAAATTATATTCACTGTGAATATTCCTACATTGCTAAAGACCCTTCTATAAAATAGAGAGCTTGGGGTTAGTGTCAGATAATATTATGGCAATAAGATACATGGCCTATTCTTCTTGTTAGCTACAATCTTACTCTTAGTTTCAGAGAAACATCTACTCTACCTTATACTTGCATCTCATTATCTCATAACAATTACTACTACAAGAAATCTTAAGTTATGTGCACCCAAGGTTAGGCAATAATTGATATCACAGCAGAATTAAGTCCAACAATATGTAAAAAGAGTAGAACTCCATGATCAAATGAGTTTTTCCCAGAAATGAAAGGTTTAACATTAGAAAATCGATCAATGCAATTCAAAATATCAAAAGAAAAAGGATAAATAAAATACAAGCATCTCATAAACTGCAGAAAACTCCTTTGATAAAAATCGAAATCCATTCATGTTAAAGCTCTCAGCAAACTAGGAATACAATGGAACTTCTTCAACTGATACATGAAAAACCTACAGTCAACACACTTAACGGTGAGAGATTGAATACTTTCAGAAACAAGGATTCCTTCTGTCACCACTTTTATTTAACATTTTTCAGAAGTCCTAGCCAATATCATAAGGTTTAAAAAATGAAATAAAAGGCAAAGAGATTGGAAAAAAGAAGTAAAATTGTCATAGACATCATATATTCACGTACAGAGACAGTCCTGAAGAATCTAGACAAAAGCCAGTAGAAATAGTAAATTCAGGAATGTAGCAGGATAGAAGGGCAATACTCTAAATTAATTGCATTTCTATATTCTAGAAATAAGCAATTAGAAATTGAAGTTTAAAAATATCATTTAAATACATCAACAGGATCATACACCATGATCAAGTGGGATTCATCCCAGGGATGCAAGGATGGTACAACATTCGAAAATCCATTAACATCATCCACCACATCAACAAAAAGAACACCAAAAACGACATGATCATCTTCATATATGCTGAAAAAGCATTTGACAAAATTCAGCATCAATTCATGATTAAAATTCTCAACAAAATGGGTATAGAGGGCAAGTACCTCAACATCATAAAGGCCGTATATGACAAACCCACAGCTAACATCATACTTAACAGCGAGAAGCTCAAGGCTTTTCATCTAAGATCGGGAACAAGACAGGGATGCCCACTCTCTCCACTGTTATTCAACATAGTACTGGACGTCCTAGCTACAGCAATCAGACAAAAGACATACAAGGCATCCAGATTGGTAAAGAAGAAGTCAAATTGTCACTATTTGCAGATGACATGATATTGTACTTAAAAAACCCTAAAGACTCAACTCCAAAACTACTAGAACTAATATCTGAATTCAGCAAAGTTGCAGGATACAAAATTAATACACAGAAATCTGTTGCTTTCCTATACACTAATGATGAACTAACAGAAAGAGAAATCAGAAAAACAATTCCATTCACAATTGCATCAAAAAGAATAAAATACCTAGGAATAAACCTAACAAGGAAGTGAAAGAACTGTACTCTGAAAACTACAAGACACTCCTAAGAGAAATTAAAGAGGACACTAACAAATGGAAATGCATCCCATGCTCTTGCCTAGGAAGAATAAATATTGTCAAAATGGCTATACTACCTAAAGCAATCTACAGATTCAACGCAATCCCTATCAAACTACCAACAGCTTTCTTCAATGAACTGGAACAAATAATTCTAAAATTCATATGGAACCACAAAAGACCCCGAATAGCCAAATCAATTCTGAGAAGGAGGAATAAAACAGGGGGAATTATGTTCCCTGACTTCAAGCTCTACTACAAAGCTACAGTAATCAAGACAATTTGGTATTGGCACAAAAACAGACCCACAGACCAGTGGAACAGAATAGAAAATCCAAACATTAACCCAAACTATACAGGCAATCAATATTTGATAAAGGAGCCTTGGATATACAATGGGGAGATGACAGCCTCTTCAGCACCTGCTGTTGGAAAAACTGGACAGCTACATGTAAGAGAATGAAACTGGACTACTGTCTAGCCCCATACACAAAGGTAAACTCAAGGTGGATCAAAGACCTGAATGTAAGTCACGAAACAATAATACTCTTAGAAAAAGACATAGGCAAAAATCTCTTGGACATATACATGAGTGACTTCTTCATGAACATATCTCCCCGGGCAAGGGAAACAAAAGCAAAATTGAACAAGTGGGACTATATCAAGCTGAAAAGCTTCTGTACAGCAAAGGACACCATCAGTAGAACAAAAAGACATCCTACAGTATGGGAGAATATATTCATAAATGACGTATCCGATAAGGGGTTGACATCCAAAATATATAAAGAACTCACGCACGTTAACAAACAAAAAGCGAAAAATCCAATTAAGAAATGGGCAGAGGACATGAATAGACACTTCTCTAAAGAAGAAATTCAGATGGCCAACAGGCACATGAAAAGATGCTCCACATTGTTAATCATCAGAGAAATGCAGATTAAAACCACAATGAGATATCACCTTACACCAGTGACAATGGCCAACATCCAAAACACAAACAACAACAAATGTTGGCGAGGATGTGGAGAAAAGGGAACCCTCCTACACTGCTGGTGGGACTGCAAATTAGTTCAACCATTGTGGAAAGCAGTATGGAGGTTCCTCAAAATACTCAAAATAGAAATACCATTTGACCCAGGAATCCCACTCCTAGGAATTTATCCTAAGACTGTAGCAGCCCAGTTTGAAAAAGACATATGCACCCCTATGTTTATCGCAGCACTATTTACAATAGCCAAGAAATGGGAGCAACCTAAGTGTCCATCAGTAGATGAATGGATAAAGAAGAGGTGGTACATATACACAATGGAATATTATTCAGCCATAAGAAGAAAACAAATCCTACCATTTGCAACAACTTGGATGGAGCTAGAGGGTATTATGCTCAGGGAGATAAGCCAAGCCGAAAAAGACAAGTATCAAATGATTTCACTCGTATGTGGAGTATAAGAACAAAGAAAAAAACTGAAGGAACAAAACAGCAGCACACTCACAGAACCCAAGAACGGACTAATAGTTGCCAAAGGGAAAGGGACTGGGGAAAATGGGCGGGAAGGGAGGGATAAGAGGGAAAAAGGGGCATTACGATTAGCAGATGTAATGTTGGGGGGGCACGGGGAGTGCAGTACAACTCAGGGAAGACAAGTAGTGATTCTATAGCATCTCACTACACTGATGGACAGTGACTGTAATGGGGTTGTTGGGGGGGACCTGATGAAGGGATAGTTTAATAACCAAAATATTGCACATGTAATTGTAGATTAATGATACCAAAATCAATTTTTTTAAAAACTCTGATGAAGGGCAAGTGAGTAGTGATCACAAAATTCAGGACAATCGTGATCTCTAGAGGAGGGTAGGGAGAGTTTAAGGGGCTTAGAAAGTAATGGCCATCCCTTTTTCTTACTCCGGTTGATGTGATCATGTATCTCCTTCATGACTCTTCTTTATATCTTACGTATATTTTATAAATATTTTGTATGCTTTATATTTAATAAAAACAAATTATAAAGAAAAAAACTCATGCACCTTAACAAACAAAAAGCAAATAATCCAATTAAGAAATGGGCAGAGGACATGAATAGACACTTTTCTAAAGAAGAAATTCAGATGGCCAACAGGCACATGAAAAGATGCTCCACATTGCTAATCATCAGAGAAATAGAGATTAAAACCACAATGAGATATCACCTCATACCAGTGAGGATGGCCAACATCCAAAACACAAACAACAGCAAATGTTGGCTAGGATGTGGAGAAAAGGGAACCCTCCTACACTGCTGGTGGGAATGCAAATTAGTTCGACCATTGTGGAAAGCAGTATGAAGGGTCCTCAAAAAACTCAAAATAGAAATACCATTTGACCCAGGAATTCCACTCCTAGGAATTTACCCTAAGACTACAGCAGCCCAGTTTTAAAAAGACATATGCACCCCTATGTTTATTGCAGCACTATTTACAATAGCCAAGAAATGGAAGCAACCTAAGTGTCCATCAGTAGATGAATGGATAAAGAAGAGGTGGTACATATACACAATGGAATATTATTCAGCCATAAGAAGAAAACAAATCCTACCATTTGCAACAACATGGATGGAGCTAGAGGGTATTATGCTCAGGGAAATAAGCCAAGCCGAAAAAGACAAGTATCAAATGATTTCACTCATATGTGGAGTATAAGAACAAAGAAAAAATACTGAAGGAACAAAACAGCAGCAGACTCACAGAACCCAAGAACGGACTAATAGTTACCAAAGGGAAAGGGACTGGGGAAGATGGGTGGGAAGGGAGGGATAAGAGGGAATAGGGGCATTATGATTAGCAGATGTAATGTTGGGGGGGGCGTGGGGAGGGCTGTACAACTCAGAGAAGACAAGTAGTGATTCTATAGCATCTCACTACACTGATGGACAGTGACTGTAATGGGATTGGTGGGGGGGACCTGATGAAGGGGGTAGTTTAATAACCATAATATTGCACATGTAACTGTAGATTAAGGATACCAAAATAAATTATAAAAAAATAAAAATAAAATATAATATTAATTAATTAATTAATTAATTAATGTGATGATTTTTGACTATCAGCTTGACAACATTTTTATATCAACTTACTGTTGATGTAGATAAGAGGGAGTGAAAAATAATAAAATTTTATACAAATAAATTGACCAGCATCTATTAAAATTTCAAAACATACAAATCCTTGATACACTCAATTCTAGTTATAGAAATCCATCCTATAAAATACTTACACGAGGATTTCTTGCATGAAAGTTCACTGTAGCATTGCGTATAGTTAGAGAGATATAATCTAAATGTCCATTAAAGGGAATATGAAAATATGATTACACAGACTTTTAGTAAAACCATTCTATGAAATATTATACATCTGTTAAAAAGAATAATGTAGATCTACATGTGCTAAAATGGAAAGATATTCAAAATGTGTTGAGAAAAAATCATAAAAATATGAAAAGTATGATGCCATTTATATTTAAATAAAACCACCTATGTGTATATATGCACTTTGTGTGCATGTGTGTGTCTCACACATATCAAACTACTAACCATGGACATCTACAGAATGGAGGCATACATGTGAGGGTAGGAGAATGAGTCATTTGTAGACTCCATTAGTCTGAAGTCTATTGATTACAAGTGACAGAAACATAACTAAAAAATGACACAGGGCTGGAATATGACATTATAAATCCAGAGCTCCTAGCTCGAGATAAGACTGAACCCAGGAAATCAAAGGAGTCATCAGCCTCTGTCTATTCTCCCGAGCGTGTCACTCCTTACTTTTGTTTCTTAGATAAACTCTTTCCTCAGGGTTGCTGAAGTGGCCAAAACTCCCATCCTTCCAACTGAGTAACACCAGAGGAGGGAGGCCATCTTCCCCTTTAGCTACCACAGAAAGTCCCAGGGGGAAGTGATTGTTCCAGTCTTGAGACACACATTAAATTGGTTAGGGTTTACATTTAGAAGCAAATGACAAAAAACTCAGTATTAGTTTCAAAACATAAGAGTGATGGGGTTTTCCCTCATGCCTCAGTATGTCTCCAGAGTAGGTAGCCCTGGCCTTAGTTCACAGCACTGCCATCTCTTGGTCTTCCTTGTGGCCTTACGGTGGCAAGTTCTGCTGAGCTAACACATCTCTGGGCACAGCGTGAGAAAAAAGCATCATCATCATCTATATCAAGAAAGCAAACATTTCCCCCAAAATCCTCAGCAGTTTTCTGTTTACTTTTTACTGGCAGAATAGTGTCACATGCCCACCCCCACTGCAAAGATATCTGGGAAAATACAGCATTGCAAACTTCAGGGCCAAGGAGAGCAAATGAAGGTGCTGAAAGTTGTAGAGTGACCCAGACCAGACAATATCCTACAAATCAATCCTTATAGACAGCCAGGCTCAGGTCTCAATTTTCATCCTTGTATCAGCATAGAGCAGCTCTCTATGACCAACACTAACGACCACATGGAACAGAGAAGTACCACCTCTAAAGATTGATCTTGAAAAAGAAAGGGTATGGAAAAGCACCCCTAGAAAGCATTAGAATAATGACACTGATTACAATGATCAATAAGATACACACAAGCACATACAGACACAAACACACATACTTACAAACATACAGACACACAAACACAAGAACCTGTACACACATGCACTTTCCCACACACACAAAGATACCAGGCTGGGGAAAGTTAAAAACTATTTGAAACCCACACTGTTTAACTGTGCTTACCTTGTGGGGTAGAAGATCCAAAGAAAACGATAACTTTCATTTCTTATTTTATGTTGTTCCCTCAAATAGTTGAGGAAACAAAGGTCATTTTTCCTTTTTCGGTTTTTTTGTTTTTCTCAGTATCTTTCAACTAACAAAGACATTTTTGAATTATTGATAATAACATAATAAACCACATTTTACTAAAGAAAGAAATACGAGTAATCTAGCTTTTTTTATTATGATTCTGGAAATTATTACCATAAGGCAATATTTAATAGGAAGGGCATCAAAGAGAAAAAAAACCTGGGTTAAGAAAGAATCATGAATAATGAAAACTAATCTCTCCCATTTAATTTTCCCTAAATCTGTCTAAATGAAATTACACCTACTAAATATTGACTTCGCTTCTAAGGACCTGAAGGCATGTGACATATTTTATTTGAAATACATCACTACATTTAACTTTCAGATAAAGATGGAGCCAGCACATCTTGTTCAGTGACACAGAAGAAAATGAGGAGACAGATTAAAGATGGTGGTGTGAGAGGTGAGACAGAGGATTCCTCCTAAAACCGCATATAATGTGAAAATATAACTGATACAACTACTCCTGAAAGAGCAACAGGAAAGAGGACTGCACCAAACTGCATACACCTGGACACAAGAGCAGACCTCACAGAACAGTGTAACGTACTAAAGCTGTGCCCCAGTGGGACCCAAGCCCTTCCCCCACCCCAGCTCACTGGCAGGGGGAAGAGAAACAGACCAAGGGGGCAGTGGACACCTGGGACTGCTGAATACCTAACTCTGGATATCTACTCTGGGAGCACAAACCTACATTTCATGGTGCTTGCATGATACTCTCATAATTAGGGGATTGGAAAGCTATGACAGGCAGAATTCCTGGAGAGACTGAGATTCCAGCTGCTTGCGGAAAGCCGGGATCCATATCCGGCTGCTCTGGGACAAAAAAAAGCGGGCAGTCTGAGAGACTTCCTAACAAGGAAGCCCTTAGCAAGAGGGTTGCTAAAGGGGCAAGGATTGCACAGAGCTTACTGCTCACGAGAGAGGACAGGTAGACAAAATTGTCCGGGTGCACTCTGCCCAGCAGGTTGGGAGCTTTCATGATCTTCAGGGCTACACAGCTCCAAGGACCCCCTCCATGATAGGCAGCCTACTGCGCCTTTCTCCTGGTCAGTCCCACCTGGCTCACAAACCAGCAAACCCTGCCCTGGTGTTGGGCCAGCCAGAGGGAAGATCTGTTTACAGCAACTACAAATGCAAAGCATAGAGGCTCATACCTGTGTGCTCAGCCCACTGGTTCAGGCAGTGGAGACAGGCATAGCAGCTGGGAAGCAGGAAACAGTTCTTTCCTGCCCCCAGGCAACAATACCACTCCCCTGCGACCCCTGACATTGCTTCAGGAGCAGCTCTAGAGAGTACAGCTTTGGGGCACTAGAGGGCACCATACACAACTATGAAATGCCAAAGGAACCTGGTTTAGAGTAAAATTATAAATATAACTCCTGAGAAAGATTTAAATGATATCGACCTCATGACTGTCCCTGAAAGGGAGTTCAAAATAAAAATCATTAACATGCTCATGGAGGTACGGAAAGATATTCAACAACTCAGGAATGAACTACAGTTGGAGATCCAATCATTGAAGAGCACAATGGAGGGTATTAAAATCAGACTGGATATGGTGAGGAGACAATAAATGAAATAGAAACTAGAGAAAAGGAATACAAAGAACATGAGGCACAGAGAGAAAAAAGGATCTCTAAGAATGAAAGAATATTGAGAGAACTGTGTGACCAATCCAAACAGAACAATATTCGCATTATAGGGGTACCAGAAGAAGAAGAAGAGAGAAAAGGGGATAGAAAGTGTCTTTGAGGAGGTAATTGCTTAAAACTTCAGCAATCTGGGGAAGGAGATAGTCTCTCAGGCCATGGAGGTGCACAGATCTCCCAACACAAGGGACCCAAGGAAGACAACACCAAGACATATAGTAATTAAAATGGCAAAGATCAAGGATAAGGACAGATTATTAAAAGCAGCAAGAGAGAGACATAAAATCACATACAAAGGAAAGTCCATCAGGCTATCATCAGACTTCTCAACAGAAACCATACAGCCCAGAAGGGAATGGCATGATGTACTTAATGCAATGAAGCAGAAGGGCTTTGAACCAAAATTACTTTATCCGGCAAGATTATCATTTAAATTTGAAGGAGGGATAAAACCATTTCCAGATAAGCAAAAGCTGAGAGAATTTACCTCCGACAAACCATCTCTACACTGTATTTTGGAGGGACTGCAATAGACAGAAGTGTTCCTACTGTTTAATAGCTATCACCAGAGGTAATAAAACCACAGTAAAGAAAGAGAACAGCTAATTACTAAGCAAATGCAAAATTAAATTAACTATCCCCAAAGTCAGTCAAGGGATAGACAAAGAGTACAGAATATGATACCTAATAAAGAATGGAGGAGGAAGAAAAAGGAGGAGGAAAAAAAAACAACCTTTAGATTGTGTTTGTAATAGCATAATGAGAGAGTTAAGCTAGACTCTTAGATAGTAAGGAAGTTAACCTTGAACCTTTGGTAACCATGAATCTAAAGCCTGCAATGGCAATAAGTACATACCTATACATAATCACCCTAAATGTAAATGGACTAATTGCACCAATCAAAAGACATGGAGTCGGGAGATTCAAGATGGCGGCATGAGAGGTGAGATGGAGAGCTCCTCCCAAAACCACAACCAGTACAAAAATATAGTTAATAAATACAGCTAACCTTCAGACGGCAACAAGAAAGAAGGCTGAACCAGACTGCATAAAGACATCAGGAACAGAGCAGACCTCAAGAAACACTGTAACATACAAAAGCCTTAATCTGGCAGGACCCAAGCCCTTCCCCCACCCCAGCTCACCAGTGGGAGGAAGAGAAACAGAGCGCAGGAGAGGGTGAAAGCCTGGGACTGCTGGACACCTAGCCCTGCACATCTGCTTTGTGAGCAGAATCCTATATTGTGTGGTGCCCTGGGCGTTGGGGAGCTCAGACAGGCAGAGTGCTTATGAAATTGACATTCCGGACGTTTGTGGAGGAGGGGAACCACACCTGGCCACTCTGTGTCAGAGGAAAGGCAGGCAGTCTGAGAGGCTTTGTAGCAGCCAGAGGGCTGCTGAAGGGGTGGGGTTTGCACGGAGCTTGCTGTGCGGGAGAAGGGAGAACTGGACAAGGTTGCCTGGGCGTTCTGCCCAGCTGGTTGGGAACATTGAGGAGCTTCAGGTGCTCCATCCTCCTGGCTACCTACTCACCCCTGAGGCCCCCCACTGTGACATACAGCCTGCCTAGCCTTCGTACTGGCCTGCAGGTACCTGCTCGCAAACCCACAGTCACTGCGCATGCGTCAGGCCAGCCAGAGGGACCGCATCTACAACAGCTAGAGATGCAAAGCACAGATTACCCGTGTGTGCCTGGCCCACTGCCTCTGACACTGGAAACAGATCTTTCCTCCCCCCAGGCACCAGCTCCACTCCCCTACATCGCCCAACCTCACTCAAGAGGCTGAGCAGCTCTAGAGACTGGAGTTTCTGCACACTAGTGGGCACCACATAGAAATTCAAAATGTCAAAAGAACATGGTTAAGACCAAAATCTCACAAACCCCAGAAAGAGGGTCAAATGAAACTGAACTCACAAATCTACCAGAAAGAGGGTTCAAAATAAAAATTATAAACATGCTTACAGAGATACAGTAAAATATTCAAGACCTCAGGAACGAATTTAAGATGGAGATTCTATCTTAAGAAATACCATATCTGAAATGAAACATACAATGGAGGGATTTAAAAGCAGATTAGATGTAGTAGAAGAGATGGTAAATGGAATAGAAATTATAGAATAGGAATACAAAGAAGCTGAGGCACAGAAAGAAAAAAGGATCTCTAAGAATGAAAGAATATTGAGAGAACTGTGTGACCAATCCAAACAGAACAATATTCACATTATAGCGGTACCAGAAGAAGAAGAGAGAGAAAAAGGGATAGAAAGTGTCATTGAGGAGGTAATTGCTGAAAACATCCCCAATATTGGGAAAGAGACAATTTCTCAAGCCATGGAGGTGCACATATCTCCCAACACAAGGGACACAGGGAAGACAACATCAAGATATATAATAATTAAAATGGCAAATATCAAGCATAAAGACAGACTTTTAAAAGCACCTAGAGAGAGAAAAATGGTCACATACAAAGGAAAACCCATCAGGATATCATCAGACTTCTGATCAGAAACCTTACAGGTCAGAAGGGAGCGGCATTATGTATTTCATGCAATAAAGCTGAAGGGCCTTGAACCAAGAATACTCTACCCGGCAAGGTTATCATTTAAATTTGAAGGAGGGATTAAAAAATTTTCAGATAAGCAAAAGCTGAGAGAATTTATCTCTCACAAACCACCTCTACAAGGCATTTTGGAGGGACTCCTATAGATGGAAGTATTCCTAAGGCTAAACAGATGTCATTCAAGGGAAGACAAAGAGTACAGAATATGATTCATAACATACAAAGAATGTACGAGGAAGAAAAAGGAGGGAAAAAAAGAACCTTTAGGTTCAGTTTGTAATACTATACAAAATAAGTTAAATTTGACTGTTAGATACTAAGGGAATTGCCCTTAAACCTTTGGTAACCACAAATCTAAAGCCTGCAATGCCAATAAGTACATACCTATTGATAATCACCCTAAATGTAAATGGTCTGAATGCACCAATCAAAAGACATAGAGTGACTGAATGGATAAAACAACAAGACCCATGTATATGCTGCCTACAAGAGACTCACTTCAAACCCAAAGACATACACAGACTGAAAGTAAAGGGATGGAAAAAGATATTTCATGCAACTAATAGTGAGAAAAAAGCAGGAGTTGCAGTACTTGTATCAGACAAAATAGACTTCAAACAAAGAAAGACACAAGAGACAAAGAAGGACATTACATAATGATAAAAGGGCCAGTCCAACAAGAGGATATAATTATTATAAATATCTATGCACCAAACACAGGATCACCTACATATGTGAAACAAATACTAACAGAATAAAAGGGGGAAATAGAATGCAATGCATTCATTTTAGGAGACTTCAACACACCACCCACTCCAAAGGACAGATCAACCAGACAGAAAATAAATAAAGAGACAGAGGCATTGAACAACATCTTAGATGGACCTAATGGACGTCTACAGAATACTGCATCCAAAAGCAACAGGATACACATTCTTCTCAAGTGCACATGGAATATTTTCAAGAATAGATCATATATTAGACCACATAAAGAAACTCAGTAAATTCAAAATGATTAAAATTGTACCAACCAGCTTCTCAGATCACAAAGGTATGAAATTAGAAATAAATTACTCAAAGAAAACAAAAAATCCCACAAACACATGGAGGCTTAACAACATGCTCCTAAATAATCAATGGATCAATGACCAAATAAAAACAGAGATCAAGCAATATATGGAGACAAATGACAACAATAATTCAACACCACAAAATCTGTGGGATGCAGCAAAAGCTTTGCTAAGAGGGAAATATACTGCAACACAGGCCTACCTCAGGAAAGAAGAACAATCCCAAATGAACAGTCTGAACTCACAATTAATGAAACTAGAAAAGGAAGAAAAAATGAGGCCGAAAGACAATAGAAGGAGGGACATAATAAAGATTAAAGCAGAAATAAACAAAATTGAGAAGAATAAAACAATAGAAAGAATCAGTGAAAGAAGGAGCTGGTTCTTTAAGAAAATAAACAAAATAGATAAACCCCTAGCCAGACTTATCAAGAAAAAAAGAGAGTCTACACACATAAACAGAATCAGAAATGAGAAAGGAAAAGTCACTATAGATACCACAGAAATACAAAGAATTATGAGAGAATACTATGAAAAATTGCATGCTAACAAACTGGATAACATAGAAGAAATGGACAACTGTCTAGAAAAATACAACCTTCCAAGGCTGACCCAGGAAGAAACAGAAAATCTGAATAGACCAATTACCAGCAAAGAAATTGAACTGGTAATCAAAATACTGCCTAAGAACAAAACGCCTGCACCAGATGGTTTCACTGCTGAATTTTATCAAACATTTAGTGAAGACCTAGTACACATCCTCCTTAAAGTTTTCCAAAAAGTAGAAGAGGAGGGAATACTCCCGAACTCATTCTTCGAGGCCAACATCACTCTAATACCAAAACCAGACAAAGACACCGCAAAAAAAAATTACAGACCAATATCCCGGATGAACACAGATGCAAAATTACTCAACAAAATATTAGCAAACTGAATTCAAAAATACATGAAAAAGATCATCCATCAAGATCAAGTGGGATTCATCCCAGGGATGCACGTATGGTACGACATTCAAAAATCCATCAACATCATCCACTACATCAAAAAAAAGATGGACAAAAACCACATGATCATCTCCATAGATGCTAAAAAAGCATTCAGCAAAATTCAACATCCATTCATGATAAAAACACTCAACAAAATGGGTATAGAGGGCAAGTACCTCAACATAATAAAGGCCATATATGACAAACCCACAGCCAAAATTATACTTAACAGCGAAAAGCTGAAAGCTTTTCCTTTAAGATTGGGAAAAAGACAAGGATGCCCACTCTCCCCACTTTTATTCAACATAGTACTGGAGGTCCTAGCCACGGCAATTAGGCAACATAAAGAAATAAAACGCATCCAGATCAGCAAGGAAGAACCCAAACTGTTGTTGTTTGCAGATGACATGATATTGTACATAAAAAACCCTAAAGAATCCACTCCAAAACTATTAGATCTAATATCTGAATTCAGCAAAGTTGCGGGATACAAAATAAATACACAGAAATCTGTTGCATTCCTATACACTAACGATGAATTAGCAGAAGGAGAAATCAGGAAAACAATTCCATTCACAAGTGCATCAAAAAGAATAAAATACCTAGGAATAAACCTAACCAAGGAAGTGAAAGACCTATACCCTGAAAACTACAAGACACTCTTAAGAGAAATTAAAGAGGACACTAATAAATGGAAACTCATCGCATGCTCTTGGCTAGGAAGAATTAATATTGTCAAAAAGACATCCTATAGTATGGGAGAATATATTCGTAAATGACCTATCTGATAAGGGGTTGACATCCAAATTATATAAAGAGCTCACACACCTCAACAAACAAAAAGCAAATAAGCCAATTAAAAAATGGGCAGGGGAGCTGAACAGACACTTCTCCAAAGAAGAAATTCAGATGGGCAACAGGCACATGAAACCACATTGCTCATCATCAGAGAAATGCAGATTAAAACCACAATGAGATATCACTTGACACCAGTTAGGATGGCTGCCATTCAAAAGACAAACAACAACAAATGTTGGTGAGGATGTGGAGAAAGGGGAACCCTCCTACCCTCCTACACTGCTGGTGGGAATGTAAATTAGTTCAACCATTGTGGAAAGCAGTATGGAGGTTCCTCAAAAAACTAAAAATAGAAATACTGTTTGACCCAGAATTCCACTCCTAGCAATTTACCCTAAGAATGCAGCACCCCAGTTTGAAAAAGACATATGCACCCCTATGTTTATTGCAACACTATTTACAATAGCCAAGAAATGGAAGCAACCTAAGTGTCCATCAGTAGATGAATGGGTAAAGAAGAAGTGGTACATATACACAATGGAATATTATTCAGCCATAAGAAGAAAACAAATCCTACCATTTGCAACAACATGGTTGGAGCTAGAGGGTATTTTGCTCAGTGAAATAAGCCAGGCAGAGAAAGACAAGTATCAAATGATTTCACTCGTCTGTGGAGTATAAGAACAAAGAAAAATCTCAAGGAATAAAACAGCAGCAGACTCACAGAACCCAAGAATGGACTGACAGTTACCAAAGGGAAAGTAACTGGAGAAGATGGGTGGGAAGGGAGGGGTAAGGGGGGAAAAGGGGTATTACGATTAGCACACATAATCTAGCAGTGGGGGAGGGCATACAGGGAAAACAGTATAACACAGAGAAGACAAGTAGTGATTCTATAGCATCTTACTACACTGATGGACAGTGACTGTAATGGGGTATGTGGTGGGGACTTGATAATAGGGGGAGTCTAGTAACCATAATATTGCTCATGTAATTGTACATTAATAATAGCAAAAAAAAAAAATAAGGAACCCCTCTTGTTATGTCTCAGAACTCAGCATCAGACAGGTGGAGTTTACCAGCAGCACAGGGCAGGGAGAGAGGAATGGATTAAGGATATTGCAGAAATACCCCAGAACTAGGTTAAGGTAGTTACCATAAACAGACCCAGCCAGGAGAGGAACGTGGGCTGGGCACAAAGGAAAGAACATCAGTGTTGACACAAAGGTCCACCAGGGAAGTCTCAGACAAGACTGGGTGTGTAGAGAATAGCAGCTATAATTCCAAGGTCAAGAAAGATTCCAGAGTGACATAACATTTGTTCAGGGCAAAGCAGAGCCTGCTTCCTATCCTGAAACAGAGGCAGGTTTCTAGATCACAGGAGAAGGCTTGACAAGAACAAGACAATTTACCAGATTTGAGAGCTGCCAGCCAGAGCAGGTCACCATTACACACAGGGCGGAGGGTGCTGGAGCCCAGTGGAGTCAATGGAGTGTGAGACCTGGGCTGACAACGAAAGAGTCAGGGGGTGGGGCAGAGCCTCTAAGTATACCCAGATCCCAGGTTTAGGAAAATGATGCTGAGCAGACTGAGAAACCTGACACCACCGACATCCTGCCTCAGGGAGGACTGGCTCTGAACCTGAGCCAGGATAAGGTGGAGGTACAGGAGGCTTCAGTGGCACTAGCTCACAGGCACCAGAAAAGGTGAGGCAGAGGACATGAACAATGGTTCACTTCAACCAGTGGTTCAACATGTGGCCAAGAACAGATGCAATGAAACTTCCCCCATCACTGTGCAAATCCACCAACTCCCAATCAAGGCCTTTCCTATCTTGGAAATATCCCAGCACCTAAAGTTCTCCCAGGTCAGGGTTTTCCAAGAAAACACATTACTCTGATTACAGAGTGAAAACTTTTAGTGAAAGTCTATATTAGCAACTAACAGATGTTACCTAAGAAGACACAATGAAAAAAATATTAACATACCAGAGAGGAATCCACTTCAAAAAGTAGTTCCTTGTATCCCCCAATGAAATTTTTTAAATCTTGGGAAATAAAATAATTTCTTATATCTAGACAAGTTTGGGGGAGAAAACATTTGCAAACCCAAATCATAAATTTGCACTTAAGACACTGAGTCTGCAACCTTCCCCAATGACAGCCAAGTCCCTGCCATGACAAATCAATCTTATTTATCATGTCAGTGTCTTAACATTTCTTTCAATATGTGAAAAGTAAATCACTACTTTTTTTTGCTATCATTAATCTACAATTACATGAGCAACATTATGTTTACTAGACTCCCCCCATCATCAAGTCCCCACCACATACCCCATTACAGTCACTGTCCATCAGCATACTAAGATGCTATAGAACAACTACTTGTCTTCTCTGTGTTGTACATCCCTCCCCATGCCACCAAATAATATGTCTGCTAATCGTTATGCCCCATTTTCTCCCTTATCCCTCCCTTCCCACCCATCTTCCCCAGCTCCTTTCCCTTTGCTAGCTGTTAGTCCATTCTTGGGTTCTGTGAGTCTACTGCTTTGTTCCTTCAGTTTTATTTCTCTTTGTTCTTATACTCTACATATGAGTGAAATCATTTGATAATTGTCTTTTTCTGCCTGGCTTATTTCACTGAGCATAATACCCTCTAGCTCCATCCATGTTGTTGCAAATGGTAGGATTTCTTTCTTTCTTATGACTGAATAGTATTCCATTGTGTATATGTACCACCTCTTCTTTATCCATTCATCTACTGATGGACACTTAGGTTGCTTCCATTTCTTGGCTATTATAAATAGTGCGGTGATAAACATAGGGGTGCATATGTCTTTTTCAAACTGCACTGCTGCATTCTTAGAGTAAATTCCTAGGAGTGGGATTCCTGGGTCAAATGGTATTTCTATTTTGAGTTTTTTGAGGAACCTCCATACTGCTTTCCACAATGGTTGAACTAATTTACATTCCCACCAGCAGCATAGGAAGGTTCCTCTTTCTCTACATCCTCGCCAACATATGTTGTTGTCTGTCTTTTGGGTGTTGGCCATCCTAACAGGTGTGAGGTGATATCTCATTGCGGTTTTAATTTGCATTTCTCTGATGATTAGCGATGTGGAGCATCTTTTCATGTGCCTGTTGGCCATCTGAATTTCTTCTTTGGAGAAGTGTCTATTCAGCTCCCCTGCCCATTTTTTAATTGGCTTATTTGTTTTTTGTTTATTGAGGTGCATGAGCTCTTTATATAATTTAGATGCCAACCCTTTATCGGATATGTCATTTATGAATATATTCTCCCATACTGCAGGATGCCTTTTGTTCTACTAATAGTGTCCTTTGCTGTACAGAAGCTTTTCAGCTTGATATAGTCCAATTGTTCATTTATTGCTTTTGTTTCCCTTGCCTGGGGGGATATGTTCATGAAGAAGTTGCTCATATTTATGTCCAAGAGATTTTTGCCTACGTTATTTCTAAGAGTTTTATGGTTTCATGACTTACATTCAGGTCTTTGATCCATTTTGAATTTACTTTTGTGTATGGGGTTAGACAATGATCCAGTTTCATTCTCTTACATGTACCTGTCCAGTTCTGCCAACACCAGCTGTTGAAGAAGCTGTTATTTCCCCATTGAATATCCATGGCTCCTTTATCGTATATTAATTGACAATATATGTTTGGGTTAATATCTGGACTCTCTATTCTGTTCCACTGGTCGGTGGGTCTGTTCTTGTGCTAGTACCAAACTGTCTTGATTACTGTGGCTTTGTAGTAGAGCTTGGCGTTGGGAAGTGTGTTCCTCCCTGTTTGACTCTTCCTTCTCAGGATTGCTTTGGCTTTTCGGGGTCTTTTGTGGTTCCATATGAATTTTAGAATTCTTTGCTCTAGTTCATTGAAGAATGCTGTTGGCAATTTGATAGGCATTGCAATGAATCTGTAGCTTGCTTTAGGCAGGATGGCCATTTTGACAATATTAATTCTTCCTAGCCAAGAGCATGGGATGAATTTCCATGTATTAGTGTCCTCTTTAATTTCTCTTAAGAGTGTCTTGTAGTTTTCAGGGCATAGGTCTTTCACTTCCTTGGTTAGGTTTATTCCTAGGTATTTTATTCTTTTTGATGCAATTGTGAATGGAATTGTTTTTCTGATTTCTCTTTCTGCTAGTTCATCGTTAGTGTATATGAAAGCAATCAATTTCTGTGTGTTAATTTTGTATCCTGAACCTTTGCTAAATTCAGATATTAGTTCTAGTAGTTTTGGAGTGGAGTCTTTAGGGTTCTTTATGTACAATATCATGTCATCTACAAATAGTGAGAGTTTGACTTCTTCTTTACCAATCAGAATGCTTTGTATTTCTTTGTTTTGTCTGATTGCCATGGCTACGACCTCCAATACTATGGTGAATAACAGGGGGAGAGTGGGCATCCCTGTCTTGTTCCGATATTAGGTGAAAATGTTTCAGCTTCTTGCTGTTAAGTATGATGTTGGCTGTGGGTTTGTCATATATGGGCCTTATTATGTTGAGGTACTTGCCCTCTATACCCATTTTGTTGAGAGTTTTTATCATGAATGGATGTTGAATTTTGCTGAATGTTTTTTCAGCATCTATGGAGATGATCATGTGGCTTTTGTCCTTCTTTTTGTTGATGTGGTGGATGATGTTGATAGATTTTCGAATGTTGTACCATCTTTGCATCCTTGAGATGAATCCGACTTGATCACGGTGTATGATCTTCTTGATGTATTTTTGAATTCAGTTTGCAATATTTTGTTGAGTATTTTTGCATCTACGTTCATCAGGGATATTGGTCTGCAATTTTCTTTTTTTGTGGGGTCGTTGCCTGGTTTTGGTATTAGAGTGATGCTGGCTTCATAGAATGAGTTTGGGAATATTCCCTCTTCTATTTTTTGGAAAACTGTAAGGAGAATGGGTATAATGTCTTCTCTATGTGTCTGATAAGATTCAGCAGTGAAACCTTCTGGTCTGGGGGTTTTGTTCTTGGGTAGATTTTTCATTACAGATTCAATTTCGTTGCTGGTGATTGGTCTGTTTAGATTTTCTGTTTCTTCCTTGGTCTGTCTTGGAAAAATTGTATTTTTCTAGGAAGTTGTCCATTTCTTCTAGGTTATCCAGTTTGTTAGCATATAGATTTTCATAATTTTCTCTAATAATTCTTTGTATTTCCGTGTCCATCATGATTTTTCCTTTCTTATTTCTGACTCTGTTTATGTGTATAGATTCTCTTTTTCTCTTAATGAGTCTGGCTATGGGTTTATCTATTTTGTTTATTTCCTCAAAGAACCAGCTCTTGGTTTCATTGATTTTTTTCTATTGTTTTGTTCTTCTCAATTTTATTTATTTCTTTTCTGACCTTTATTATGTCCCTCTTTCTGGTGACTTTGGGCCTCATTTGTTCTTCTTTTTCCAGTTTCAATAACTGTGACTTTAGACTATTCATTTGGGATTGTTCTTCCTTCTTTAAATAGGCCTTAATTGCTATTTACTTTCCTCTTAGAACTGCCTTCACTGCATCCCACAGAAGTTGGGGCTTTGTGCTGTTGTTGTCATTTGTCTCCATATATTGCTTGAGCTCTGTTTTCTGATTTGGTCATTGATCCATTGATTATTTAGGAGCATGTTGTTAAGCCTCCATGTATTTGTGAGCCTTTTTGTTTTCTTTGTACAATTTATTTCTAGTTTTATACCTTTGTGGTCTGAGAAGTTGGTTGGTAGGATTTCAGTCTTTTTGAATTTACTGAGGCTCTTGTTGTGGCCTAGTATGTGGTCTATTCTGGAAAATGTTCCATGTGCACTTGAGAAGAATGTGTATCCTGCTGCTTTTAGGTGTGGATTTCTGCAGATGTCTGTTAGGTCCATCTGTTCTAGTGTGTTGTTCACTGTCTCTGTGTCCTTACATATTTTCTATCTGGTTGATCTGTCCTTTGGAGTTAGTGTTGTGTTGAAGCCTCCTAGAATGAATGCACTGCATTCTATTTCCTCCTTTAATTCTGTTAGTATTTGTTTCGCATATGTAGGTGCTCCTGTGTTGGGTGCATAGATATTTATAATGCTTATATCCTCTTGTTGGATTGACCTCTTTATCATTATGTAATGTCCTTCTTTTTCTCTTGTTACTTTCTTTGTTTTGAAGTCTATTTTGTCTTATACAAGTACTGCAACACCTGCTTTTTTCTCCCTATTGTTTGCATGAAATATTTTTTTCCATCCCTTCATTTTTAGTCTGTGTATGTTTTAGTTTGGGTTTGAGGTGAGTCTCTTATAAGCAGCATATAGATGGGTCTTGCTTTTTTATCTATTCTATTCCTCTGTGTATTTTGTTTGGTGCATTCAGTTCATTTACATTTAGGGTGATTATCAAAAGATATGTACTTATTGCCATTGCTGGCTTTGGATTCATGGTTACCAAAGGTTCAAGGGTAGCTTCTTTACTATCTAATTGTCTACTTAACTCTCTAATTAAGCTATTATGAACACAGTCTGATGATTCTTTATTTCTCTCCCTTCTTCTTCCTCCTCCACTCTTTATATGTTAGGTGTTTTATTCTGTACTCTTTTGTGTTTCTTTTGACTGCTTTCATGGCAGTTGATTTTATTTTTTGCCTTTAGTTAGTATTTGGTTGGTCTGCTTTCTTGCTGTGAATTTATTTTCTCTGGCGACATCTATTTAGCCTTAGGAGTGCTTCCATCTAGAGCAGTCCCTTTAAAATATCCTGTATAAGTGGTTTGTGTGAGGCAAATTCCCTCAACTTTTGCTTGTCTGGGAATTTTTTAATCCCTACTTCAAATTTAAATGACAATCGTGCTGGATACAGTATTCTTGGTTCAAGCCCTTCTGTTTCATTGCATTAAATATATCATGCCATTCTCTTCTGGCCTGTAAGGTTTGTGTTGAGAAGTCTGATGACAGTCTGATGGGTTTTCCTTTGTAGGTGATCTTTTTTCTCTGTCCGGCTGCCTTTAATACTCTGTCCTTATCTTTCATCTTTGCCGTTTTAATTATTATATGTCTTGGTGTTGTCCCCCTTGGGTCCCTTCTGTTGGGAGATCTGTGGGCTTCCATGGTCTGAGAGATTATTTCCTTCCCCTGATTGGGGAATTTTTCAGCAATTATTTCTTCAAAGACACTTTCTATCGCTTTTTCTCTTTCCTCTTCTTCTTGTACCCCTATAATGTGAATATTGTTCCATTTGTATTGGTCACACAGTTCTCTTAATATTCGTTCATTCCTAGAGATCCTTTTATCTCTCTCTGCCTCAACTTCTCTGTATTCCTGTTCTCTGATTTCTATTCCATTAACAGTCTCTTGTACCTCATCCAGTCTGCTTTTAAAACCTTTGATCGATTGTTTCATTTCTGTTATCTCCCTCCGGACTTCATCCCTTAGCTCTTGTATATTTCTCTGCAGGTCCATCAGCATGGTTTTGACCTTTATTTTGAATTCCTTTTCAGGAAGGTTGGTTATATCTATCTCCCCAGGCCGTCTCTCTGGGGTTGTCTGAGTAATGTTTGACTGGATCAGATTCTTCTGCCTTTTCATGATGATAGAAGTGGTCGTAGGCAGGTGGCACGTGCATCAGCTGGGAGAACAAAGTCCCTTCCTGCTTGCTGGTCACGTTGCCCTTCTCCACTGCCTGTGCTGATTACCTGCACACAGGGAGCAGTCTTTGGGATAATGTCTTGAGCTGCCGTGTGTGGGGTGGCCCTCGGGATAGCCTAGAGCCCTGCAGGGGGTCACAGCCGTGCCGGGTGTGTTCTCCTGCGAGAACGGTGCCCTTTCGTGCTTTCCAGACCTTGCTCTGGCTTCCTGTCTGTGCTGGGCAGCTGCGCACTAGCGGCAGCCTCTGGGTCTGTCCCAGTTAGCTGCACGCTGGGAGAAGACTGTGTGGTTGCTGGGGGGGAGGGGGGGGCTGCTTGGCAGCTGCTGTGGGTCAGCCAGTTTGCTTGCAGCACCGGCTGGGGGGAATGAATGGCAGGCTGCCTACCACCGTGAGGGGCTTCAGGGTTGTATTACCCCCCAGGGGGTTAGGACACCTGACGTTTCTTAAGATTTCCAGCCTGCTGAGCTGAGTATGCTAAAACGATTTTGTCCAGCTGTTAAGCCCTTGTCCCTTTAAGACTTTTTTAAAGTGCCCACTTTTCTTTTGTCCCAGGGGAGGCAGCTGTGGGAACCCACTTGCAGTCTCCATCTCGGATTTTACTTTTCCGTTTCTCTGATATCTAGTACACCCTGCAATGTGTGTCTGTACTCCCAGTGCAGATTACTAGGGCTGGTTATTTACTAGCCCTGTGCTTCCACTCCCTCCCCACTCTGATTCTTTTCCTCCCATTGGTGTGCTTGGGAGGGGGGAGTGCTCGGGTCCCACCAGGTCACAGCTTTGTATCTTACCCTTTTCATGAGATGCTGAGTTCTTGCAGATGTAGATGTAGCCTGGCTGTTGTACTGTATCTTCTGGTCTCTCTTTTAGGAGTAGTTGTATTTGTTGTATTTTCAAAAATATATTTGATTATGGGAGGAGATTTCTGCAACCCTACTCATGTCGACATCTTGAGGCCCTCCCTCTGTCTTAACATTTTTATTGTAATCTTTTTATATAACACGCCCAAGAAGGAGATGTCTTTTAAAGTTGGGTTGACTTTATCTGCAAAGAAAGAAACATTTTTAAGTTACAAAAATATGTTTTACCTTGTCATAGGGAAACACTGCCATGAAAATGGTATGTCATTGTATTAACAAAGGAGTGAAAAGTCACAGAAATGAACGTATTTGTCTAACGTATTTGTAAAAGATTAGGGTAATTTTTTAATTTTTTCAAATTTTTCTGAATGCTGTCATACCATCTTTCCAATAATCAACATATTCAGATGCTCTCGTTTCCTTGACTTTGACTTAGAAAACTGAACTGGTCTAGCCTTGAATTAACTATATTACCCTGTGTTGCTGACATCTTAACTTAAATCCAAGTGATATCTGTTCATCTGTGCTGCTTATTCAGGCTCTCCTTTACAAACCTGTATGCCACTAAGGAGCCGCTCTGACTTTATCATCTAAACATTCCTCTAAAACACTTTAAAATTTTTAAATCCTTTACAAGTTTTGAAAGTAAAACTTCCTTAAGGTTCTGTAACATCTCCCCCTCCCTGCCTGGATGAATTGTACTAGAATTCAATGAAGTGGCTATAAGGGGTCCCTCTGGAAGTGTAAAGACGTCTTCACTTGACTATCATGCCCGAGATTCCACACAGTGACAATTATTTTCATTTAAAAGCACATTTCACCTTACATTCAGGGAAATATAAACTTCTGCAGTTCCTTGAGCATCCTCCTTCTAATACTAACTTTGGGCTGCAGGCCAAAGGTGTAAGCCTGAATTTGAGGATCCCACACAACTGCCCGATCAGTATCTGGTTCTTGGAAGTAAGCAGATAATGAAATGACTACAGTTAAAGTTATTTTCCAAATTTTTATGTATAATCAAGGATAATAGGGAGTCATATCTGTTATAGGTTTAACTGTGACCCCAAAAATGATATGTTGAAATCCTAACCCCCAGTACCTGTGAATATGACCTTATTTGAAAATGACGTCTTTACAGATGTAAACAAATTAAGCTGAGTTCATTAGGTTGTGTCCTAACCTAATATGACTGATGTCCTTAAAAACAGAAAACTGCCTTGTGAAGACAGCGACACACAGGGGATATGCCACATGAGGACAGAGGCAAAGACTGAAGGGCTATAGCTACAAAATATGGAAGGCCAAGGATTACTGGCAAACCATCAGAAGCTAGGAAGAGGTAAGTAAGGATTTCCCTACAGATTGTGAAAGGAGCATGGCCCTGCTGAAACCATAATTTCAAACATCCAGCATCCAGAACTGTGACACAATTCATGGTATTTTGTTACAGCAACCCTAGGAAACTAATACAATATCTGTTTTTTATTGCTAATTTTCACATCAATGTGAGATTCTTGGTGGACTCTTCCTTGATACCTTCTTTGCTCAATTACTGTAATTGGAATGATAAAAAAACAGCCTCAAACAATGCATGCAATAAGTTTAGTATTAAAGGATGTATAACAAAAGGTCCCGCTTGCTAGGGTTGCTAGGTAAAATGCAGATGTTGTTCATTATTCATCTAAAATTCAAATTTAATGAATTATTTGGGACATACTATAAAATTATTCATTGTCCATCTGAAACTCAAATTTAACTGCATATCCTATACTTATTAAATCTGGCAGCACTTCAGCCCCTTTATAGATGGAGGCCCTGCTTCTGGAATATTCCTTTATTTGCTGATTGTGTCTAGCCCTTGAGCTAATCAGAGAAACTACGGTATGTGTTGAATGTCATATAGCCTGTTCTTCCTCTTCAGTTTCAAGTTGCTCCAGTCTAATGTGTGGATACTGGTAACAATCCCAGATGGATGATGGCTGCTGTGGTGAGTCTGCCTTGGGTGAGCACCATGACATCCACACAGCTTTTATAAAATGCTACGCAATAGAGGACTTCCGGGAAGATGGCGGCATGAGCAGGGCGGCAGAAATCTCCTCCCAAAACTATATATATCTAAGAAAATAGAGCAAATACAACTATTCCTAAAAGAGAGACCAGAATACACAGGAAAGCGCACAGCATGCAGCTACACCTGAGAGGATGCGGCACCCACGAGGCGGGTAAGATATGGAGCCGCGACCCGGCGGGACCCGAGCACTCACCCACCCCAGCGCACCGGCGGGAGGAGAGGATTCCGAGCCGGGAGGGAGTGGAAGTACACCCCGAGAAATAACCAGCCCCAGTGATCTGCACAGGGAGTACTGACACACATCGCGCAGTGTAGCAGAGATTGGAGAGACAGACGGTGCTGGATCTGAGCGGGGAACACACCAGGGTCCTTGCAGCCGGCTCCTGGGAAGGAAAAAAAAAGAAAACCGTGCGCTTTTTTCAGCGGTCTTAAAGAGACAGAAGCCAAGCAGAGGAGCCGGATCACTCCGGCACACTCAGCCCAGCAGGCTTGGAGTCCTGGAGAGTGTCGGACCCACTAGCAGGTGACAGCAAAAGGGTGGCCGCACTTAGACTTCGCAAAGAGATCAACAGCCTCCCATTCGTTCCCACACTGGCCAGAGCTAAAAAGGGCCCTGCGGAGCAGTGCGGCCACGGCTGCAGAATAGTGGAGCATAGCATCCCCATATGATCTACCCTACTGGCTGTTTTTTTACTTTTTTGTTGGTTTCTTTCTTTGGTTTTGTTTTTTCTTCTCTTTCTTTTTTCCTTTCTTTTCTTTTTTTTTTTCTTTCTTTCTCTCTCTTTTTTTTTTCTTTTTAAAGTCTTAAAGAGCCCAGCTGACATACGTGGCAACTACCAGTGACCACTTCTATACTCATGAAAAGACAGAGGAATATGGTCCAGACTAATATCAACCAGACAACCGCAGAGAGGGAGTCTGAGTGATAGAAATGCACAGTCTTCCTGAAAAAAAATTCAGAATAAAAGTCATAACCATGCTGATGGATCTACAGAGAAATGTGCAAGAGCTGAGGGAGGAAGTGAGGGAAGTTAGGAAAGAATGCAGATATCAGACAAGCGATCGACGGTCTTAACAGCAGACTGGATGAGATGCAAGAGACTGTTAATGGAATAGAAATCAGAGAACAGGAATACAGAGAAGCTGAGGCAGACAGAGATAAAAGGATTTCTAGGAATGAAAGAATATTAAGAGAACCGTATGACCAATCCAAACGGAGCAAGGTTGGCATTATAGGAGTACCAGAGGAAGAAGAGAGAGAAAAAGGGATAGAAAGTGTCTTTGAAAAAATAATTGGGGAAAACCTTCCCATACTGGGGAAGGAAATAGTCTCGCAGTCCACAGAAGCCCACAGATCTCCGAACACAAGGGACCCAAGGAAGACAACACCAAGACACATAATAATTAAGATGGCAAAGATCAAAGATAAAGACAGAGTATTAAAGGCAGCTACAGAGAGAAAAAAGATCACCTACAAAGGAAAAACCATCAGACTATCATCAGACTTCTCAACAGAAACCTTACAGGCCAGAAAAGAATGGCATGATATATTTAACGTTATGAAACAGAAGGGCCTCGAACCAAGAATATTGTATCCAGCATAATTATCATTTAAATATGACAGAGGGATTAAACAACTTCCAGACAAACGAAAGTTGAGAGAGTTTGCCTCCCATAAACCACCTCTACAGGATATGTTAAACGGACTTCTCTAGAGGAAGAACCCCTAAGGCTAAAAAGATGTCACAAGAGAAAATAAAATCATAGCAAAGAAAGCAGATCATCCAAATAATAACTAAAGGCAAACATTAAAACACCTAGTATATAAAGAATGGAGGAGGAAGAATAAGAAGGGAGAGAAATAAAGAAACATCAGACAGTGTTTACAATTACTTAACATGAAAGTTAAGTTAGATTGTTAGATAGTAAAGAAGCAACCCTTGAACATTTGGTAATGACGAATCTAAAGCCAGCAATGGAAATAAGTACAAATCTATCGATAATCACCCTAAATGTAAATGAACTGAATGCACCAATCAAAAGACACAGAGTAACAGAATGGATAAAAAAAAAAGACTGATCTATATGCTGCTTACAAGAGACTCACCTCAAAAACAAAGATATACACAGACTAAAAGTGAAGGGATGGAAAAAGATATTTCATACAAAAAACAAAGAGAAAAAAGCAGGTGTTGCAGTACTTATATCAGACAAAATAGACTTCAAAACGAAGAAAGTAGCAAGAGATAAAAAAGGACATTACATAATGATAAAGGGGTCAGACCAACAAGAAGATATAACCATTATAAATATATATGCACCCAACACAGGAGCGCCGGCATATGTGAAACAAATACTAACAGAATTAAAGAAGGAAAGAACAGCAATGCATTCATTTTAGGAGACTTCAACAAACCACTCACTCCAAAGGACAGATGAACCAGACAGAAAATAAAGACACAGAGGCACTGAACAACACACTAGAACAGATGGACCAAACAGACATCTACAGAACTCTGCACCCAAAACCAGCAGGATACACATTCTTCTCAAGTGCACATGGAACATTTTCCAGAATAGGCCACATACTAGGCCACAAAAAAAACCTCAGTAAATTCAAAAATATTGAAATCCTACCAACCAACTTCTCAGATCACAAAGGTATAAAACAAGAAATAAATTTTAGAAAGAAAACAAAAAGGCTCACAAATACATGGAGACATAACAACATTCTCCTAATTAATCAATGGGTTAATGACCAAATCAAACCAGATATCAAAGAATATATGGAGAATAATGGCAACAACAACACAAAGCAACAACTTCTGTGGGACGCAGAAAGGCAGTTCTAAGAGGAAAGTATATTGCAATCCAGGCCTATTTAAAGAAGGAAGAACATTCCCAAACGAATAGTCTAAAGACACAATTACTGAAATTGGAAAAAGAAGAACAAATGAGGCCCAAAGTCACCAGAAGGAGGGACATAATAAAGATTAGAGAAGAAATAAATAAAATGGAGAAGAATAAAACAATAGAAAAAATCAATAAAAACCAAAGCTGGTTCTTTGAAAAAGTAAACAAAATAGATAAAACCCGTAGCCAGACTCATTAAGACAAAAAGAGAATCTACACACATAAACACAATCAGAAATGAGAAAGGAAAAATCACGACGGACCCCACAGAAATACAAAGAATCATAAGAGAATATTATGAGAATCTATATGCTAACAAGCTGGAAAACATAGAAGAAATGGACAACTTCTTAGAAAAATACAACCTTCCAAGACTGACCAAGCAAGAAACAGAAAAACTAAACAGACCAATCACCAGCGATGAAATCGAATTGGTAATCAAAAAACTACCCAAGAACAAAACCCCTGGGCCTGATGGATTCACCTCTGAATTCTACCAGACATATAGAGAAGAAATAACACCGATTCTCCTTAAAGTTTTCCAAAAAATAGAAGAGGAGGGAATACTTCCAAACTCATTCTATGAAGCCAGCATCACTCTAATACCAAAACCGGGCAAAGACCTCACCAAAAAAGAAAATTACAGACCAATATCCCTGATGAACGTAGATGCAAAAATACTCAACAAAATATTAGCAAACCGAATTCAAAAATACATCAAGAGGATCATACACCATGATCAAGTGGGATTCATCCCAGGGATGCAAGGATGGTACAACATTCGAAAATCCATCAACATCATCCACCACATCAACAAAAAGAAGAACAAAAACCACATGATCATCTCCATACATGCTGAAAAAGCATTTGACGAAATTCAGCATCCATTCATGATGAACACTCTCAACAAAATGGGTATAGACGGCAAGTACCTCAACATCATAAAGGCTGTATATGACAAACGCACAGCTAACATCACACTTAACAGCGAGACGCTGAAAGCATTTCGTCTAAGATCGGGAACAAGACAGGGATGCCCACTCTCTCCACTGTTATTCAACATAGTACTGGAGGTCCTAGCCACAGCAAACAGACAAAACAAAGACATACAAGGCATCCAGATTGGTAAAGAAGAAGTCAAATTGTCACTATTTGCAGATGACATGATACTGTACATAAAAAACCCTAAAGACTCCATTCCAAAACTACTAGAACTAATATCTGAATTCAGCAAAGTTGCAGGATACAAAATTAACACACAGAAATCTGTTGCTTTCCTATACACTAACGATGAACTAACAGAAAGAGAAATCAGAAAAACAACTCCATTCACAATTGCATCAAAAAGAATAAAATACCTAGGAATAAACCTAACGAAGGAAGTGAAAGACCTGTACTCTGAAAACTACAAGACACTCCTAAGAGAAATTAAAGAGGACACTAACAAATGGAAATGCATCCCATGCTCTTGGCTAGGAAGAATAAATATTGTCAAAATGGCTATACTACCTAAAGCAATCTACAGATTCAATGCAATCCCTATCAAACTACCAACAGCTTTCTTCAATGAACTGGAACAAATAATTCTAAAATTCATATGGAACCACAAAAGACCCCGAATAGCCAAATCAATCCTGAGAAGGAGGAATAAAACAGGGGGAATTACACTCCCTGACTTCAAGCTCTACTACAAAGCCACAGTAATCAAGACAATTTGGTATTGGCACAAAAACAGACCCACAGACCAGTGGAACAGAATAGAAAATCCAAACATTAACGCAAACATATACAGTCAATTAATATTTGATAAAGGAGCCTTGGATATACAATGGGGAGATGACAGCCTCTTCAGCAGCTGGTGTTGGAAAAACTGGACAGCTACATGTAAGAGAATGAAACTGGACTACTGTCTAGCCCCATACACAAAGGTAAACTCAAGGTGGATCAAAGACCTGAATGGAAGTCATGAAACCATAAAACTCTTAGAAAAAAACATAGGCAAAAATCTCTTGGACATAAACATGAGCAACTTCTTCATGAACATATCTCCCCGGGCAAGGGAAACAAAAGCAAAAATGAACAAGTGGGACTATATCAAGCTGAAAAGCTTCTGTACAGCAAAGGACACCATCAGTAGAACAAAAAGACATCCTAGAGTATGGGAGAATATATTCATAAAAAACGTATCTGATAAAGGGTTGACATCCAAAATATAAAGAACTCATGCACCTTAACAAACAGAAAGCAAATAATCCAATTAAGAAATGGGCAGAGGACATGAATAGACACTTCTCCAAAGAAGAAATTCAGATGGCCAACAGGCACATGAAAAGATGCTCCACATCGCTAATCATCAGAGAAATGCAAATTAAAACCACAATGAGATATCACCTCACACCAGTGAGGATGGCCAACATCCAAAACACAAACAACGACAAATGTTGGCGAGGATGTGGAGAAAAGGGAACCCTCCTACACTGCTGGTGGGAATGCAAATTAGTTCAACCATTATGGAAAGCAGTACGGAGGTTCCTCAAAAACTCAAAGTAGAAATACCATTTGACCCCGAAATTCCACTTCTAGGAACTTACCCTAAGAATGCATCAGCCCAGTTTGAAAAAGACAGATGCACCCCTATGTTTATCGCAGCACTACTTACAATAGCCAAGAAATGGAAGCAACCTAAGTGTCCATCAGTAGATGAATGGATAAAGAAGATGTGGTACATATACACAATGGAATATTATTCAGCCATAAGAAGAAAACAAATCCTACCATTTGCAACAACGTGGATGGAGCTAGAGGGTATTATGCTCAGGGAAATAAGCCACGCAGAAAAAGACAAGTACCAAATGATTTCACTCGTATGTGGAGTATAAGCACAAGGAAAAAAACTGAAGGAACAAAACAGCAGCAGACTCACCGAACCCAAGAACGGACTAATAGTTACCAAAGGGAAAGGGACTGGGGAAGATGGGTGGGAAGGGAGGGATAAGAGGGAAAAGGGGCATTATGATTAGCAGATGTAATGTTAGGGGGGCATGGGGAGGGCTGTACAACTCAGAGAAGACAAGTAGTGATTCTATAGCATCTCACTATGCTGATGGACAGTGACTGTAATGGGGTTGTTGGGGGGGACCTGATGAAGGGGTAGTTTAATAATCGTAATATTGCACATGTAAGTGTAGATTAATGATACCAAAATAAACTATTAAAAAATGTAATATATCCTGTTATGGATAATGCTGTTATTAGGAGACTTTGTAATCTGTTCCTTCAATTTTATTTCTTATTCTCCCTGGACCTGTGCTCCTTCATCTGTAAAGTGAAGGAGGAAGAAGACACGATCGCAGGGCCTTTGTCAGGACTCCGGAGTTAACTGCAGTCTCAGTCAGTCTTTCTCTGTCTACTCCATTTTGCCTCCCTCACCAGATGACCCCACCTCCCATCAAAGTTCGTCTTCCCTGGGGTTAGGGAAGGCCTTCCGAAGCTTAACAGAAACCACAAAAGAAACAATTATCAAATTTGACTGACTACATCAAAAGACTCCATGAACAAAATTAAAAGGCAAATGACAAACTAGAAAAAAAATCTGCATTACACGATGCAGAAAAATTCTAACATGTCAAGAAAAATTTGAGCAAAGGACATAGTAGGCAATTATGCTGTGTGCATAGTGGGCATAATTCACACACCTACATACACACACGTGCATGCATATTCACATACATAGAGATAATAAACATGAAAATAAATTTCATCCATTGGTAATTAAAGAAATATGAATTAAATTAAGAAAGCATCATTTTGCCTTTCAAATTGACAAAATTCTTTTAAGAAAACAGCCCAATATCAGAGAAGTGCACTCTCATACCCTTCTGGTGACTGTATAAGGTGATACAATCATTTTAGAAATCAATTTAGTGATTCATATCAAAGTGAAGCAGGAAGGACTGGGCAGAGGGAGGGCAATGTAGTTGCAAGTGAAGTCTCAGGAACTCTGAGGGCCTGGGTGGCCCTTCAGAATTGCTCCAGATTGAGCAAGGGGGTAGGCCTCTGTACACCCACATCAGCCAAGACAAGGCATAACCTTGGACAAGGCAGATCCCCCCAGCAGAGGTTCCACCACTGTGAAGGACACAGCTGTGGGCCTTCGGCAGCTCATATTCCCAAGGCATGCACGGATGAACCAGCCCTGAAGAGCGGTCAGGGTGGGCACCCCAGTGTTGTCAATGTGGGAGAACAGATTTCAATCCCACCTCCTTTCCAAAAGCATAGTAATTATAATTTTTTTTTAATTTCAAAGACATAGCCATGCTCAGAAATAGAATAAACATATCTGTGACCCAGAAAAAGAAAATCTAATGACAAGCAAGGGCTGAAAATAAAGACCTACTGGGCTCTGGGATCAGAAAGAGGCAATGCTGGCTACAGCATGAGCCTAGTAAGGAATGTCTGGAACCCAGGAAATGATGGCTCCTAGCACTGCCCTGTCCTTTGGTAAAAGTTAACAGAAGCCAGTATATTCAGGACAACCAAAGGCTCACATATATAGGAATGGATCTCTGAGTCACCCACCAGTTGCTAGATGACAGCAGAGAGAACATGGAATTAATGCAGACAGAAGAAGCTATAAATACCAATTCTAATTTTATGATCAGGCACTTAACTGAGGGCTGTAGTAGCTATACATATATTTTCCTTACTTTTTAATCTATGCATTTTTCTAGCCACTTTTTCCCTATTTTCTGCAAGGTATGTTGATGTGATGAACTTTATAATGTAGTTTTTAGGCTATAGGATATCAAGTTGGGATTCTGACTGAATTAAAAGAGCTCCAAACATCACTCAGATCCAAAGAGGAAAGTGTGTCCTGAACCATGGCTGATGATTAATACAGTTCTGAAAACTTGGCCCAATAAAGGTGGAAGGGACAAAACATTCCCCAGAAGTGGATCCACTGACTGAGGAGAGAGTGTTTCCACTGGACTCAGAGATAGCTGTGTGCCTTACACAGGAGCATGTCATTGTTGTTTGAAAATTTAAATATGGGTAGAAGTGTGTAAATAGAAGCTGGCCATATAACAGTCCCTTAAATGGATAGACCACCACTTACTGTGCCTTTCCCCATCCCTTTAAGTTGGAATTTAAGTGATTTCCACTTACTGCCATTACATATTATGTAATGATAATACATCTAATGCTTTGTAGTTCTTCAATAGAGTCATAGAATTGGGATCTGAGGACTTGTTTCTGATCCTCTCAAACTTCCACAACTCTGTGGAAAAGTTCATTTTCTCTTCTTAGCAGAGTGGCCAATGGGTTCGGAAACCAACTGATGGCGGCACCATAGTGCCTCAGTCTTAATGCCTATTCTTTGGCTTCCCTGACTCTCCCTGCTAAAATCTTCATCCTCAGAAGAGGGGAGGAGAGAATGAGGGAGCTCCTTCCCAGGGGGGCTAGTACTCTGACCTATCATTTAACAAGCCTTTAAGAAGAATTACTGAATATTGTACCTTAACAGTATTTCTTTTACCACAAAATAAAAACATGGCACTCGCATGCCACAGGACACCTTTTGTGTTTTGTCACCAGTCCTCATTCCATCTTTCTTTCCTATCCTTTCTTTATTTTGCTTCACCTTTCACCTACTTCATATTTCTTTAATCATACAGTATTGTGGGTATCTTAAATTCTTCCTGGGGCAAAGGAGACAAAGGCGAATTAAGAGTACATCTGTATACTTATGATTGCAATTAACAGAATACCCAACTTAGAGAGATATAAATAATAAAGAGATATAATAATTTCAAGTAATAAGTCTGAAAGCATACAGTTCAGGAATCGGCCCAGCCGCTCAGTGATGTCACCCAGGTCCCAGGTTCTTCCATCCTTCTGCTCTGGTATCCTCAGCACATGAGATTTTCATCCTCTGGTTGGTGGTCTCACGGTGGTAAAATGTTTGCCACAACTCCAAATATCATGTCCTTGCACCACATACATAACACTGGAAAAGGGAAAAGAATGGCCTCCTTGTACAAATCTCTCTTAAGGGGGAAAAGATCTTTCCCAGACACACCCCAGTAGACTTCTCTTGTATCTCATTGACCAGAACTGGGTGACATGGACACTATTAGCTGAAAATACACTGAGAAAATGAGAATCTGGCATCTTGACCTTCACTCAAGAGAGGTGGGCTTTTCTAAAAGGGAAGAGGTGGTAGAAAATACATCTTTTATATCTTGAGTAGACAAGACTGCCATAGATAAAGGATGTATGGATGGGGTTGGCAGGGAGTAGAGGGATAGACACATGCTTACATAGCTACATAAAGATACAGCCTTTTTTTTGAAGTCCAAATTTTTGCCTTCAAGGTTTCTATGTATCACAACATATGGCTCATAACACTCACACACATTCTGTCCCCCTTGCCTTGCCCACTCCCCTGTCTTTCTCCCACACAAGAAGCCTCTTATAAATTTCCTGCAACATGTTTTCTAATATTTTCATTTCAACATTGTGTGATGCACTATCTAATTGTTCATTGTTTGGAATGGTTGACATTAGCCAGACGTATTTACAACACTTCCTCTCTTGATGATATACCCTTCTGATTAATAACTACCAAGCTTGTCTGGAAATTTAATGAGTCACTATGAATAAATTGCTTATTCATAGTCATTATGAATAAGTCGTTTATAATTCAAATAAAATTATAAAATACCTATTAATATCCACCATCTACTAACTACTCTTATTTTATTATCTTATTAATCTTCACAATGATCATTATTAGCATTTTACAGATGAAGAAACAACTGCTCATTAGAATTAAGTCACCTCGGCCAGTCACAGATAATAAGTGACAGACTAGGATTATCGAGACATTATACCAATCACTTTTAGGTTTTACACAAGTAGGAAAGAACCCAGTGATTTCTCATGTTTTATGGTATATGACTATATTTTTAAGTATTATGAGACTTTATGCATGCCACTTAAACTCTGTGTGGTCCTTAGTATTTTGTTCTATAAAATCAGAGCCTTAAATAGATTAATCGTTCACCACCACCAGTATCATAACCAGAAAAGATGATCTTGTAAATCTCTGAGCCTTACCTGAGTAATATCTGACCAATTATCACTGCCACAATTCCTTTTCTTCCAACACTTACCCCTAGCATGGTTTTACTCAATCATATATTCATTCAAAAAACATCTATGAAACACCTGCCATGGGACAGAAATGTTTAGAGGGCAAGATAAAGCAATGAGAACAGAGTCTTCCCTAATGCCTAGGTATTCACTGTCAATAAATATACCCCTGCCCAGACTCAAAATTTTATGCAAAGATTTAAAGTGGTCAGTTTCTGAGTGTTCTAACAAGGTATGAATCTATGACTTCAGACCTAAGCAATCAAATTAAGAAAGTGATCACAAGAAAGAGGGACCTGTAGGGAAGGAAATGATCAGCGAAAGGAAAAGACCAGAGCGAAACATAATAGCTCATTTTCCATTAACATTTCCTCAGATAACACACAGCATTTGAGGGGGTCCAGATCAAGCCAGCACTTCCACAGACCCAAACATGGCCCCATCATGTCAGCCACATCTCCTTACTGTGCCTTGCTCACAAGAGCAATTCCAGAGCTTGATGGTCAGATCACAGTTTGTATTACAGGACCCACCTAGAACCCTGGGTGCAGCCCTACACTGCACCTCTGAAATCCCAGATTTTCTAGTGGCAAAGATGGGTGGTGATGGATGGTTATGAGTCCAGAGGGCCACTGTGAAGATTAATGACTTATGTTTTGCAAAGTGTTTTTAAATCCCCAGATGAGAGTTGTTCATGCAGCTGGCTGCTGCATGATTAGCATTTGCCTGCTTTAAATTGGTTACTCCCGCCATATTACAAGACCCCAGAAAAGACCTAGATTAAAGGCAATATCCTGGAGTCCACTGATGGCTTTTAGATTGCGCTTCCCCAGAGGCTGATGAGCTGACAGAGAGGACACTTCTATTCAGCACCACCTTTACAGAGACACACTGCATCAGATGTAGGATCAAGATCATAAAAGTCACATTTGAACCAACATCTGCTGTCGCCCTCGAGACCATGCTGCAGACTGCCACCACACTGTTCTGTTTTTGGAACATTTCCAGGCTAACAGCAAACTGATTTCTTATGGGACTATCAGAGGGGGGAAGACTGACTGAGTGAAGATTTATCTTGCTATTTAGAAAAATAATTAGTAAATAAGTATGAGTGATAATCACAGAAAATCCAAACTGGCTTAATATGTGTGGCTTCTAATGATGTGTAAATTGATTAGAAGCTATATTTACAGTCTGATTATCCTTAGAAAAACTGGAGCAAAGAACAGTTTTGAATTCTATATGTTGTCTACTTCAATACCGATATTTTTTGGTTGGCAATTTGAGCAACTTACACTTTAAAAGATAAAAATAAATTGCATTGATCCAATAAATAGAAAATAAAATTACTGTTTTTCCCCTGTGAAGCATTTTGCCTAGCCTTTCACTTTTTTAAAAAAGAATATTGAAAACATCAAGTGAGCAAGAGGTATAAAAGGTTTCCATAGTACAGCTCTAAAAGGTTTCCATAGTACCAAAAGAACCGATTTGGAAGCCAACCTTGAAGTAGTTATGAGTGCAGTGAAAATCTGTATTTGGAAAGTTCTAACAGCTTGTGGAGTCAGAGCCTTCACAAAAATAGAGAATAAACTCTTGCCCTACATAAATTATATTTTGAATGAATAGCTAGTAATAATGCCTGAAGCAGTCACATGAATATTATCAAACATTAGTGACTACGTATACCAAATGTGGTTCATCAGGGTGATAGTGATCTCATCATGACTTATTTTGGATTTTCAAACTTCTCAAGATCTGATGAAGGTCTAAGTGGCTTGATGAATAACAGTAAGTTCTGTAGCCTTTGGTTTCCAGGTTATTCTCAGCAGTCCTCACTGAGTCTGTACTGAGAAAGAAAAAGAAAAACTTACAAAGGCCACTCTTTAGCAACATCTGCCTATCTTTTTGAATCAATTTCCCAAGTGACTAGAAGTAATATTGACTGGTTTAGCCTCAGAAAGTAATACAAAGAATATCCTTCTTTTGATCAGCTAAAAAGGAACCAGGGATTCTCTACCTCTTAGTGATATTCTCACCATTTAGAAGTAGCCACATTCATTGAGACACAGAGGCCCAGAGAGTGAGGAATAAAGCTATACCTGCTACAATCTCCCTTTTGTTTTCTATCCCCAGTTACAGCAGTGGTCCATAAAATAGGCAGGGGCCAAGGGAATGACAGATGGGACCAGAGCAATCCAGCAAGCATAAAGAGTCTTCACTAAGAAAGTGACTACTAGGAGCCCAGGAGTAGGGCCTTGCTACCAAAGAATCAACTTGCTATTAGCCTAGAAGCCCTGGAAAGTAGCCAAATAACAATAATAATACTTATCACCTTTTCTTGAGAGTCTGGTATATGAAACTTGCAAACATTATTATTAATATTCACAACTCCACAAGATCAGAATGATTATCCCCATTTTACAGATGTAAAAATCAAAGGCCAAGAAATTAAGTCATTTGCCCAAGTTCATGTGGTTGGCACAGGGCCGAAAAAGTGTAATTCAAACACAGGCTACTCTGACATCCAAGTCTATGTACCAGACTTCCTTACAACCCAGGTAACCTGAATTGCAAAGCTACAAACACATCTTTGGGCATCCTGCATATTTATATACTTTGGTCTGTGTTATGTGCATGATCTTTAGAAACAAAAACACAGAAATCATATACAATGGTGGTTCTATTTTACACAGTACATACTGAAAGCTATCATCTGAGAAATTACTTTTGTGGCACTTTCCAGGTGTGATAATCTACATGACATAAGAGAGAAAATCAAGGTTATATACCTAAACCAATCATGGGCAAAAGATACTGGGTTATTATGACCGGTTTAGTTATTCTCAAAGTATGACCCTTGGACCATTAGCATCAGCATCATCTCAAAATTCATCATCATCTTCTTAGGAAGGCCCCACCCAGACCGACTGGATCAGACCCTCTGGGAGTGGGGCTCAGCGACCTGTAGTTTAACAAGCCCCCCAGGTGAAGGTGATGATCACTAAAGTTTGAGAACACTTAGGATTTGACCAATTCTGACGTGACCTCTGAAGCTTGCTCATGATCACATCCTTAAAGCCACAAGATGGAAAATGAACACCTAAATAAATCTGGGGCTCCAACGGCAATAAAAATGTTTGCCACAGTCTCTAGGTGAAATGCTTCAGGGAATTGGAGAAGGTTTAGAGGTCTCAGGGAAGTGACATGTGACCCAGCCAGCAGAGAGTTTCACAGGACCTAAAAGAACATTTCAAAAAATGAGAGAAGGAAGTCACTATAGTTCCCTTAGCCCAGAGCTACTTACCTGATTAGGATTCATTTGTTGCAGATGAAGTAAAAATTCATTTCCCCAAATGTCAATCTAATACATATGAAAGCCCCCAACTCCTTCTTTTTCAATTATAAATAAGCCTAAAGGGGAATTGTAATTTTAAAGTACCTCAAAGTGAACAAAGCAGCTAATTCCCTCGAGGCTGTTTTTCATATTTAGATTAGCTTAGTGAGACCTGATATTCCCCACATCACAGTTCCTCTGTATACCTAAATTATTATTACTACTTTTATCAAATGGCCAGTACAAATTTTAACAACAATATCTGGGGTCATTTTTTAACTACTGCTTTGGAATTTTCTAATGTGAACAAGTAATGATTATGAAAATGTGGCAAATAAATAAGTTAAAGACAAATAACAGACTGAGGGGAATATTTGCAACACACAGAACAGGAAAGGAGTTAATATCCATAACATATGAAGAACTCCTACAAATAAAAAAGAAAAATGACTCAATAGAAAAAATGAGCAGAGGAAGCAAACAGTCATTCATTCATTCATTCATTCATTCACTCAGCAACTGTTTATTTTTTTAAGTTCAGTATCATTTGCATCCTGGCTCCACCATTTCTAGTTGTGTGACCTTGAGCAGTTTATTTAACCTCTCTGTGACTCAGTTTTCCCACCAGCCAGAGGCAGATAATAACAGTACCTATTTCATAGGGTCCCCGTAAGTATGAAAATAGATGTAACGTACAAGAAGGCTCAGAAAATGCTACCTATTGCTATACTATGTTAAATATTGTAAGAAAAGCATTCTTCTAGGCACTAGCAATTCTTGAGAGAAGAAAAACAAGTGGCAAAAAAAATAGTAAAGGCTGCTTAATATCAAAGATATACACAGGCATGTGGGTAAATAGCATTCTTATACTTTGTCAGGCTAAAAATGTTTTGAGGGGCAAAGGTTGTGGAGCAGGTGGGTAGTATCAACTTTAACAACACAGACCCTGTGATGTCACAATTCTACCACTAGGAATTACCTGAAAGTACTCACAGAAGCATAGAAATGTTCATCACAGCATTTTTATAATGAAAAAAAAAGAAATATCCTGAATATCCAAATATGGGGACTGAATGAAAGATACCTGATACATTCAAATGATAGGAAATACATTTGATGTATT